>CATKUY010000005.1:0-53606 GCA_949802685.1 Dicyrtomina minuta
AAAGAGTCAAATGTTCTAATTACACGTTTTTGAAAAGTGGAAAATATTCCATGTCTCTGCTTTTCAAAATTACTCAATATTCCATTCCTGTTTTTGAAAATCCCAAATAGAAACGTGGAATTTCCAAATGACGTAATTTGTGAGCGATCCCTAAGAAATGTGAAAGCATCCGTTGTGGGAGCAGAAACTACGGAAAAGCTTTTTAAGTATATTCATGTGTCATCAATATCTGGAAGAAACCTGGAAAATCTAAGGTTTTTTTTTGAATTTCCCGCCAAATTGTAAATTCCCAATTTCCACACGAGACTCAATGCAGAATGACGAGTATTCTCTGGGCGGTGTAAATGGCGCATTGAGCACATTGAGCACATTTTTCAAAATACATTTAGCGTAAATGTTGGAATTGAATTTAGTTGGAGTGGCCGCACGGCGCCTATTCCAACGTTTACGCTAAAAGCAATTATTGACCACATTGAAAAAAAGGGGAAATGGAACAATTAAGAGTTTTGAAAAAAACAAGAATGGAAAAATACATTGTGGAATTTTGATGAATCTTTGAAATTGGACATTGTGCACTTTTCAAAAACGTGTAAATGGAAGATTTTGCAGTTTGGAAAAATATGAAAATGGAATGTGATGGACTTGTGGAAAACATGTTAATATAATATTCACGTAACTGGCACATGTCGCACATTTCACAAACGTGTAAATGGGACATGTAACAGATTTGAAAAAAGTGTAAATGGGACATTTTGAATGTTGGAAATAAGTGAGAGTTGGGTGTGGATTGTAATTCGTTACCTTCACTGCTGGGACGGAGAGAAACAGTTTGAATTTGATACATGAATTTGGAAATCACGGGGAGAAAGTGAGAAAGTGGGAATGTTTTTGAATGTTGGAGCGGCTTTGGTGATGGATTGTACAGGAAAGGTAATGGGATGGTCCATGAGTGACGTGACGGATGAAATTTAGTTTTGTGGAGAGCACCCCCCTCGTGCCAGAATATGATGGGGACTATTTGTAGACTTGTAGCGGGGTCGTTTGATTTCAGGACTCACCCATGGTCGTTGCTCAAGTTATTTATGGACGGCCCCTTCAAAAAAAATGACTTTGTTAAATGCGCCAAAAAGTGGATTTTGCTCATTTAATATCTCTCGAGTTATTGAAAATGGTTTCAAAATGAAGTGGAAATAATGAAGCCATGTGTTGGGTCTACTTAACTGCCTAGTGGTGTTGACCCAGGATGCTTAGGGACAAAGCTACACGGATAGCATCTTTTTTGTTTTTTGAAAATACGGAACGGTGGAAATATTCCCCAACTATGCGCTAGTAGGATCAAAAAACAGTTGAAAAATGGATTTTCAAAAAATATCGGAAAATTCCCGAAATCGCCAGATGAGTGTTTTCGGAAAAATGCGAAAAAACATGATTTTTGAGAATTGAATGAGAAGAGAGAGCCTTTAAATGCCCTTTGGTACTGACTAGCGAGTGTTTATTGAGAAATATGAGTCTTCCTCCTTGGTTCGGACTATGGACACAAACATGGTTACTCACGGGTAGAGTAGGGGATCGTCCATAAATGATGTCACGTGTCAAGAACCAAAATGACCCGTTTGTAGCTAAAAATCTACCAAAATATTGAAACATATCTTGAGAGCATCTAGATAGAACAGTTTGCACTTGTCAAAAATACGTAAATACAACATTTGACACTTTTCTAAAATGTGTAGTTGAAACATTTTGCACTTTTCAAAAACATGGAATTCCAATATTTTACACTTTTCAAAAACATGGAATTCCAATATTTTACACTTTTTAAAATCTTTTAAATAGAACATTTTTCTCCATTCAAAACATGAATGTGATCTTTCACAGATACTCGAACTCGTATTTCAAACATGTGACCGAAACTCTTTGTTAAACTCCCGTCTTGTCTCTTGTCGCTGGGCATACTTCGGACCCAAGGAGTTGCAGAAGACTGTGAGCATCCGATTTGGCAAATGGTTTTCTCACTACGATAATCCGCCTATTTTTCGGTTTCTTTCTCAAGAAAATCGCTCCATCGAAGACCTGGCAACTCTCATAGATACTTCCGCCGAATTCCCGTGCAATTCATTTGAATTTCATTCTTCGGAATTCGATAGTGAAAATTGTAAGGAAATAGCCCAAGCATTTTTCAATACTCACGGAGCCTTCGTTAAGAAATTAACATTTCGACAGGATTTATACATCGAGGATTTAAAGCACCTTCTTTTGAACCAGGCTCCGAATCTCCAACAGTTACATTTGGGTCCCATAGATTTGTACTACCGAAACTCTGCTGAGATGGACGGAGATACTCTTTTCAACGAAACTACTTGGAAACAACTGCCAATTCTGAAGAACTTAAAGATTTTCAAATGCAATTTCTCTGCAGACTTGCCTCGAACTTTTGTTGAACAGATTTTGGAATGTTCACGGAATTTAGTTGAGGCTGCGCTGCCATGTGACATGCCTTGTCTTCTTGTGCAACCAAAGAAATACCTCCACCTCCTCAAAAGACTAAATATTTTTATTGCCTGCTCAAATATTGAAACGTATGAACGATTTGCAAACCATCTTCAAGATAATAGCAACTTAGTGATTCAAGAGCTTTACTTTAATGGGGCTGATATAGATGATGACGATGTTATGGTTGAAACACTTTGGAAACGATTGACTGCTGTTATAAGGAAAATATTGATAGCTTGCTCAGCTATGTGTCTCAAGGTTTCGTGGGAAGATGGACCATGTGTAAAAAACTTGCAAATCCCACAAATGCCTCGAGTGAACCATTTGACCATTCAGTACTGCAAAGAAGACCAAGAGAATGACCTACCAGTCTACAGTTTACCTCAAAACGTGAGCCTTGGGGATACTTTCCCAAATTTAAAATCTCTTGAAATAAGAAACTGTTGTGAGGTGATGGATCTTCCCATTTCACGTATATTCAGTGACCAAGACCCCACCCCGGCCGCCAATGTGAAGACAGTTATCTTGAAGCTTGTTCGTCCTGGTCCGAAGGTGCTTGAAAGTGTCAAGGAAATGTTTCCCAATGCTTCTATTGAGATGCAAGTTTTAGTAGGTAGTGGCTACGGTGAAGGAGAAAGTATCGATGGCGAAAGTGAAGGTGACTGAAATGCCTTTTATTGTGATTGCTACAGTTAAAAGAAAATAAGGAATGAAGGTTGACTAAATTCTAATTTATTAGCAATGTACTGTACATTGCCAAATTCTTGGTTTGTGCAATTTGACTGTATTTTTTGCATTTATAATTTTGTGTCATAATTTCCTAATTAACTTTACATAGTACCTACTAATTGTAAGCTTAATATTTTAATATTCAAAATTCAAGGGAAGATGTAAATTAATTGGCAGTAATTTTTCCACATTTTTATACGATTATTGCATGTGTAATAAATAAACTTAAATTTCAAAACCTCATTTTGTGTGTTTATTTTATGCTATACAAATTATAAAATTAGACACTGGACCATAATATCGTCTCTTAAGAACCAAAATCACCCATCTAGAATTAAAATGAGCTACTTAATCAAAAAACGCTAAATTAATTGGATGCATCAAATGGTAATTATGAGTTTTTAAAAAAGTGCAAAATGTTGCATTTACAAGTTTTTGAAAAGAGTCAAATGTTCTAATTACACGTTTTTGAAAAGTGGAAAATATTCCATGTCTCTGCTTTTCAAAATTACTCAATATTCCATTCCTGTTTTTGAAAATCCCAAATAGAAACGTGGAATTTCCAAATGACGTAATTTGTGAGCGATCCCTAAGAAATGTGAAAGCATCCGTTGTGGGAGCAGAAACTACGGAAAAGCTTTTTAAGTATATTCATGTGTCATCAATATCTGGAAGAAACCTGGAAAATCTAAGGTTTTTTTTTGAATTTCCCGCCAAATTGTAAATTCCCAATTTCCACACGAGACTCAATGCAGAATGACGAGTATTCTCTGGGCGGTGTAAATGGCGCATTGAGCACATTGAGCACATTTTTCAAAATACATTTAGCGTAAATGTTGGAATTGAATTTAGTTGGAGTGGCCGCACGGCGCCTATTCCAACGTTTACGCTAAAAGCAATTATTGACCACATTGAAAAAAAGGGGAAATGGAACAATTAAGAGTTTTGAAAAAAACAAGAATGGAAAAATACATTGTGGAATTTTGATGAATCTTTGAAATTGGACATTGTGCACTTTTCAAAAACGTGTAAATGGAAGATTTTGCAGTTTGGAAAAATATGAAAATGGAATGTGATGGACTTGTGGAAAACATGTTAATATAATATTCACGTAACTGGCACATGTCGCACATTTCTCAAACGTGTAAATGGGACATGTAACAGATTTGAAAAAAGTGTAAATGGGACATTTTGAATGTTGGAAATAAGTGAGAGTTGGGTGTGGATTGTAATTCGTTACCTTCACTGCTGGGACGGAGAGAAACAGTTTGAATTTGATACATGAATTTGGAAATCACGGGGAGAAAGTGAGAAAGTGGGAATGTTTTTGAATGTTGGAGCGGCTTTGGTGATGGATTGTACAGGAAAGGTAATGGGATGGTCCATGAGTGACGTGACGGATGAAATTTAGTTTTGTGGAGAGCACCCCCCTCGTGCCAGAATATGATGGGGACTATTTGTAGACTTGTAGCGGGGTCGTTTGATTTCAGGACTCACCCATGGTCGTTGCTCAAGTTATTTATGGACGGCCCCTTCTCAAAAAATGACTTTGTTAAATGCGCCAAAAAGTGGATTTTGCTCATTTAATATCTCTCGAGTTATTGAAAATGGTTTCAAAATGAAGTGGAAATAATGAAGCCATGTGTTGGGTCTACTTAACTGCCTAGTGGTGTTGACCCAGGATGCTTAGGGACAAAGCTACACGGATAGCATCTTTTTTGTTTTTTGAAAATACGGAACGGTGGAAATATTCCCCAACTATGCGCTAGTAGGATCAAAAAACAGTTGAAAAATGGATTTTCAAAAAATATCGGAAAATTCCCGAAATCGCCAGATGAGTGTTTTCGGAAAAATGCGAAAAAACATGATTTTTGAGAATTGAATGAGAAGAGAGAGCCTTTAAATGCCCTTTGGTACTGACTAGCGAGTGTTTATTGAGAAATATGAGTCTTCCTCCTTGGTTCGGACTATGGACACAAACATGGTTACTCACGGGTAGAGTAGGGGATCGTCCATAAATGATGTCACGTGTCAAGAACCAAAATGACCCGTTTGTAGCTAAAAATCTACCAAAATATTGAAACATATCTTGAGAGCATCTAGATAGAACAGTTTGCACTTGTCAAAAATACGTAAATACAACATTTGACACTTTTCTAAAATGTGTAGTTGAAACATTTTGCACTTTTCAAAAACATGGAATTCCAATATTTTACACTTTTCAAAAACATGGAATTCCAATATTTTACACTTTTTAAAATCTTTTAAATAGAACATTTTTCTCCATTCAAAACATGAATGTGATCTTTCACAGATACTCGAACTCGTATTTCAAACATGTGACCGAAACTCTTTGTTAAACTCCCGTCTTGTCTCTTGTCGCTGGGCATACTTCGGACCCAAGGAGTTGCAGAAGACTGTGAGCATCCGATTTGGCAAATGGTTTTCTCACTACGATAATCCGCCTATTTTTCGGTTTCTTTCTCAAGAAAATCGCTCCATCGAAGACCTGGCAACTCTCATAGATACTTCCGCCGAATTCCCGTGCAATTCATTTGAATTTCATTCTTCGGAATTCGATAGTGAAAATTGTAAGGAAATAGCCCAAGCATTTTTCAATACTCACGGAGCCTTCGTTAAGAAATTAACATTTCGACAGGATTTATACATCGAGGATTTAAAGCACCTTCTTTTGAACCAGGCTCCGAATCTCCAACAGTTACATTTGGGTCCCATAGATTTGTACTACCGAAACTCTGCTGAGATGGACGGAGATACTCTTTTCAACGAAACTACTTGGAAACAACTGCCAATTCTGAAGAACTTAAAGATTTTCAAATGCAATTTCTCTGCAGACTTGCCTCGAACTTTTGTTGAACAGATTTTGGAATGTTCACGGAATTTAGTTGAGGCTGCGCTGCCATGTGACATGCCTTGTCTTCTTGTGCAACCAAAGAAATACCTCCACCTCCTCAAAAGACTAAATATTTTTATTGCCTGCTCAAATATTGAAACGTATGAACGATTTGGAAACCATCTTCAAGATAATAGCAACTTAGTGATTCAAGAGCTTTACTTTAATGGGGCTGATATAGATGATGACGATGTTATGGTTGAAACACTTTGGAAACGATTGACTGCTGTTATAAGGAAAATATTGATAGCTTGCTCAGCTATGTGTCTCAAGGTTTCGTGGGAAGATGGACCATGTGTAAAAAACTTGCAAATCCCACAAATGCCTCGAGTGAACCATTTGACCATTCAGTACTGCAAAGAAGACCAAGAGAATGACCTACCAGTCTACAGTTTACCTCAAAACGTGAGCCTTGGGGATACTTTCCCAAATTTAAAATCTCTTGAAATAAGAAACTGTTGTGAGGTGATGGATCTTCCCATTTCACGTATATTCAGTGACCAAGACCCCACCCCGGCCGCCAATGTGAAGACAGTTATCTTGAAGCTTGTTCGTCCTGGTCCGAAGGTGCTTGAAAGTGTCAAGGAAATGTTTCCCAATGCTTCTATTGAGATGCAAGTTTTAGTAGGTAGTGGCTACGGTGAAGGAGAAAGTATCGATGGCGAAAGTGAAGGTGACTGAAATGCCTTTTATTGTGATTGCTACAGTTAAAAGAAAATAAGGAATGAAGGTTGACTAAATTCTAATTTATTAGCAATGTACTGTACATTGCCAAATTCTTGGTTTGTGCAATTTGACTGTATTTTTTGCATTTATAATTTTGTGTCATAATTTCCTAATTAACTTTACATAGTACCTACTAATTGTAAGCTTAATATTTTAATATTCAAAATTCAAGGGAAGATGTAAATTAATTGGCAGTAATTTTTCCACATTTTTATACGATTATTGCATGTGTAATAAATAAACTTAAATTTCAAAACCTCATTTTGTGTGTTTATTTTATGCTATACAAATTATAAAATTAGACACTGGACCATAATATCGTCTCTTAAGAACCAAAATCACCCATCTAGAATTAAAATGAGCTACTTAATCAAAAAACGCTAAATTAATTGGATGCATCAAATGGTAATTATGAGTTTTTAAAAAAGTGCAAAATGTTGCATTTACAAGTTTTTGAAAAGAGTCAAATGTTCTAATTACACGTTTTTGAAAAGTGGAAAATATTCCATGTCTCTGCTTTTCAAAATTACTCAATATTCCATTCCTGTTTTTGAAAATCCCAAATAGAAACGTGGAATTTCCAAATGACGTAATTTGTGAGCGATCCCTAAGAAATGTGAAAGCATCCGTTGTGGGAGCAGAAACTACGGAAAAGCTTTTTAAGTATATTCATGTGTCATCAATATCTGGAAGAAACCTGGAAAATCTAAGGTTTTTTTTTGAATTTCCCGCCAAATTGTAAATTCCCAATTTCCACACGAGACTCAATGCAGAATGACGAGTATTCTCTGGGCGGTGTAAATGGCGCATTGAGCACATTGAGCACATTTTTCAAAATACATTTAGCGTAAATGTTGGAATTGAATTTAGTTGGAGTGGCCGCACGGCGCCTATTCCAACGTTTACGCTAAAAGCAATTATTGACCACATTGAAAAAAAGGGGAAATGGAACAATTAAGAGTTTTGAAAAAAACAAGAATGGAAAAATACATTGTGGAATTTTGATGAATCTTTGAAATTGGACATTGTGCACTTTTCAAAAACGTGTAAATGGAAGATTTTGCAGTTTGGAAAAATATGAAAATGGAATGTGATGGACTTGTGGAAAACATGTTAATATAATATTCACGTAACTGGCACATGTCGCACATTTCAAAAACGTGTAAATGGGACATGTAACAGATTTGAAAAAAGTGTAAATGGGACATTTTGAATGTTGGAAATAAGTGAGAGTTGGGTGTGGATTGTAATTCGTTACCTTCACTGCTGGGACGGAGAGAAACAGTTTGAATTTGATACATGAATTTGGAAATCACGGGGAGAAAGTGAGAAAGTGGGAATGTTTTTGAATGTTGGAGCGGCTTTGGTGATGGATTGTACAGGAAAGGTAATGGGATGGTCCATGAGTGACGTGACGGATGAAATTTAGTTTTGTGGAGAGCACCCCCCTCGTGCCAGAATATGATGGGGACTATTTGTAGACTTGTAGCGGGGTCGTTTGATTTCAGGACTCACCCATGGTCGTTGCTCAAGTTATTTATGGACGGCCCCTTCAAAAAAAATGACTTTGTTAAATGCGCCAAAAAGTGGATTTTGCTCATTTAATATCTCTCGAGTTATTGAAAATGGTTTCAAAATGAAGTGGAAATAATGAAGCCATGTGTTGGGTCTACTTAACTGCCTAGTGGTGTTGACCCAGGATGCTTAGGGACAAAGCTACACGGATAGCATCTTTTTTGTTTTTTGAAAATACGGAACGGTGGAAATATTCCCCAACTATGCGCTAGTAGGATCAAAAAACAGTTGAAAAATGGATTTTCAAAAAATATCGGAAAATTCCCGAAATCGCCAGATGAGTGTTTTCGGAAAAATGCGAAAAAACATGATTTTTGAGAATTGAATGAGAAGAGAGAGCCTTTAAATGCCCTTTGGTACTGACTAGCGAGTGTTTATTGAGAAATATGAGTCTTCCTCCTTGGTTCGGACTATGGACACAAACATGGTTACTCACGGGTAGAGTAGGGGATCGTCCATAAATGATGTCACGTGTCAAGAACCAAAATGACCCGTTTGTAGCTAAAAATCTACCAAAATATTGAAACATATCTTGAGAGCATCTAGATAGAACAGTTTGCACTTGTCAAAAATACGTAAATACAACATTTGACACTTTTCTAAAATGTGTAGTTGAAACATTTTGCACTTTTCAAAAACATGGAATTCCAATATTTTACACTTTTCAAAAACATGGAATTCCAATATTTTACACTTTTTAAAATCTTTTAAATAGAACATTTTTCTCCATTCAAAACATGAATGTGATCTTTCACAGATACTCGAACTCGTATTTCAAACATGTGACCGAAACTCTTTGTTAAACTCCCGTCTTGTCTCTTGTCGCTGGGCATACTTCGGACCCAAGGAGTTGCAGAAGACTGTGAGCATCCGATTTGGCAAATGGTTTTCTCACTACGATAATCCGCCTATTTTTCGGTTTCTTTCTCAAGAAAATCGCTCCATCGAAGACCTGGCAACTCTCATAGATACTTCCGCCGAATTCCCGTGCAATTCATTTGAATTTCATTCTTCGGAATTCGATAGTGAAAATTGTAAGGAAATAGCCCAAGCATTTTTCAATACTCACGGAGCCTTCGTTAAGAAATTAACATTTCGACAGGATTTATACATCGAGGATTTAAAGCACCTTCTTTTGAACCAGGCTCCGAATCTCCAACAGTTACATTTGGGTCCCATAGATTTGTACTACCGAAACTCTGCTGAGATGGACGGAGATACTCTTTTCAACGAAACTACTTGGAAACAACTGCCAATTCTGAAGAACTTAAAGATTTTCAAATGCAATTTCTCTGCAGACTTGCCTCGAACTTTTGTTGAACAGATTTTGGAATGTTCACGGAATTTAGTTGAGGCTGCGCTGCCATGTGACATGCCTTGTCTTCTTGTGCAACCAAAGAAATACCTCCACCTCCTCAAAAGACTAAATATTTTTATTGCCTGCTCAAATATTGAAACGTATGAACGATTTGGAAACCATCTTCAAGATAATAGCAACTTAGTGATTCAAGAGCTTTACTTTAATGGGGCTGATATAGATGATGACGATGTTATGGTTGAAACACTTTGGAAACGATTGACTGCTGTTATAAGGAAAATATTGATAGCTTGCTCAGCTATGTGTCTCAAGGTTTCGTGGGAAGATGGACCATGTGTAAAAAACTTGCAAATCCCACAAATGCCTCGAGTGAACCATTTGACCATTCAGTACTGCAAAGAAGACCAAGAGAATGACCTACCAGTCTACAGTTTACCTCAAAACGTGAGCCTTGGGGATACTTTCCCAAATTTAAAATCTCTTGAAATAAGAAACTGTTGTGAGGTGATGGATCTTCCCATTTCACGTATATTCAGTGACCAAGACCCCACCCCGGCCGCCAATGTGAAGACAGTTATCTTGAAGCTTGTTCGTCCTGGTCCGAAGGTGCTTGAAAGTGTCAAGGAAATGTTTCCCAATGCTTCTATTGAGATGCAAGTTTTAGTAGGTAGTGGCTACGGTGAAGGAGAAAGTATCGATGGCGAAAGTGAAGGTGACTGAAATGCCTTTTATTGTGATTGCTACAGTTAAAAGAAAATAAGGAATGAAGGTTGACTAAATTCTAATTTATTAGCAATGTACTGTACATTGCCAAATTCTTGGTTTGTGCAATTTGACTGTATTTTTTGCATTTATAATTTTGTGTCATAATTTCCTAATTAACTTTACATAGTACCTACTAATTGTAAGCTTAATATTTTAATATTCAAAATTCAAGGGAAGATGTAAATTAATTGGCAGTAATTTTTCCACATTTTTATACGATTATTGCATGTGTAATAAATAAACTTAAATTTCAAAACCTCATTTTGTGTGTTTATTTTATGCTATACAAATTATAAAATTAGACACTGGACCATAATATCGTCTCTTAAGAACCAAAATCACCCATCTAGAATTAAAATGAGCTACTTAATCAAAAAACGCTAAATTAATTGGATGCATCAAATGGTAATTATGAGTTTTTAAAAAAGTGCAAAATGTTGCATTTACAAGTTTTTGAAAAGAGTCAAATGTTCTAATTACACGTTTTTGAAAAGTGGAAAATATTCCATGTCTCTGCTTTTCAAAATTACTCAATATTCCATTCCTGTTTTTGAAAATCCCAAATAGAAACGTGGAATTTCCAAATGACGTAATTTGTGAGCGATCCCTAAGAAATGTGAAAGCATCCGTTGTGGGAGCAGAAACTACGGAAAAGCTTTTTAAGTATATTCATGTGTCATCAATATCTGGAAGAAACCTGGAAAATCTAAGGTTTTTTTTTGAATTTCCCGCCAAATTGTAAATTCCCAATTTCCACACGAGACTCAATGCAGAATGACGAGTATTCTCTGGGCGGTGTAAATGGCGCATTGAGCACATTGAGCACATTTTTCAAAATACATTTAGCGTAAATGTTGGAATTGAATTTAGTTGGAGTGGCCGCACGGCGCCTATTCCAACGTTTACGCTAAAAGCAATTATTGACCACATTGAAAAAAAGGGGAAATGGAACAATTAAGAGTTTTGAAAAAAACAAGAATGGAAAAATACATTGTGGAATTTTGATGAATCTTTGAAATTGGACATTGTGCACTTTTCAAAAACGTGTAAATGGAAGATTTTGCAGTTTGGAAAAATATGAAAATGGAATGTGATGGACTTGTGGAAAACATGTTAATATAATATTCACGTAACTGGCACATGTCGCACATTTCTCAAACGTGTAAATGGGACATGTAACAGATTTGAAAAAAGTGTAAATGGGACATTTTGAATGTTGGAAATAAGTGAGAGTTGGGTGTGGATTGTAATTCGTTACCTTCACTGCTGGGACGGAGAGAAACAGTTTGAATTTGATACATGAATTTGGAAATCACGGGGAGAAAGTGAGAAAGTGGGAATGTTTTTGAATGTTGGAGCGGCTTTGGTGATGGATTGTACAGGAAAGGTAATGGGATGGTCCATGAGTGACGTGACGGATGAAATTTAGTTTTGTGGAGAGCACCCCCCTCGTGCCAGAATATGATGGGGACTATTTGTAGACTTGTAGCGGGGTCGTTTGATTTCAGGACTCACCCATGGTCGTTGCTCAAGTTATTTATGGACGGCCCCTTCAAAAAAAATGACTTTGTTAAATGCGCCAAAAAGTGGATTTTGCTCATTTAATATCTCTCGAGTTATTGAAAATGGTTTCAAAATGAAGTGGAAATAATGAAGCCATGTGTTGGGTCTACTTAACTGCCTAGTGGTGTTGACCCAGGATGCTTAGGGACAAAGCTACACGGATAGCATCTTTTTTGTTTTTTGAAAATACGGAACGGTGGAAATATTCCCCAACTATGCGCTAGTAGGATCAAAAAACAGTTGAAAAATGGATTTTCAAAAAATATCGGAAAATTCCCGAAATCGCCAGATGAGTGTTTTCGGAAAAATGCGAAAAAACATGATTTTTGAGAATACAATGAGCGGAGAGAGCCTTTAAATGCCCTTTGGTACTGACTAGCGAGTGTTTATTGAGAAATATGAGTCTTCCTCCTTGGTTCGGACTATGGACACAAACATGGTTACTCACGGGTAGAGTAGGGGATCGTCCATAAATGATGTCACGTGTCAAGAACCAAAATGACCCGTTTGTAGCTAAAAATCTACCAAAATATTGAAACATATCTTGAGAGCATCTAGATAGAACAGTTTGCACTTGTCAAAAATACGTAAATACAACATTTGACACTTTTCTAAAATGTGTAGTTGAAACATTTTGCACTTTTCAAAAACATGGAATTCCAATATTTTACACTTTTCAAAAACATGGAATTCCAATATTTTACACTTTTTAAAATCTTTTAAATAGAACATTTTTCTCCATTCAAAACATGACAGAGACTAAAATAACATGGTAACTAGGTTACAAATCTGTTACATAGCCCTTTTGTTTGTAACCTAGCCTTTGAATTTGTCACCTAGTGAATGCGTTTATAAAATCGAGTTATTTTGTCTGCATTTGAAATAAAATAATTAGTAGACCGAAAAAATGAAAAAGCTTATTTAATACAGTTAAAATCAAAATGTAAATTACTTTCACTCTTGAGTTTTATACCTCGCATGAAATGCCATCTAAGACTTGCTTTATGAAAGAGCTTTTATTCAAAAGCGCGCATTTTGAGTTCTAGATATACAGAGCTGGGCATCAGTTCTTAGGCTGCCCTTACCCTCGTAGTAGAGAGGATCTATGCAAAGCCACTGACACCATCAAGATCAAGCCCACGCAGTATCTAAACCTTACCCATCACGCTTACCATCACATGTGTCTCCATACTTTGATTAACCCCTACCTTGTAGTATCACGTTTTAGCAAATTACTATGCCGCGCCACATTTACAGAATATTTAATTTAAATTTCCGTGATTCTGCTTTTTCAATTTCTAAAAATTTCCTAAATCTGCCTTTAAAATCGTTTTATCTCAAGAATTGTCCGCATTTAAAATTACAAAAAAAAATAGTAAAGTATACAAACTGCCATTTATTTTAGCATTATACCCCTATAGTACTTTTATTAAATAAATTATGTATTTATTACTATAGAAAGCTAAAATGTAAAATTTTTAGTGATAATTTTGATAAATATTGCTTTAAAAAAAGTGTACGCATTAGGTGTGGTGTGCACCGTAGTTAATTGTACTAAAGCAAACTTCAAACTCATAAAGCAACTAATAATTACATTAGGTGTCACCAAATGTGGTAAATATAAATAAATAAAGTTAATAATACAAATACTTTACAAATTCCTGGCATTTTTAATTTAAAATTTTCAAATTTCCGGATTTAAATTTTATTAATTTTTGTGATTTCATAACGAAGCTTCTACATTTGCAAGTCACAATAGGTAACGTTTTTTTAGATTTATTTAAAATTTACAGAATAGTGCTCTAAATATTACTTTAAAATAATAAAATTATAATAAAATAATTCATATCGGTTTGTTAACTGATAAACTATACAGTTAGGTAAGAATCCAAAATCTTTTATTCTAAGGGCAGGGACACGACATGCTCTTTTCTCTCAAACAACACGCCCAGCTTTGATTGCAGTAGTCTTTGGTTGTCCGACTTCACAATCAAACTGATAATGTCCGACTATACAAGCAAACTAATTATATCCTACTATACAAGCAAATTTATATTGTCCGACTATACAAGCAAACTGATTATGTCCGAATATACAAGCACACTGATAATGTCTGACTATACAAGCAAACTAATAATGTCCAGCTTCACAAACAAACTGATATTGTCCGACGTTACAAGCAAACTGATAATGTCCGACTTTACAAGCAAACTGATAATGTCTGACTGTACAAGCAAACTAATAATGTCCGACTATACAAGCTAATTTGTAATGTCCGACTTTACAAGCAAACTGATAATGTCCGAATATACAAGCAAACTGATGCTGTCCGACTCTACAAGCACACTGATAATGTCCGACTATACAAGTAAACTAATAATATCTAAATATGCAAGCAAACTGATATTGTCCGACTTCACAAGCAAACTGATAATGTCCGACTATACAAGCAAACTGATTATGTCCGAATATACAAGCAAACTGATGCTGTCCGACTTTACAAGCAAACTGATAATGTCTGACTGTACAAGCAAACTAATAATGTCCGACTATACAAGCTTATTTTTAATGTCCAACTACACAAGCAAACTAATAATGTCCGACTTCACAAGCAAACTAATATTGTCCGACTTCACAAGCAAACTGATAATGTCCGACTTTACAAGCAAACTTTTCATGTCCAAATTAACAAGCAAACTGATAATGTCTGACTTTACAAGCAAACTGATGATGTCCGACTTCACAAGCGAACTGATAATGTCCGATTATACAAGCAAACTAATAATATCCGACTGTACAAGCAAACTGATAATGTCCGACTATACAAGCAAACTGATATTGTCCGACTTTACAAGCAAAAAAACGGATGTATGACCTTTATGAAAAACTGATATGTGTCTTACTAAACAAGCAAACTAATAAATCTCGGTGTGTACAAGTAAACTGATTCGACTGCACAAGCTAATTGATAGATTTAATGCTTTCAAGCAAACCTATAGGTATCTGACTACAAAGGCAACCCGATACAAGTCAGTAAATACAAGCAAACTGATAGGTATATGTAGGCACAATAATATACGTCTGACTATATAAGCAAACTTATAGATGTCGGTCTTCACGAGCAAACTGATATATTTCTGGCTATTTAGGCAAACAGATATATATCCGGCCTTTAAGCAAACAGATAGTTGTCTAGACATAACATAGTATTAGAATGCTGTCTAAAATTTAGAAAACCTTGGTCCGCAGCCAACTTAAACGCTTCGTTCGCCAAATACCTAACGACTGGCCATAGGCCTTGTCCTATGTTTCTTTGGACTATCTTGGCTCTTTTACGAGAAATTATGTATAAATCGTATAGATTGAAGAAAATAATCATTTTCATATGTCATTTTTTCATTGCAAAACAGATATATTTATTATTTGGAAATAATAACATGGTACTGTTTAGTCCTTTGTCAGTAATGCTTATAGAATGAAATACCATAATTGTCTTAAAAGAAATGAAACAAATATAACATTAAAATTTTTTTACATAAAATGCCTTTCCTAATTAGGAAAAATGCCGTTTTAAAATTAATAACATGCCCTTTTAAAAATTGTGTCACCTAGTTGTTGAAGCTTAAAATAGTCTCTGAAACATGAATGTGATCTTTCACAGATACTCGAACTCGTATTTCAAACATGTGACCGAAACTCTTTGTTAAACTCCCGTCTTGTCTCTTGTCGCTGGGCATACTTCGGACCCAAGGAGTTGCAGAAGACTGTGAGCATCCGATTTGGCAAATGGTTTTCTCACTACGATAATCCGCCTATTTTTCGGTTTCTTTCTCAAGAAAATCGCTCCATCGAAGACCTGGCAACTCTCATAGATACTTCCGCCGAATTCCCGTGCAATTCATTTGAATTTCATTCTTCGGAATTCGATAGTGAAAATTGTAAGGAAATAGCCCAAGCATTTTTCAATACTCACGGAGCCTTCGTTAAGAAATTAACATTTCGACAGGATTTATACATCGAGGATTTAAAGCACCTTCTTTTGAACCAGGCTCCGAATCTCCAACAGTTACATTTGGGTCCCATAGATTTGTACTACCGAAACTCTGCTGAGATGGACGGAGATACTCTTTTCAACGAAACTACTTGGAAACAACTGCCAATTCTGAAGAACTTAAAGATTTTCAAATGCAATTTCTCTGCAGACTTGCCTCGAACTTTTGTTGAACAGATTTTGGAATGTTCACGGAATTTAGTTGAGGCTGCGCTGCCATGTGACATGCCTTGTCTTCTTGTGCAACCAAAGAAATACCTCCACCTCCTCAAAAGACTAAATATTTTTATTGCCTGCTCAAATATTGAAACGTATGAACGATTTGGAAACCATCTTCAAGATAATAGCAACTTAGTGATTCAAGAGCTTTACTTTAATGGGGCTGATATAGATGATGACGATGTTATGGTTGAAACACTTTGGAAACGATTGACTGCTGTTATAAGGAAAATATTGATAGCTTGCTCAGCTATGTGTCTCAAGGTTTCGTGGGAAGATGGACCATGTGTAAAAAACTTGCAAATCCCACAAATGCCTCGAGTGAACCATTTGACCATTCAGTACTGCAAAGAAGACCAAGAGAATGACCTACCAGTCTACAGTTTACCTCAAAACGTGAGCCTTGGGGATACTTTCCCAAATTTAAAATCTCTTGAAATAAGAAACTGTTGTGAGGTGATGGATCTTCCCATTTCACGTATATTCAGTGACCAAGACCCCACCCCGGCCGCCAATGTGAAGACAGTTATCTTGAAGCTTGTTCGTCCTGGTCCGAAGGTGCTTGAAAGTGTCAAGGAAATGTTTCCCAATGCTTCTATTGAGATGCAAGTTTTAGTAGGTAGTGGCTACGGTGAAGGAGAAAGTATCGATGGCGAAAGTGAAGGTGACTGAAATGCCTTTTATTGTGATTGCTACAGTTAAAAGAAAATAAGGAATGAAGGTTGACTAAATTCTAATTTATTAGCAATGTACTGTACATTGCCAAATTCTTGGTTTGTGCAATTTGACTGTATTTTTTGCATTTATAATTTTGTGTCATAATTTCCTAATTAACTTTACATAGTACCTACTAATTGTAAGCTTAATATTTTAATATTCAAAATTCAAGGGAAGATGTAAATTAATTGGCAGTAATTTTTCCACATTTTTATACGATTATTGCATGTGTAATAAATAAACTTAAATTTCAAAACCTCATTTTGTGTGTTTATTTTATGCTATACAAATTATAAAATTAGACACTGGACCATAATATCGTCTCTTAAGAACCAAAATCACCCATCTAGAATTAAAATGAGCTACTTAATCAAAAAACGCTAAATTAATTGGATGCATCAAATGGTAATTATGAGTTTTTAAAAAAGTGCAAAATGTTGCATTTACAAGTTTTTGAAAAGAGTCAAATGTTCTAATTACACGTTTTTGAAAAGTGGAAAATATTCCATGTCTCTGCTTTTCAAAATTACTCAATATTCCATTCCTGTTTTTGAAAATCCCAAATAGAAACGTGGAATTTCCAAATGACGTAATTTGTGAGCGATCCCTAAGAAATGTGAAAGCATCCGTTGTGGGAGCAGAAACTACGGAAAAGCTTTTTAAGTATATTCATGTGTCATCAATATCTGGAAGAAACCTGGAAAATCTAAGGTTTTTTTTTGAATTTCCCGCCAAATTGTAAATTCCCAATTTCCACACGAGACTCAATGCAGAATGACGAGTATTCTCTGGGCGGTGTAAATGGCGCATTGAGCACATTGAGCACATTTTTCAAAATACATTTAGCGTAAATGTTGGAATTGAATTTAGTTGGAGTGGCCGCACGGCGCCTATTCCAACGTTTACGCTAAAAGCAATTATTGACCACATTGAAAAAAAGGGGAAATGGAACAATTAAGAGTTTTGAAAAAAACAAGAATGGAAAAATACATTGTGGAATTTTGATGAATCTTTGAAATTGGACATTGTGCACTTTTCAAAAACGTGTAAATGGAAGATTTTGCAGTTTGGAAAAATATGAAAATGGAATGTGATGGACTTGTGGAAAACATGTTAATATAATATTCACGTAACTGGCACATGTCGCACATTTCTCAAACGTGTAAATGGGACATGTAACAGATTTGAAAAAAGTGTAAATGGGACATTTTGAATGTTGGAAATAAGTGAGAGTTGGGTGTGGATTGTAATTCGTTACCTTCACTGCTGGGACGGAGAGAAACAGTTTGAATTTGATACATGAATTTGGAAATCACGGGGAGAAAGTGAGAAAGTGGGAATGTTTTTGAATGTTGGAGCGGCTTTGGTGATGGATTGTACAGGAAAGGTAATGGGATGGTCCATGAGTGACGTGACGGATGAAATTTAGTTTTGTGGAGAGCACCCCCCTCGTGCCAGAATATGATGGGGACTATTTGTAGACTTGTAGCGGGGTCGTTTGATTTCAGGACTCACCCATGGTCGTTGCTCAAGTTATTTATGGACGGCCCCTTCAAAAAAAATGACTTTGTTAAATGCGCCAAAAAGTGGATTTTGCTCATTTAATATCTCTCGAGTTATTGAAAATGGTTTCAAAATGAAGTGGAAATAATGAAGCCATGTGTTGGGTCTACTTAACTGCCTAGTGGTGTTGACCCAGGATGCTTAGGGACAAAGCTACACGGATAGCATCTTTTTTGTTTTTTGAAAATACGGAACGGTGGAAATATTCCCCAACTATGCGCTAGTAGGATCAAAAAACAGTTGAAAAATGGATTTTCAAAAAATATCGGAAAATTCCCGAAATCGCCAGATGAGTGTTTTCGGAAAAATGCGAAAAAACATGATTTTTGAGAATTGAATGAGAAGAGAGAGCCTTTAAATGCCCTTTGGTACTGACTAGCGAGTGTTTATTGAGAAATATGAGTCTTCCTCCTTGGTTCGGACTATGGACACAAACATGGTTACTCACGGGTAGAGTAGGGGATCGTCCATAAATGATGTCACGTGTCAAGAACCAAAATGACCCGTTTGTAGCTAAAAATCTACCAAAATATTGAAACATATCTTGAGAGCATCTAGATAGAACAGTTTGCACTTGTCAAAAATACGTAAATACAACATTTGACACTTTTCTAAAATGTGTAGTTGAAACATTTTGCACTTTTCAAAAAAATATAAATAGAGAATTTTGCACTTTTCAAAAACATGCAAATGGAACATTTTGCACTTTTCAAAAACATGGAATTCCAATATTTTACACTTTTTAAAATCTTTTAAATAGAACATTTTACTCCATTCAAAACATGACTGTGATCTTTCACAGATACTCGAACTCGTATTTCAAAACTGTGATCGAAATTCTTTGCTCAACTCCCGTCTTGTCTCCCTTCGCTGGGCATACTTGGGATCCAAAGAGTTGCACAAGTCAGTGAGCATCCGATTTGAAAAATGGTTTTCTCACTACGATGATCCGCCTATTTTTCGGTTCCTTTCTCCTGAGAATCGCTCCATCGAAGACCTGGCATCTCTCATGAGTACTTCCGCCGAATTCCCGTGCAATTCGTTTGATTTTCATAGTTGGAAATTGGATAGTGAAACTTGTAAGGAAATTTATTTTTCTTCAATGCTCACGGAGCCGCTGTTGAGAAATTAACTTTTCGACAGGATTTATACATGGAGGACTTGAAACACCTTCTTTTGAATCAGGCTCCGAACCTCCAACAGTTAAATTTGGGTCCCATAGATTTGCACTATTGAAATTCTGCTAAGACGGACGGGGAAACTCTTTTCAATGAAACTGCTTCGGAACCAAAGCCCATTCTGAAAAACTACAGGATTTTTAAATGCCATTTCTCTGCAGACTTGCCTCGAACTTTTATTCAACAGATTTTGGGATGTTCACGGAATTTAGTACAGGCTGCTCTACCCTGTGACGTACCTTGTCTTCTTGGGCAACCAAAAAATCGCCTTCATCTCCTCAAAATACTAAATATTTATATCGCGAGCTCAAATATTGAATCGTATCAACTATTTGCAAACCATCTGCAAGGCACAAACGGGAAGTTGGCGGTTAAGGAAATTTGTTTTAATGGGGCGTATTATGAGGAGGACGATGTTGTTGATGCAATACTCTCTGTGCGAGTAAGGAACGTCATGAGGAAAATTTTGATAGCTTGCTCAGCCACGTGAGTAGATGGTTTTGCCGAATTTGGTGTCAAAATAAAATGGCGGCCATGGGGGTGGGGGGTAGGGTGGGTGGGGAGAGGTGACGACTTAAGATGGTGGGGGAGGTTTTGAGATGGTAGGGTAAGACATTGCTTGGATTCTTAGAAGATAGGGGTGAGACGTTCTGCGGACCCTGAGATGTTGGGCGAATGTCTTAAGAAGGTAGAGAAAGACGTTGATTGAGTCTTAAGAAGGTAGGGAAAGACGTTGTATGGATCTTTAGAAGGTAGAGTAAGATGTCGTATGGACCTTGAGATGCAGGGGTAAGATGTTGTATGAACCTTGAGATGGAAAGGTACGACATTGCTAAGAAGTGAGACGATCTATGGGTCTTGAGATGCTCGCGAGCGCCTTGAGATGCTCGCCTTGAGATGCTGGCCTTGAGATGACACGAGATGTATGATATATAATATGCTATATACTATATAATATAATATGCAATATAATATTATATATACTATATTCTATATATTATGCTATATAATTACAGTTCCTTATGCTTTGTATGTGTAATAATATGCTATATAATATGCTATATATCACACAATTATTATGTATAATTAAGTGATCAAAAAGATTAATATGTGCATAAGATGCAACTTAAAAGAAACCGCATCAAAATCCGATAAGTACTTTAGGAATAACATGTATTTCCCTTCTTTCCTATGCTTTATAATGGTAGGGGCCGGGGGGTGGGGATATGTCATGTTTTGGTAATTAGTGGGCCGATTGAGCCCGGACTACTTTTAATGACCTTAAAAAAGTAAGACTTACAAGCCTGTACAAGCCTGGACATTTAAAATATCGAAACCGAGGGAGCATGCATAAATGACGTGTTGAGGGTGGGTGGGGTTTATGCATAAAATCGTATTTACGTCACATATAATGTATGTATATGCTAATGTAAGGTGTGTAGGTAGCTTTATTGTGTATTACACATAATATATGCATGTACCCTATGGTAAAAGATGAGATAAGTCGTATTGATTGTATGAGTCATAGATTCAAGTTGGAGCCGGCACTATAGTAAAAAATCGATAGAGAAGAAAGCCGAACGATCGATAGTGAAGAAGGCGAGGGGCTTTACATTCTATTGTAATCCTGGAGAGCAGTTGATGTTGCCCGGTCGAGTTCTAAAGTTGAAATGAGAGGGTTAGCATTGCAGTAATAGGGAAATTTTTAGTAGGCAAAGTCCTTTACATTCTATTGTAATCCAGGAGTGCAGTTGATGATGCCTGGTCGAGCACCAAAGTTGAAATGAGAGGGTTAGCATTAATAATATTTATTAATAATAAACTTCACTATTAGGTCGTTCAATAAAAATTTAAATTTATTGATAATGACATTAAAATGATACTAGTTTATTCTTTTTGATATTAAAAATTATTGTCTATAAGAATCAATTATTCTAGTTCAAATTAACAATACATTTTTTAGCCTCGGCCTCGGGTTGTAATTTGAAAATGTAAACTTAAATACAAAAATGCATTGTTAGTAATATACAAAATATTTTGGCTGAAGAAATTGTAAAATTTTGCAGCCTTGTAATGAAAATATTAAAAATCAGGAGATTTTTGTGCACATGAACTTAATTACGTACAATAATTCTAAACAAGTTTAGGATTTTATTTTGTCATTCCACAGCCTGCAGTCTTAATTCAATATTTTTCAATCTTAAACAACCCCCTCAGTGATCGTGGTGGCTTCAATGCCCATTCGTCATACTCTTCATCCGAATCATCATCTCCGTCAATATTTTCTCTGTGATGTTTTTGAGCGTCCTGTTCTTCATCATTGTCAGGTTCATCATTGCCACTTCCCTGGTCGCTATCTCCATCGTCATCGCTATCAGCTGGAACTTTTTTCCGAAAGAAAGCATTTGGAAACATTTCCTTGAAGCTTTGAACTACCTTTTTACGAGGACCATAAAGCCTGAGGGTAACTGCCTTCACATTGGCGGCAGGGAGCGGATCAGCGTCATTGAAAATATTTGTAATCGGATGAATCCCCATTTCTGTCCTGGTTCTTAACTCCAGAGATTTCAAATTGGGAAAAGTGTCCCCAAGGCTCATGCTGTCACCCAAACTATTTATTGGCACGATGGCCTCTTCGCCTTCGTCGTCATCTTCATCAGTTTCATCGCCAGCTAAGTAGTACTGAATCGTTAAATATTTCACTTGAGGCATACGCGGGATTTGGAAGTTATCCACTTCTTGACCCCACACAAGTTTTTGACAAGTGGCTGAGGAGGCTCGTAAAATTTTTCTCATGACGTTCGCTACTCTTGAAGAAAATTCCTCATCGCCATCATCACCATCATTTTCTGCACGACGATAGTAAAGTTCGCGAAGCGCAAAATTCTCGTTATCTTCCAGGTGGTTTGCGAAAAGTTCATAAGACTCAATATTTGAGCTGTTTAGTTCGATCATTAGCTTTTTGACGAGGTGAACCCGATCTGTAGGACGGACGAGAAGGTGAATATATTCACCGGGTACAGTTACATCAACGAGGTTTGGTGAACATTCCAAAATCTGTTTAATCAGAATTTCAGGCACTTCCAAAGAGAAACGGCATCGAAATTTTTTCAGATTTTTTAAAACTGGCTTCGGTTTCAAAGCGGTTTCATTGAAAAGAGATTCTTGCCGGCGATTTCGTTCAGACCGCTGTTCGTCTGTCTCCAAATCCGCGGAACGTTTTGTGCAATGTGTGTCCTCCACGCTTACCAACTCACTCAAATATAACTGCTGAAGGTTCGGAGCCTGACGCAAGAGAAGCGCTTTCAATTCATCGATGCATAAATCTTGAAATTTTAATTTCTTAATGGCAATGCCGTGGGTGTCAAAGAATGACTGAGCCGACGACTGTCCAGTTCGGCCTTGAATTTCTCCTCGAAAGTCGAATGAGGTGCATGGAAATTCAGCAGATTTATTCATGACTGTACTCAAGTTTTTTAGGGAGCGCTTTGGTTTTGTACGGAGCTGTAAAGCACGCGGTCCACCAGGAGCAAAGAGCAAGCTGTGAAATATGATGCTGACAGTCTTCTGCAATTCTTTGGATCCGAAGTGTGCCCAGCGACGGGAGACGAGACGGGAGTTTAACAAAGTTTGTCGGTCGAATTTTCCAAGTATTGATTCCAGTATCTGTTAAAGATCACATTCATTTTTAATAGGTATTAAAGTTAAACTAACTAAATATGGGAGCGTACACAAATCCAAACTAAGATGTCGCAATTAACCAACTTCTGATTCATGATTGAATTGAGTGGAAAATTAATTTAGTAAAACTAATAAACGCCATGTGTAGCAGTCAAGAAAAAATTGTTATCATATTATTGCTATTGCAGTTTAAGTTGTCCAATCGAAAGTACGTACGTGATCAATTGAGAAAACACTTTCTTCTGGTGAACGTGATGAATTAGGGCTTGACAACACACGATTTTCATTCCCAGCCCCTGTCTCATCATGACAAATTGCTTTATTTTTCAGTCTTTTTAAGTCATCAGTATCAGTGAAAGAAGACAATTTAGTTGTTTCAGCTGACGATAACTGAATCTTGTTTGTATTGTCTGTCATTTTTGGAAGTTTCTTCAAATAAACAAACGAATTTTAACAACCACGTTCTGCTCCGAACCGTTGAAGACCGTATAATCCAGCTGTGGTTGGATTCTGCTCTGCAAAATAAGTAGTTCAAAATAAAAGCGAGTTACTTTATGTTATTAACATATATCAATGTTGAAACATACGTTTTATTTCAACTATTCCCCTTAACAGGTATATTTTAGTAGTCTCACACACTGTAATTCAAATTAAGGCAGAAATTAGTAAGAGCATATCAAGTATTAGTTACTTAGATAGCGTTACCGTTAAACCGGTGAAGAACTAACAACAGTTGACAGACAATAACAGAAGTAACTTTATTTGTACAAAATAATATACAGACCCGTTTTTAGGTATGGTATAGAAAGATAGTAAACAAAAATAATGAGTAATTAGTAATAATTTCAAATTGTCAATACATGCAACATGTGACATCGTGTCGTGACATGTTCAACAATCAACAACCTAAAGTCATAGTTATTGTTATTACCATGAAATAAACAGTGTAGCTATTGTTAGCGACCATAAATTATCGTTGTCGCCACTGAAGTAATTTTCGGTTCAAATAAATATTACACTTTTGCAATATTTAAATAAAAATATAAACTCTTTGTTTATTCACTAATTTTCACTTTTTATCAGTATTTTCACAATATCATGAGAATCTCAGGTCGGAGGAAAATCAATGACGTCTGCCACTTTCCAAGTATCAATGAGATCTGTCATATTTTCTGTCGTTCAAACTATCGTTCAGTGATATTTCCTCCTTCCCTATGCTTTATCATTACATTCATCAGATTTCACATTAAATTTCACTATTAATCCTAAATTTAATCAATAAATTGTTGATTTTAAATTATTCAAATTAATCAATAAATCTTGAATAATTGTTCACTCGTCACTCATCGTAACAACTGAATTCAATTCGTAACATTCTACCCCGGATAAGGAGAGCTTGTCTCTTTCTTATTATTATTTTGGTTACGTAATTGAAATGTCATATAGCAAAGTTAGAACCGTAGCTTCAGACAGGATCAGTAGGCTGATGCATTAGTTCTTCCAGGGTCGAATGTTAACGACTATGAATTATTATTGTCGTCACTGATGTAGTTTTCGGTTCAATTAAATATTACACAGACGTAATATTTACATATAATTATAAACAGGCTTTTATTTCATAAATTTTCACTTTATATCAATATTTTCACAGTATCTTTGAGAATCGCAAATTAGAGGAAAAATCATGACGTCTGTCACACTCCAATTATTAAAGCAATCTGATATTTCTCTCGTTCAATCATGATTTTTCTCTGACTACTACACTCCATAACATTTCATATTTTAATTAAAATTCACCACTTTTAACAATTTAATTAAAAAGTTGTTGATTTGAAATTATTTGAATCTTTTAATAAATATGAAAAGATTTCATAAGTTCCTGTTGGCAACATTCCACCCCACATAAGGGGAAATTTAATTTTCCTTATTTCTTTAGTTGACATCCAATTTGCAGAGCTTTACAACAGGTCGCCGGAACGTTCCATCCTTGGTTTTGACATCTGCTACATATAGTACATTTTAATTTTTAAGCTTACTTGAATGAAACTCCGCTTTTGACCTTAAAGACGCCAGTTCCGAATTAAGCAAATAATTTGTTTCTCAATTAAATACAGTATTTTGTCTTGCGTAATATCTTCGTTTCCCAGTTAATCTGCACTCTGCACCTCCACCTCCACTTTCCTCTGACTACTTAAAACTGTCCCGTCCCGCTTCTCCTGTCCCTGTCACTAGATGAATGACGTCAATGACAATGAAGGCTGTTTTTACACATTCTGGCGCCCAAAAGCAAGGAAAACTGAAAAACACTGTTCATTTCTTCAGTTTTCGCGTGCTACAATTTGTTTTGTTTGTGTTTTTGACGATAGAATTGAAAAATTATGATTTTGTGATTGTCAGTTGTCAATGCCAATAGTTTATTGTTTTACGTTTTGTTTTTATCGAAATTCCTTTCAAGGCTTCTAGCTGGATTACAGTAAAAAATATCTAAGCATATGACATATGATGCGAAACTAAAAGTTTGCTAAACTTATCCACTAATGTCCACGTCAATGTCTCTTCTAAAAAAGAACCCATCTTTCTACTCGTAAAACACTTAATCGACCGATTATTTGTCACGTGAGGCATCAGCTAAATTTAAACTACCTTTAAATACTCAACAATTTAAAAAATTATGTTTAATTTAGATGCCTAAAGTACCTGACACAAAATGCTTTGATCGACTTGAACGTCAATTTCGTTCAGAGCTTGTGTTAATCCCGCCTTGCAAAGAATAACTTACGCCAAAAATGGGGGTGTTCTTCAATCTGTGGGTTTCAGGACTTTATAGAACCACTCAACATGTTACAGCGTACTGTCTAATCGTATATATTGTCAAGCATAAACTAAGCACACAATTAAAATAAGGTTTTGAAATTTATATTCATTTATTACACATCCAATAATCGTATAAAAATCTAGAAACATTACTTCCAATTCATGTCAATCTTCCCTTGAATTTTGAATATCAAAATACTAGGCGTAGTAGGTACTATGAAAAGTTAATTACGAAATTATGACACAAAATTATAAATACAAGAAAAAGTCAAAGTGCACCACCCAAGAATTTGCTGTACATTTCTAATAAATTAGAATTGATTTAACCTTTCATTCCTTTCATCTTTTTCTAACAAATACAAGAAAAAGAAAAAGCACTTCAGTCACCTTCACTTTCGCCATGGATACTTTCTTCTTCGTCATCGTCATAGCCACTACCCACTGAACCTGTTACTCGAATAGAAGCATTTGAAAACATGTCCTTGACACTTTTAAGCACCTTTGGACCAGGACGAACAAGCCTCAAAATAACTGTCTCCACATTGGCGGCTGCGGTCGGGTCTTTGTCACTGAATATACGTTGAATGGGAAGATCCATCACCTCACAACAGCTTCTTATTTCCAGAGATTTTAAATTAGGAAAAGTATTCCCAAGGCTCACGTCTTTAGGCAAACTGCTGACTGGTAGGTCAGTCTCTTCGTCTTCTTTGCAGTACTGAATAGTCAAATGGTTCACTTGAGGCATTTGTGGGATTTGCAAGTTTTTTACCCCTTGTCCGTCCTCCCACGAAACCTTGAGACACGTGGCTGAGCAAGCTATCAAAATTTTCCTTATGACAGCGGTCACTCGCTCCGAAAGTATTTCAAACATAACATCGTCAGGATCTACATCAGCCCCATTAAAGTAAAGCTCTTGAATCACCAAGTTGCCGTGATCTTGAAGATGGTTTGCAAATACTTCATACGTTTTAGTATTTGAGCACGCGATAAAAATATGTAGTCTTTTGAGAAGGTGGAGGTAATTTTTTGGTTGCACAAGAAGACAAGGCATGTCACATGGCAGCGTAGCCTCAACTAAATTCCGTGAACATTCCAAAATCTGTTGAACAAAAGTTCGAGGCAAGTCGGCAGAGAAATTGCATTTGAAAATCTTTAAGTTGTGCAGAATAGGATTTGGTTTCGAAGCAGTTTCGTTGAAAAGAGTGTCTTCGTCGGTTTCAGCAGAATTTCTATAGTACAAATCTATGGGACCTAGATGTAACTGTTGGAGGTTCGGAGCCTGGTGCAAAAGAAGGTGTTTCAAATCCTCAATGTATAAATCCTGTCGAAACATTAATTTCTTAACGAAGGCTCCGTGAGCATTGAAAAATGCTTGAGCTATTTCCTTACAAGTTTCACTATCGAATTCCGAAGAATGAAATTCAAATGAATTGCAAGGGAATTCGGCAGAAGTATTTATAAGAGTTGCCAGTTCTTCGATAGAGCGATTTTCTTCGGAAAGAAATCGAAAAATAGGCGGATCATCGTAGTGAGAAAACCATTTTTCAAATCGGATACTCACTGACTTCTGCAACGTTTTGGATCCGAAGTATGCCCAGCGACAAGAGACAAGACGGCAGTTGAGCAAAGAATTTCGGTCACATGTTTGAAATACGAGTTCGAGTATCTTTTAAACACATTAAATTACGTTAATATTTTCAAATTCGGAACTACATTTAATCCTCCAGAATAATTATTGAAAACAGTAATTCAATACATACAAAAGCCACAAAACTATTCGTGAGACTGTAGATATCACTGCCGTATCGCATATCTGATTTTGTCTTACGTGATCAATTGAGAAAACAAATTCTTCGGTAGACATAGAAGAATTTGGACTCAGCAACACTTCGTTCATGTTTACAGATTCCGGCCCGCTTTCCTGAGTAGATAATTTTCTTTTTTTAGCCGACACAACTGCAAAGTTCTTGTTCTCAACATTCGTCATGATGGATTTAAGACGTTCAACTGAATGGGGGCTAGAAGGATTTAATTTCTGCAAAGAGTCCATTTCAGCTACAAAAGATCTTTTAGAGATCAAATTCTGCTATGTCTGTAAAATATAAAGCAGAAATATAAACAATATGACTTCGTTAGCTTGTAAACGACAAATAAAGTAGCCAATAGCGTATACTACATTATAATCGAGTAGAGTCAGATTAAATGTGAAAGGTCCGATAATTGTGGTACAAGCAGTTTCCAGCAACAAAACATTAGCGTTGATAGTAAGAGAATTCCTTGCATCGGAGAATGTGGTTCGTTGTTATATGAAAGGAATGCCGTTACTGTCAGTTTTGAAATTTATTTTATTTTTTAAATTTTATTAATTTTTGAAAACTGCCTCTACCACAGTTATCGTACATCGAACCTATACCATACAGTCAACAGTAACTTCATTCCACCCTACAGACCCTACTGCTAAATAACTAATATATAAAAATATTTCACAATGTTCATAATTAAAATTATATAAGTAAAATTTTTTTATGAGACTTTGCTATATATTTTCAATGGATCAGTTTCTTTAGGAACGGAACAAGTTGATCTTTCTGCAACTGAAATTCACACATTCAAACATCATACACGTAACAATTGTAATTACTAAAAAAGCTGACAACTAAACGCTATAATTACCTCAAAAACCTTTTAGTGTTGTGCAAATTTAAAAATAGTTTTGCAGTTGCAACTTGGTACAGGCAGTTACCTAGCTAGTGTAATTTTAATTATCCGTTTCGTTATTTCAATTCAAGGAGCTAAATATACTATTAATTAAACTCAAGTGAAAAATTGATACGTATACAACTCGATCAAAAAAAAGGAAACCCACAGTCAACAGTGTTTATTTCTGTCTAACTAAATCGGATGTAATTTATAAGTAGACGGTTCGATTCGATAAATTCTCAAACTTCTAAATTCGGCAAATGCTTTCCGATTCCAATGATGACTGAGCACTGGCACTGACTGACTAGTGAGCACTAATTCATTTCTTCAAATGTCGTCGTTAAGGCGCGCTTTTGCAAGGAAAAATAAATAGCACTGATCACATTCACACATAAAGTAACACCTTCATAATACTTCATATATTTAATTCAAACTGCACAAAATATGATTGAAAAACTATAAAATTGTCTTATGAAATTAAACGTAATTTAAGCTATTTGAATATTAAATGTACAATAATATTTAGGCAATTGCAATTATGTTAAAGAAGTGCAGGTATTCAAGTGCACGTTCGAGGAAAACGAATCTACATTTTGACACACATTTTAAATTGGCTAAAGGCTGTAATTAGGCCCTAAACTAAATTAGGGAATATGTATGGTTGTAATAGTGACTGTTTTTTCAAGAACTTTTGGAGAATTTCTTCTGATTTTTACTTTGAAAAATGCAACTAACCAGAATTTCTTCCTTTTTGTTTGTGCACACAAAAAACAGATGAGCCAAATTATGAAACCTACAGCGCTTTCTGAGAGATTTTGAGATCTTGAACAATTGCGAAGATTATTAGCATCGTCATCATCGATCATTTCGTTGCTAACGGCTTGAGCTGTAGCATTTGATGTACTTGAAATGCTGTCATTTGCTGGAATTTTATATTGGCTACCTTCTTACGTAATTTATGCAATCCCAAAGCAAAGTGAATGGAACGCAGGAAATTCAACAGCATTACCAATAAACATGGAAAGAAAATATTTTTTTGCACTGTTTCAAAATTTGTTAATTGTATATTTTGCAATTCATTAAGGAAATCGTGTTAATAAATATTTCAAACTTGGTTGTCATTGTCCTAATTTTTCCTCAAAGCTCTTTTATTGTTTCTTTCAGAATTCCTTGATTCAACTGGCTTGGGTTTTGATAAAAAAAATCCTTTTCATTCCTAAAACTGTTGAAATTAGGAGGTGCAGAATAAAAGCTTGCATCAAGATCCAGATCCTGTCTTGAGAGATTTTTTTTAATCCAAAGCCAGACCCCTTCTATACTACTGGGGCATTCTCAGATAACAGAAATTATGCACATGTTCACAGTAATTTGCCTGTGTCTACGAACAGCAGGCAATGTTACTGTAACTGTATTACTCTACTATTGGATTTTTTGCACTCATATTAAACATTACACATATAAAATACACTTACGAATGCGTCCCTTTCTTTAATGTGGACAGAAGCTACAGGTAAAGCGAGAATCAGCTTCGGCCTGGCTCAAGCAGCCTGCGCGTCAGCTGTTGACTTTGCAAGATCCAATCAAATTGAGTGCCCTTCTAAGACTCCGCCCCCCTCCCAACGATGTCCCGTGCAAAACGCTGACGTGGAACAATTGCAGTGAATTAACAAGTTATTTGCTGTTTTCATGCTTGCGCAATATTTTTTTAAAATCATTTTCTAGATTGGGAAAGCAATAGACCCAATTATGTTAATTTTCAGTTCGAAACGCTACTATTTTATTTTAACTAGGTTCAAACAGAGCTTGTCAAAAATTAAAACTTAGGGATTGCCCTTTAAAAAACCAGCACGGAAATAATTAAAAATTTTAAAAAAATAAAAATTTTCAGCGATTTGTTTTTTTTACTCACGCCAGAAAACAATTTATTTTTCAGAGAGAATTGGTGTTTCATCAGCATAAATTCATTGCATAGGGTGAAAGTACCTTATTGTGGCCGGGTTCATAATTCAAAAATGATTCAAATGATTCAAAAATCATAAACTCTGAACCAGAGCTGGCAGAGAAAAACCTAAGGCACAGAGTAGTTGGCTAAATCCGGCTTAATAAGGGTAAAGATAATCATGAATGAAATTCACAGTACACTTGAGTCCTAATTGTGGTCATCCCTAAATTTCTGTATTTCAAGGCAAATTAAGAATTAGGAACACATTAAGTTGATGCAGTAGCAGTAGTATTGACACTAACATATACGTTTTCGTACAGGAACCGGAACCGATGATCGAGACATTTCAGTATAGCTTCAACTAAAGTCCCATGTAGTAAATGTAAATTCGCAATTTGTAATATAATTACACATACAAATAAAATGCATTTAATATTAAATTCAACAAAAATATACAAGAAAGATAGTTTATTTTAAAAAAAAATATGTCTCAGTACAGTAAGTTAAAATTTAATTTGTAGATATTCTACCAAAAGGCGGTTTTTACTTTACGTTCAAACTGCTGAGACAAGGAGTACCATACCATCCACAATACAATCCACATTAATCCACAATCCACACTCTCAGGACTTCCACAGTGGATTCCTACAACTAAAACTAAAAACTTAAACTAACTTGTCACTTGTTAGTCATCGCTGAATATCAGTGTGAAGGTGAAAGTGATATTCCCTCAAATCGAAACATGGAAAATCATAATAATAGGGTTCCAGATCAAAATGAAGTTGATAGGAATCGCAACAATGGACCTGTTGGATTATTGGTAAGTTTGATTGCCTTGATTACATTTTGTAATAATCAAATTATAAGATTTTGTAAAATGAAGTATTGATTGACAAATTAAACAGTTTCTAACTAACACATCCGCTAAAAACGTATTATTGTAGAGTTGTTAATAGTTGATAGTAGTAGTAGCTTCAAAGCTATAAGGATTTAGATTATGGTGAGTGGAGGTAATTGTGGCTGCCGGTTGCCGTTGCCGGTGTTCTAATTGTGGCTGGCTGATTAAATTCATATTAGTTAAAACTTTCGAAATTCCACGTTGTAGAATCAGTTATCAGTACACGGGAAGTCGAACTTTCCCAATAAAAACTCAATCTTTGTACATCGACTTGTTTCAGATACACACCTAGTTATACAATTTAACGGCACCGGCCACAATTATGCACTCTCTCCCTATTAATTTTATTTTGTTATTTGAATATGTTCAAATATTCAGTCGTCACTTACCTCGAAAATTATTTTAATTTATTGTGCAACTGATTCATATAATAGCTAAATGCAGTTACTTAATCTTTTCTTTAATTAATCTTCATATTCCATAGCCCACACTGGAAGAACAAGAAAGACGAAAACAGGATCTTGCATTAAACAATCCGCACATTCTCTCCTCGGATATTCTTTACATAAGTCTGTTCCCTGTTTCCCAACAAGAAGCGGCGATGCGAGAAGTAATTGAAAGTTATCGAATTCAAGATGAAAATACTCGGCGAATAGAAACACTGAGGCGACTGACTGAACAACTCAATGAACTCACCCGTCGTATTCTTGCCAGAATGAAAGGGTGACTTATAGCGTAATAAACTATACAAATACATTTCTATTTTTTTGTTAAAAGCTTTTGAAAGTCAAAACGATCATTATTTGCATTTTGTACTGCTATTTTTGTGATTTTAATGAGTTATTTTGTTGTATGTTTAATTCTAGGTTGAAATAGCGCATCTCTATGAACAAAGACTATGATTTCGGCACCATACACAAATGTCGTCCAAAATTATTCAAAAATTGGAAGATGGAAATCAAGAAAGAGTGAAGAGTATTAAATAATTGTAAAACTTCTAACTTGACAGTCTGTCTCACTGTGCTCTGTACTTAACAAAGTTGTGCCTTTATTATGTAATACTTTACCTACTTATTTCTAGGGCAATTGGTGATTTTACCCTGCTGCCTAATTTTTTCTATTCTTTAGCGATGGGTAATGTGCATAGTTTTCCTATTTCCGAAAATTATCAATTAATTTCATTAGTATTAATTATTCAAGTTTTTAAATCTAATAACGTCAGACTGAAAACCAGGATCGAGTAATTTCCTCCGGTACTCAACGGCATTGCAGCCCCAGTAACGTTAGTTGTTATTCCACCAAATATTTGTAGTAAACAAGACTTGTGTGCGTTTTATTATTTAAAATGCCTTTAATATTAATTTATAACCTCAACATGTCTTTAAGTATTTTGATTTCTATTCCTCATTTCTAGCAGTATATTTTACAAGCCACATGGCTCTCAAAGATACAAAAATTAAGATATATTTATATAATTATTAAGACTGAAATTGATTCATTTAATTGTATTGCACTACATCCTAAGAGGTATCTAGTGATCGAAATGGTCTGGTCTGGACCAGTAAAATCTGGTCTGGTCTGGTCTGGTCTGGTCCGGTCCGGTCTGGTCTGAGGGTTTCGGACCAGACCAGACTTTTTCGGACCAGACCAGACCAGACCAGATTTTACTGGTCCGACCATATGCAAAAATTTTAAGGAAATTCGGCAAGATAATTTTGTTTTCTGATCTTTTTTGTTGAATTAACTATGTATGTGTATATTTATATATTACATTCAAAATCAATTCTTTTAAATGAGTGATATTTATTTTTTGAAAAATCCGTAGCAAAATTTTATGCAAATTCTCTCAAATAAATTTTATTTTGAGATTTACTGGTCCGGAGTGGTCTGGTCTGGTCCGGCCATCGGACCAGACCATATGGTCTGGTCCGGTGATGTCGGGCCAGACCAGACCATATAACCAGGACCAGACCAGACCATTTCGATCAGGTATCCTTAATCCTTTTGTGAATATGCCAAGCTGAAGTGCGTATATTTTTGAATAAAGATTTTAAATAATTATGTAATAATTACCTACTTGGGCAATTAGATAGCATTTATTTATCAGCTTGTAGCAAGCTTTAGCTTGTTGATTTAATTTGTTAAAGCAGTTAACGTATCCTTACACAAATTAAATACAACGCATAGCTTCATTTTAAGCTTTTCCAAATCGGCCCCTAGGTTCATAATTCATAGTCATAGTTATTATAATTATGGGAAATCATGACCAAAATTAAAGTCAAATTAGTCAAGTAGGAAAATATAATTATTTATAGCGGTGAATTTGGGGATATAACTATAAATGGGCAATATGCATTTAAAGGGTAGTAGGAGAATTTGTAATTCCATATAAATATGAAATTCAAAGATGTGTGACAATGTTCATTAACCACGGAGTGGTAGAATGAAACTTGAAAAATAAAGTATGAATGATGAGAGGCAGAAATAATTTATGCTCTGGTCTCCTTCATGGTATTTCTCGTTCTGATCCTTTATTTCACTTCAATGCACTGAGGCTAGTATTTGGTATTGGTTGAGATCAATGGTACAGTGATTGAATGTTAAAACAAAGAATTATATAGCATGTACTTGTGTGTACTTGTGTGGGTGTGTGTTTGTGTGGAGTGTACGTTTTATTGAGGTCAAAGCAATAAAACTTCTATCCTCTCATCTTTGAGGAGTTAATGTGAGGATTGTCACTGTAGAAAGGATAGGATGGGTGATTTTTAGTGAGCGACTAAAATCACTGCTGTGACAAATAATATTTTAGAATATTCTCTGTAATGCTAGAGAATATTGTATGTCTCAGCTTGTTATTTGTACGTTGTATTAAGTGTGTGTTTTCCCTTGTGTGTTGAGTTATGTACTATATATATACATGGATATGTAGTGTGTAGAGTGTGACATATGGTATATATATAGGTAATAATACCCTCCTTGGGGGGGTGCCTTTATTGTAAAGACGCCCCTCTACAAAAATTGTAAGGTTGGTTTGTTTGGAAGGTTTGTGTTGTAAGGTTTAAATCTCCATATAATCAGGCGGTAGGTTATTATTAGGTTGTATAGTAAGTAGAAGATGATCCGTTGGTGCGGGTTGTGGAATCACATAAGGTTGATTTGCAGGATCATTGGGTAGGTACGCATCCTCCTGGTTGGCAGGTGAGTAGATGGTCCAACTGCGGAAAATGATCCATCCAAGTAAAGCATAGATGCAAAGGAAGAACGATCCAATTGTAAGGGCAATCCATTTGATAGGAATCCAGGTCGGTCTTGATATTGCTTCTAGGGTAGAGTCCATAGTAGGCGGAGTCTCCAGAATCCATTGTACAGATTTGAGTGTAGTAGGGAGGTCCTCTGTGGCATCATAAGACGTTGTCAGATTGTTGAAGTGTTGGTGGCCAATGGTAAAGGCTGCTCTCAACGGTAAGGTGAAGACTAAATCCGGGCAGGGCCGAGTTTGATTGTTGTCCATGGTAATGTTGAGTGTGGCGCAGTAGACATAGAATTTCCCTTTGTGAATTTTCACTTGTAGAAGAGTGAGGTCAACATCATCAGTATGGTTATAGCAAACAGCATACTGGTAAGCCAGGCGGTTGGCATAGAATTCTTATTGGGGTTGACAGGGGAGATGTTGAAGAGAAATCAGATTGTGTCCATGCAGAGTGTCCATACGTGTATGATAGACACAATTTCTGGTTTTGTCCAAAATTGCATGCAACGGGCCAGTGTATTTAATATTGCATTGTTCGGTTGAATTTGTCTTCCATCTAAGTCTAAAAGGATCCGCGGAAAGTAGTACCAAGTGTAGGTTGATAACCGGAATCGTGAATTGTAGATGGATAGTATCCAAGTCCTTGTGAAAAGTGCAATAATTAAAGATCGCTTGTTCGCGGGGAAAAATTTGATGTAGTAGTTCCAGATGGAAGTAATCAAAGAATTTTCCATTGCTATGTCCATGAGTCCAGGATTGATTTATTGAATGTAGAACATCAGTGTAGTTCCATTTGTGGTTGATAACGGCAGAGATGTCAAGTCCAAGTGTTGGTAAGGGTATGTTTGTTTCTGAGTCATGCACTGGAAGAAGTTCGTTTTGAAGTTGTTGTATTTTAGGCATGAACACTTGTCCATTTTTGGTGACTTTGTTGACAACGGAGGTCCGTTCTCTGAATCGAATATCCATGGTAAGCTCATAGTTGGTGATTAGATTGTAAGTGGTCATGGCGTAAAAGGCCAAGTCAATACCAGGGCTTGTTTGTACAGACATAAAGGTTTGTGTCACTTTGTTGCGAATTATGTCATCAGGTGTGTAAAGGTATTGAGAGTAGAGGTCAACTGGGGTTTGTGGTGCCTTGTTGACTCTAGTAGACGGACAGATGGTGTGTAGAGGCTGAATAAAAAGTCGATCATAGTCTTGGAGACATCGAGTGTGTGCTTCGTTCATCTCGGCCTCATCATCTTCGTCAGTGACATCATAGACGAGAAGACTGCACGGAGGTATAATCTCGATCTGGATGTTGAGTTCATTGTATCCAATGCTTACACTGAGATTTGTAGGGGTCCAAAGTACAGGGGATGTTTCGTCCATCCGGTAGGTGCTGCAAACGCAGATTAAAGCGGCAAATATTAGGCAGGTGAGGACTCTTGCTAATGGGCTAGCAGTAGTATGGCGGTCAGTGTTTGCATATGGGTGATGCATGTGGGGAGTGGAGGATCGAAATTTTTGAATCTTTCCCACCGGTTGATAGATATGTGATGGTTTGACATCAACTTCAGTATAGTTAGCATATCTAGCTTGAGCATCATTGGTTGTAGTTGTAGCGTCCATAGGGTCAGCATTTTCATCTTGGATGAGTCGTTTAGTTGGCATTGCAGCATAGGTTCGTGCAAGCTGAGCCTGATGGATTTTTCCCTCCTGATTCATGGTCGTCATCCCAAGTAAAAACATAAGTTTCCTCATCCTGGGTCCAGTCAGGGGTTTTGTAAATATGTCAGCGGCTAAGTCTTCAGTTCGGCGGTGTTGAATGACGAGCTGATTTGTTTCAATGAGATCTTTGACCCAGAAGATTCTGGTGTCAACGTGCTTAGTACGGTCGTGGTGATTGTCTAGACTGTAGATGAGCTTCCAGCCAGATTCTGAGTCTGTAAACTGCCAGATAGTATCAGTCCATTCACGTAATCCCATGTCAGCAAGAAGATTATGTGACCAGATAGCTGTCTTGGCCATATTGTTAATTCCATAAAATTCCGCAATTGTAGTTGAGTGAGCAACAAGATTCTCTTGCTTGCTAGTCCAAATCCAAGCAGTTCCATTCAAGAGAACGCAACCACCCATGATGCTACGGGCTCTTGGGGCACCCATTGCAAAGTTAGCATCAGATTGGACTATCCATGCTAAGGTTGAATTTCCCATGGTCGTTCCGATAGTAGCGGAGACATTGGTCCTTGGTTGAGATGAGGTAGCGAGCCACACGAAGAGCTGCTTCATAGTGTCCTGCATCCCATTTAGCAAAGTATTGTGTCAGTTTTTGTACTGCTTGAGAAATATCGGGTCTGGATATTCTGGATATGAAGAGTAAGAATCCAACTATGCTCTGGTAAAGAAGGTCATCTCGTTTTGTCCATTCACCTTCTCGTTCACCGTTGAAATCCTTGCTCATTGGTGTCTTTTCTGTTTTGCATCCTTTGAGGTTGAATTTGATTTTGAGTTCCTCAATTTTAGTGTGTTGACTAATTTGAATGTAATCAGCGGTCCGTTTCAAGTCCATTCCAAGAAAATGGGTTATGTTGTTAGTTTCGGTAATTTTGAAACGATCCTTGAGTGCCTGAGTGAGGTCATCCAGGTCTTTTTGATGTGTGGACGTGGCTAGGCTGTCGTCTACGTACCAGCAAATGTAAGACTTGTGGTCTTTGCCTTGTTTGTCCTTGTAGCATTTAATGTAAAGGCATTTTTCATAGTTGCTCTGCCTATAGCCGATGGAGTCCATGAATTGTTTGACTTTTTTGTAGAAGTTGCGGGGACTTTGACACAGTCCATAGAGGGATTTTTTGAGAAGACACACCAGGTCAGATCCTTGATTGTATCCTTGGGGCTGGTGCATGTAAACCTTTTCTTCTAGTTCAGCGTATAGAAAGGCAGTTTTTACATCAAATTGGCGAATGTATTTGTGGTTGAGACCTGCGTCAGCGAGCAGGAGTCTGAAAACTTCATATCTGGGGGTCGGTGCAAAGGTTTGTTTGTAATCCACGCCAGGTTTTTGAAAGTTTCCACGAGCAACTAGTCGTGCTTTGAATCGGTCTTCAGCCATTTTGTGTCCATAAATCCACATAGAAGGTATGATTTGTCGATTCTCTGGTTTTTTGACCAGAGTCCAGGTCTCATTGGCAAGTAGAGAGTTATACTCTGAGTCCATAGCTTCCCTCTAGTAGTGACGGTCAGGGGTTTTCATAGCTTGATTGTAATTCTGTGGAATTATGACTGGTCTTTTGTGAGTCCGATTTTGATCATCAAGGCGTTCATATAGAGTATTTGCAAGTAGAGTGTTGCTGAGCAAGTAGATGCAGAGTCGGAGAGTGGCGACTGAGGGCCATCTTTATGTTAAAATTTGAATTTTTTACTTTTTTCTATGTGTGTATGAATTTATGGCATTTTTTGGAGAAATGTAAGTCGTAGAAGGAAATTGAAAAAGCCATGTGTTTTAAATGTAAAGTGTAAAACGTATGAATTTCGTATTTGTGGCGTTGTGTGTTAGGGAATAGAAATTCGGGAAGGTTCTGGATTGTCTGTGTGTAGGTATGAAGGGACGTGTTTTTCCTTTGTAGGTTTAGTATCACGGCGAACGCGGACGAGTAGCAGGCAGAAATATTGTCGTCCCAAAGTTTCAATTTAATCTAAGTTTATTTGTGATTTACGAGATTGTTGACTTCTCCTAATCACTGATTAATGAATTAAGTGTTCGATTAATTTGTGTGAAAGATAATAAATAGTTTCTTTATTTTATTATTTATAAATCCGTGATACCCGTAGTCCGACCCACTACGTATAATTGGTTCCACTGTGCATCTTAATTACTCGAAGAAATTGCCATCGCATCGGACTGCATCATTGTGTAATTGGTGACTTTTTCATGGCTGTAAACTGTAAGTGCATAATTTTAAAGTAGGAAATTTTTAAGAACTGGAAAATCGAAGGTTAAAAGTAACGTTAAAGTACTGTGCCCTATTTACACGGGTACATAGAGCCTTGACTGGTTCTTGTGGAATTGCGTGTGCAGACATAACAAAATCAGTGAATTTGTTTGGTAATTTAGTATTACGTCCGGCGCGTGTTGTAACTCTTCGGAGTTGTTCACTTTGAAGCTGATCATTGTCGGGGATCGGTGGATCTTCACTCATGACTACATCACCTTGTGTAACAGGAACGTCTGGGTTGTCGTCCTCTGGGGTTGCTTCATGGTTTGGTGCCCAAAGGGTACTAACGTCTGTGGGTGTAAGTGTAGTGCGAGCGGAACCTGGAGTAGTCGAGTCCGTGGTTCTGTCCAAAGTGGTCTTAGCTTCTTCATCATCATCATTATCTGAGTATTCAAATAAGGAAGTATCATTGTTGGTTGAATCTCCCTCCTGGCGAAGTCTTTCTTGAACCAGAGTAATATCATTTCTAGCGGGTGAGGCCGCGACGGGAGTTCCTGTTGTGATGATAATGGGCTGAGGTATTGGTCGTTTTGGTGTCCTGTGGTCCCGAGTTGAAACTGGAGTGTTAGATACTTTAGGGGCCATAGGAGTAGAGTTGGTTTGTGGTGTCCCTTGGATTTTTGAAGATCGATTTCCCATGGTGATTGGTATGGGTTGAGCCGTTTGTGGTGATCCCTGAGTTTGTTGTTGAAAGGGTACCAATTCATTTGCAGTTGTAGTTGTAGTAGGTTGTGGAAAAACGACAGGTATGTTGACGGGATGCGTTAAAGAGTGCTGTGAGGAATCGTCTTGAGGTAGAGGATTCTGACTAGTGATTAAGTCACCTGCGTTGTTTCTTGGATTAGTTGCATATAGTCGAAGGTCTTCAATCCGGCCTCCACCATAAGTGTGGGCATCAAAGAATTGGTCGTCTCTGAATAGGTGTGCTGGCGGGGGTTGTACCGGTATTCTGGAGTCAAAGAAATCCACGCGACGGGACCAAAAATGTGACTTGGTCTTGGGATCATAGAGTCTGACTTCCAGGCTGTGCTCTTTGTAACCGACAAAGAGGCCTTCTCTTGTCTTGCCTTCCCACCAGTTACGTTGATTAACTAGTTTGACGGAGGCAGGGCAGCCGAAGATGTGTAGATTAGACAGTATGGTTGGTTTCTTACGCATCATAGTGAATAGGGTTGTTTTTCGGTTGCCATGGCATACTCGATTGTGAAGGTAGACTGCAGTGTCGACTGCATCTTCCCAGAATCTAGCTTGTAGATTAGCTTCGAGTAGGAGTGAGACTGCAGTTTCACGGATTGTACGAACGTCTCGTTCCAGTTTGCCATTTGATTGAGGGCAGTGCGGAGGAGTGAGATTTGAAATATTTGACTTTGTACGGGTACATGTTGGTCCTTACGAACTACGGATCAGTTCTATGAACGAGCTGTCCAAAAGTGGATTTTTTACTGTTTGTGTCTTTGAGAGGGAGATTACTGTGGCAAGTAAGTGAGCAAGATACGACGTTCAGGGTTCGTACTTACTTCGTACTTTGGGGAATTGACGACGACTTGTGTCAGTGTAAACTAACAAGCCATCTCCGAGGAACAACAAGGTCGTAAGTGCTTTGAACTGACTGTGAATTTAAATTTTTTGTAAACTTGAAAGTTAAGGGCTATAGTTTCTCAAAAGTCACAACGCAGTGAAAATTGACTTTTTTATTTGACATTGGTATTTCATCGAAGTTCTGTTTTGAGTTTTCACAATGAGTCAAGACAGCAAGTTGACAAAAGTTTCTGGTGAGGACGGCAAAAAATCAAAAGTGAAATTCCATGGACGGACTGAAACCACTCAGCATAGTTTGGGACTAGGGGACGTGGCTGCAGGTGGAATTTCTGATATTCTGAAGGTAGCTAAAGATGAGGAATTAAGACGGCAGAGTTCCCGAACAAACAAAGGACAGCCATCATCTAAGTTTGGAGAATGGGCTAAGGGAGCTGGAGCACGTTATGGATATACTTCAACTCCAGCACCAGGACATTCTAAGTCAAAACCAAAGGCTGAGTTGGATGATGGCAATTTAAGTCTCAAGTCCGATGCCAGTCAGCAGTTGTTGGAACTTAACTCAGAGCGGCGTAAGAGGGAATTAGAGCTAGAGCTGCTAAAATTGAAAACTTTGAAGGAGGCTCAAGAAATCTTAAAGGAACAAAATGTTAAACCTAAAGTGCCATATAAAGTGAATGATGGCCATGCTAGTGTTGTGTCTAGAAGATCGCACGTCTCAAATTCAAGTTTTGCTGAACAGCTAAAAATGAAAGCTGAAGTGAATGCCCAGGAAGAACTGTTGCGAATTCAAGAGGAGGAAGATAATTTCAAACTCCAGCTCAAGCAACAACAAATCGAACAACAGAAGGCGCTGATTCAGTCAAAGTTAAAGCTGGAAAAGGCCAAAATTGATAATGAGTTTAAGTCACAAGCTGGATCAAGTGAGTGTAGCTCAACATACTCTCTGTCTAATATTAATTCTGAGGAGAAAGTTGAATCGTGGCTGGGTACCCTACCTAAACGTGATGGCCATTTAATTCATTCCTCAAACAAAAGGGAAAATGAACACAGTATACCAAGAGCTGTAAGTCCAGCCTCTGGAAATTTTGTAAATGATGCTGTGGCTTCTGTCGTTCAAAGTGCTATGGATCAAAGAAGGGAAATGAAGCACTTAATGACCCGACAGTCTCTTTCCAAGGACTTGCCATCATTTTCGGGTAATCCTTTAGAATGGCCTACCTTTATTTCAGTCTACCGTCAAACAACAGCATCGTGTGGCTTTACGGATGAAGAAAACATCAGCCGCCTTCAAAAGTGTTTGGTAGGAAGAGCCAAGAAGTCGGTGCAGGCTCTACTCATTAGCTATATCAATGTGAATGAAATTCTTCGGACTCTGGAACGACGATTTGGCCGGTCTGAAGACATTGTAAGGTCTCTCATTGCTGAAGCAAAGTCTCTACCCTCTATTAAAGAGGAGAAGCCAGAGACTATTTTGGACTTTGCAGATTCTGTAAGAAATTTGGCAACAACAATGGTGGCGTTGAAGTCTGATGGCCATCTTCTTAATCCTCAACTTCTAGAAGAAATGGTGGCTAAACTTCCTACATCATTTAGACGGGACTGGGGGAAGTTTTTGAGCCGTAAGTCAACTCCTATTAAATTGACGGATTTTTCTAAATGGTTGGACCGGGAGGCGGACGGGGCGAGCTTCATTTCCACCCCTACCTACGCCCCGCCCACTAAGAGGGTGGAGAAGGGAAAGCCATCAAAACCGGAAGCGGTGTTTGCCAATACAGCGGAGAATAATAAGGAGAAAAAGGAAAATAATTCACCGGCATCAAGGTCAAAGTCAAACAAAGTGAACGATAATGGCAGTGGTGATGAGAAAGTCGAACTTAAATGCCTGTTCTGTGGAAAAACCAATCACGACATTATAAAGTGTTTTGCTTTTGCAAAATTAAGCCAGGACGACCGATGGAAGTGGGCAGTAGAGGCAAAAATCTGCTTCTCATGTATGAAAAAGGGCCATCCCATAAAATTCTGCAAGGGTAAAGTCAAGTGTGAGGTTAAGGATTGCAATCGCCGCCACCATACTTTACTTCACAAGCCAGATGATGCCCCGCCCACAGAAGAACTGCCCAAAGATGAAGCTGAAGCAGGAAAGAAGAATGACACATGTGCCTATGCTTCTCATGGGAAAAATATTTTTCTGAAGATTCTTCCGGTTGTTCTTGTGGGTCCACGGGGGGAAGTGCCGACGTACGCCATGTTGGATGAGGGATCGACAGTGACTCTAATTGATACCAAGATGGCAAATAAACTTGGACTTGAGGGGGAGAAGTCACAATTTTCATTTCATGGCATTAATTACAATTCACGCCAGAACTGTGACTCAAAGAAAGTGAAATTGGAAATAGTTGCCATTGGTGGGGAGCGGTACGAACTTAATAATGTTCAAACCATCAAGGACTTGTCTCTGCCTCTTCAGTCAGTGTCGTCTAAACATTTAGCAAGGTGGCCCCACCTCCAGTCTGCGGGTGTTTATGAGATGAAGGGAGCGAAGCCATCAATCTTGATAGGGCAAGATCATTGTGATTTGGTGGTCTCAAGGGAAGTTAGGGCTGGACCGGCCAATGCTCCTGTAGTTTCACGTACCAGATTGGGATGGGTTGTTCATGGACCTTCTTCTATGTACAAAGGAAAAATCGATGGCCATGTTCATTTTGTGTATCATCAGGATGAGGAAAAGGATCAGCTTCACCAGCTCATTAAGGATTCGTTCTCCATCGAAGCGTTTGGTGTCAAAGTTGTAAATCCGGAGTCCAGATCCAGACAGGATCGTATTGCGGAGGCTATCATGGAAAAGACCACTAAACGAGTTGAAGATCGTTATGAGACGGGATTATTATGGAAGCAGGACTTCAATCTACTTCCTGAAAGTAAAAAGATGGCCATTAAACGATTACAGTATACAGAGAAGAAGATGGATCGAGACCCAGACTATGCCAAGCTGTACTGCTCAAAAATTCAGGATTACTTGGAAAAGGGCTACATCAAAAAACTGTCTGAAACGGAAAGTGCCATTACTGAACCACGGACTTGGTACCTCCCTCATTTTGGTGTAGTGAATCCTAATAAGCCCGGAAAATTTAGATTGGTTTATGACGCCGCCGCAAAGTCCCATGGAGTAAGTCTAAACGATGGCCTTTATACAGGACCAGACTTACTGAAGAATCTTTCAGGGGTCCTCTTTAAGTTCAGGCAACGGAGGGTAGGGTTCTCGGCGGACATTAAGGAGATGTTCCATCAAGTGAAAATCCGAGACGAGGACCTCCCTGCTCAGCGTTTTTTGTGGCGTGGTATGGACCGGGACCGGGAGCCAGACACATATCAAATGAATGTTATGATATTTGGTGCCGTCTGCTCTCCGGCCTCCGCTCAATACGTCAAGAATACTAGTGCCATCGAAAACGGAGAGGATTTGCCGGAAGCTACGATGGCCATTATTCATCGTCACTACATGGATGATTATTTGGACAGTACGGATTCTGAGGAAGAGGCGTGGACTCGAATTCAAGAAGTTATACAGTTACATAGTCGTGGGGGATTCCACATCTGTAACTGGATCTCAAGCAGTACAGAAGTTGTGCGTGCTCTTCCTTCAGAAATGGTAGCAGATGGAATGAAAAAGTTGGATTGCAGTCAGGAAATTCCTGTGGAACGAATTTTGGGATTAAAGTGGGATGCCGGAACAGATGGCTTTATATTCACTCTCAAATTCCATAAAGTGGACTCTAAGATTGTGAGCGGAGAAAAACGGCCATCAAAAAGGGAAGTTCTCAAATTAATAATGTCCATCTTTGATGTCCTCGGGTTTGTGTCTCATCTCATTATCAAGGGCAAAATTATTTTGCAAGAAATCTGGGTTTCTGGAATTGGGTGGGACGATGACGTGACTGATAGAATTCACATCAAATGGCTGTCATGGATCCAGGAGCTCCAGTCATTGGTTCATTTTCGAATTCCAAGGAGCTATATGCCATTATGGTCCAGCAAGGATGTCATAGATACACAGTTGCATATGTTTTGCGATGCAAGTGAGCAAGCGTATGCATCAGTGGCTTACTTCAGATTTAAGAATCGTGAGGGGATTATTCAGATGGCATTTGTACTGTCAAAGAGTAGAGTTGCTCCAACAAAGCCAATTTCCATCCCAAGGTTGGAACTGCAAGCAGCTCTTATGGCTAGTCGGATGTCTCGTGTAATAAGAGACGAACATGAGATCCCTATCCACTCAACTTTTTTCTGGACCGACTCTCGGACTGTTCTCCGATGGCTAAATTCTGAGGCACGACGGTTCAAAACTTTTGTTTCTCATCGTGTGGGGGAAATCGAAGAGTTGACGGAAGTTAGTCAGTGGCGGTGGATTCCTACGAAGGAAAATGTTGCCGACGAAGCCACCAGGGACAACAAGCCATGTAAGTTTGATTCAGAAAGTCGATGGCTGAATGGACCAAAGTTTCTTCAACTATCAGAATCGGAATGGCCATCATATGATGAAGGTAAAGTGAGTGATTAAGTGCGGGAAGAGGACCTGGAGCTGAAAGAGGAATTTGTGGCTGTCGTCGTGAATTCAGATTCCACTCTTCCAGACATTTCAAGATTTTCTTCATGGCTCCGATTAATACGTTCTACTGCTTGGGTGAATCGTGCAGTGTTTAATTTTGGATCTATAAGAAATTTAAAGATGGCCATCAAAGGTGAACTCACTCCTGCAGAAACGTTTGAAGCAGAAATTAAATGGTCAAAGCAAGTACAATGGGAAAGTTTTTCTGCTGAGATGAAAGCTTTGAGTGATGGCAAAAATGTTCGTAAAGACAGTAGGTTGTTTAAGTTACTACCTATTCTGGACATCAATGGCATTATGAGAGTGAAAGGAAGGTTGAATAATGCTGACGTCGATGTAAGTAGTGATACTCGTCAACCAATAATTTTGCCTTCAAAACATCAATATACAAGAATGTTGATTCAGCACTATCATAATCAAGCGGGCCATCAGGGACAGGAAATGGTAGTTAATGAAATACGGCAGAAGTACTACATTCCTCATTTAAGACAGGCTGTACGAAGTTCCTGGAATTCCTGTCTTATATGTAAGATCAGACGAGCGAGTCCTAAGGTGCCCGAAATGGGACAGTTGCCATCAGTTAGACTCCAAAAAGTTATTCGTCCGTTTACTTATACTGGAATGGACTATTTTGGGCCGATTCTTGTCACTGTAAAAAGAAGCCATGAAAAAAGGTACGGTGCTCTCTTTACATGTCTAACTACAAGAGCCGTTCATTTGGAAATTGCAGATTCTCTGTCTACCGATTCTGCAATTATGGCCATTCGGAGATTTAGTGGAAGAAGGGGCTGTCCTAAGGAAATCTGGTCAGATAACGGAACTAATCTTCGAGGTGCAGATGTTGAGCTAAAGAAAGCACTTTCGGAATTGGATCAACTCAAGTTAACGGGCGAAATGGCAGTTAAAGGAATTAAGTGGATTTTTATTCCTCCGGCTGCTCCGCATTTTGGTGGTTCTTGGGAGAGGATGGTGAAATCTGTCAAAGTTGCTCTTAATGCCATCCTAAAAGAAAGGTATCCAAAAATAGAGATTCTTCAAACAGTGTTCGTGGAGGCCGAAAACATTGTGAACAGTCGTCCTCTTACTCATGTTTCATTGGATCCAGATGACCCGGAGAGTTTAACTCCCAATCATTTTCTCATTGGGACCTCAAGTTCTGCTCAAACTCCGGGAGTTTGTGATGATGGCGATTTTTGCTCAAGAAAACAGTGGAGAGCGGCTCAGTGTCTCATCGATCATTTTTGGAAAAGATGGCTCAAGGAGTACCTTCCAACTCTGTCACGAAGGACAAAGTGGCATCGTCAAGAAAGACCTGTTAAAGTTGGGGATTTAGTTTTTCTGGTGGATGAGAATATGCCTAGGAACGTATGGCTCCGGGGAATAGTTACGGCTACTCATCCGGGAAAAGATGGCATTGTTCGGGTGGTGGATGTCAACACTAACAAAGGGACATACCGAAGACCTGTTGCCAAGATATGTGTTTTGGATCTGGGAGGTGATGGCGTTATTGCTCAGCAGGATTTTGGTGCTGAAGAAACGGGTTCTCCAGACGGGGGGAAGAATGTTGCTGAGCAAGTAGATGCAGAGTCGGAGAGTGGCGACTGAGGGCCATCTTTATGTTAAAATTTGAATTTTTTACTTTTTTCTATGTGTGTATGAATTTATGGCATTTTTTGGAGAAATGTAAGTCGTAGAAGGAAATTGAAAAAGCCATGTGTTTTAAATGTAAAGTGTAAAACGTATGAATTTCGTATTTGTGGCGTTGTGTGTTAGGGAATAGAAATTCGGGAAGGTTCTGGATTGTCTGTGTGTAGGTATGAAGGGACGTGTTTTTCCTTTGTAGGTTTAGTATCACGGCGAACGCGGACGAGTAGCAGGCAGAAATATTGTCGTCCCAAAGTTTCAATTTAATCTAAGTTTATTTGTGATTTACGAGATTGTTGACTTCTCCTAATCACTGATTAATGAATTAAGTGTTCGATTAATTTGTGTGAAAGATAATAAATAGTTTCTTTATTTTATTATTTATAAATCCGTGATACCCGTAGTCCGACCCACTACGTATAATTGGTTCCACTGTGCATCTTAATTACTCGAAGAAATTGCCATCGCATCGGACTGCATCATTGTGTAATTGGTGACTTTTTCATGGCTGTAAACTGTAAGTGCATAATTTTAAAGTAGGAAATTTTTAAGAACTGGAAAATCGAAGGTTAAAAGTAACGTTAAAGTACTGTGCCCTATTTACACGGGTACATAGAGCCTTGACTGGTTCTTGTGGAATTGCGTGTGCAGACATAACAAAATCAGTGAATTTGTTTGGTAATTTAGTATTACGTCCGGCGCGTGTTGTAACTCTTCGGAGTTGTTCACTTTGAAGCTGATCATTGTCGGGGATCGGTGGATCTTCACTCATGACTACATCACCTTGTGTAACAGGAACGTCTGGGTTGTCGTCCTCTGGGGTTGCTTCATGGTTTGGTGCCCAAAGGGTACTAACGTCTGTGGGTGTAAGTGTAGTGCGAGCGGAACCTGGAGTAGTCGAGTCCGTGGTTCTGTCCAAAGTGGTCTTAGCTTCTTCATCATCATCATTATCTGAGTATTCAAATAAGGAAGTATCATTGTTGGTTGAATCTCCCTCCTGGCGAAGTCTTTCTTGAACCAGAGTAATATCATTTCTAGCGGGTGAGGCCGCGACGGGAGTTCCTGTTGTGATGATAATGGGCTGAGGTATTGGTCGTTTTGGTGTCCTGTGGTCCCGAGTTGAAACTGGAGTGTTAGATACTTTAGGGGCCATAGGAGTAGAGTTGGTTTGTGGTGTCCCTTGGATTTTTGAAGATCGATTTCCCATGGTGATTGGTATGGGTTGAGCCGTTTGTGGTGATCCCTGAGTTTGTTGTTGAAAGGGTACCAATTCATTTGCAGTTGTAGTTGTAGTAGGTTGTGGAAAAACGACAGGTATGTTGACGGGATGCGTTAAAGAGTGCTGTGAGGAATCGTCTTGAGGTAGAGGATTCTGACTAGTGATTAAGTCACCTGCGTTGTTTCTTGGATTAGTTGCATATAGTCGAAGGTCTTCAATCCGGCCTCCACCATAAGTGTGGGCATCAAAGAATTGGTCGTCTCTGAATAGGTGTGCTGGCGGGGGTTGTACCGGTATTCTGGAGTCAAAGAAATCCACGCGACGGGACCAAAAATGTGACTTGGTCTTGGGATCATAGAGTCTGACTTCCAGGCTGTGCTCTTTGTAACCGACAAAGAGGCCTTCTCTTGTCTTGCCTTCCCACCAGTTACGTTGATTAACTAGTTTGACGGAGGCAGGGCAGCCGAAGATGTGTAGATTAGACAGTATGGTTGGTTTCTTACGCATCATAGTGAATAGGGTTGTTTTTCGGTTGCCATGGCATACTCGATTGTGAAGGTAGACTGCAGTGTCGACTGCATCTTCCCAGAATCTAGCTTGTAGATTAGCTTCGAGTAGGAGTGAGACTGCAGTTTCACGGATTGTACGAACGTCTCGTTCCAGTTTGCCATTTGATTGAGGGCAGTGCGGAGGAGTGAGATTTGAAATATTTGACTTTGTTTCCACTGTTGTTTTCTATCCAAGCACTGAATTCTTGAATGACAGGGAGAATGGTTGTCGCTTCCTTGTCTGAGTGAAAGGAGACTTTCCTATAGTCAGAGTGGTCGTCCTGCAGGAGTAGGAAATTGCGATTTCTCTTGATTGAGGGAAATTTTGCATGTACCAGGTCAGCGTAGATACACTTTCTGGTTTCATAAGTGTCCTGAGAGGTCTGGCTATGGAAGGGTTTCCTTGTGGCCTTGCTGCGATTGCATATAATACAATCCCGAACCTCTTCGAGAACATTTCCAGTTCCGAGTGTAGCTGCACCTGTGCGCAGGTTATTCTGCAGGTATCGATAGTTGATGTGTCCAAGTTTTTCATGCCATCTCTGGACACGTCCCAGGGATAATCCACGGGTCATCATTGCTACGGGTAATTGTTTGATGGGTTTAAACAGCATAACTAATTGTCCCGAGCCGCCGGGCTCGATGGTCGTCATGCTCTTGAGTAGCAGGGTTTTTTCTATAGTGTCAGGGTTGAGGCGAAAGAATTCAATCTTCTCTTTGTTACCTTCATATATAATATTCCCTTCGTTGACCATTTTTGTGACGGAAAAAAGATTTGCGGCATTTTTGAGATACCAGACATCTTGTAGTTCAAAAGGATCCTATCGGTTTCCATTGAAAGCAGAAACGACTACTGAGCCGTAGCCTTGTGCAAAAATTAGTGAGTTGTCTGCTATCCGTATTGCTCTTGGTCCTGTTGAAAAAGGTTTGTATGAGGAAAACCATTTTTTGCGACCGCATAAGTGAATATTAGCGCCAGTGTCGCAGGGCCAGATAAAGTTGTCTCTGGCTGCTTTGTACGCATATGGTTCTGAGTGTTTGATCGGTTCTATCCTCCAGTCATTGGGCAAGAAGGAGGTTGTGTCATTGGTGACAGAATGAAAATGATCAGTATCCGGTTCTTGTGTTGTAGGCCGGATATAGTTTACATTTGGTATGAACACAGCTATGTGAGCTCGATGTAGGCGAGAGGGTATTGGTTGACCATCTGCATCACGTACGACACCGATCCGGTGTGTATCATTAATATTGTATAGTTTGTGAAAATTATAGACGTATTCGACATCAAGTTCATCTCTCTTATGATTCTCTTTAAATGCATTGAGGCGATAGAACCCATAGTAATCTGGATTTATTGACGGATGAATAGCTGGGGCTTTGACTTTGGTTACAGTCCTTCTGAGAATTGATTCGACTTCTTGATCTGGTGTCAATTGTTGTGGGGAGACAGTCTCATTGTCGGACTCGGATAGATCAGAAAGTTGAATGACGAGAGGGTCGGGTGTTTCAGCAATTTCAGAGTCAGTTACCAGATATAACTCCGTAGGATTTTGAGTCAAATTCTGAGGTTTTGCCTGGCTTTGTCTGCTGTCGATATCTATTCGTTGTCGTTTTGTTTTAATCGAGGGGTAGGTTGTTTCCCTCCTGACTATAAATGCCCGGGCGTGAAAGTCTGCCGGGGGTTCTTCTGTCGTAGGTTTAGGAATCTGTGACTCACGGTCATTGTGAAATTCACGTTCCCATTGGGATGTTAGTTGCTCCGTGATCTCTTGAAATTTTCTGAGATTAGTTTTTGTGGTAAACGGGAGATTGACACAGAATAGAGTAGTGTGGCCTGTTTCATTGCATAAGGAACAGGTCGAACCGGGGTGGCTATGTTGTAGCTTGTAGAGTATTCGTTTTGATTTTTTGTAGTCATTAAAGCTGTTTTGTTTAACTGCTTGAGCCAGTTTTAATGTTTCAGATGTTTTCAGGGCATCCATTTGTTGATTGTAGTGAACGGCTTGTCGTTGTAGGCGGCCTTTGTCTTCACGCGCAACTTGTTTAGTTTCAGACGTAGTGGCGTCTGCACGATCAGGGCATCGTCGAGCAACATGACCAAGGCCGGTGCATAGTGAGCACGGTATGTTGTCACTGGTGAGTTTGTAATCTTCCCAGTGCATCATTGCTTTTAGTGTAGAGCTTGTGGTCATCTATCTTAATTCATATTTCAGCACTGGTTCTGGTAGGGGATGAAATGGGAGATGATCTATGCTTCAAATGCGTGGTGATTCTCTTCCGCGAAAATAGTCAGGATTAAGGACATCAGGGCCTGGACAAGCATTTGGTACGAAATCATATTTTGGACAGATTTCGCAGAGGGTGAAAGGGTCTATGAGACCTTCGTCATCGCTATCGCCCCTCCTTGTTTCTGGAGGTTGTAGTGCGTCTTGGTCATACGGATCCTCAGTGTCAGTCGGTAGATTGCTTTGAGATCGTGTCTCCGAGACGGTATCCGCATGTGCTTCTTCGTCAGCTTTAGCTTCTTGTGCCTGTTCCAAATAATATTCAGCGATCTATTGTTGTATCTTGTCTTGTTGTTGGTCTACATATTGTGTCCGTTTTGCTCTAGAGGATCGAGTAGTGTAGACGCAGTTCCATATAAGGTGATCTTTTTGGCCGCATTGTTCGCAAAGCGATTCTGGGGTTGTATTGGTAATGGAATCTGCTTGTATTTTGTCCATAATGTATTTGCCGAGAGGATTTCTGTCGAATTCCTCCTTTCGTCTAGCCTCCACTGAAGATGCATGGAGTGCTGGAGATGCAGCAAAAACTTGTTTGAGTTGTGCTCGTCGGGCCTCAGGGGTTAAGGCATATTCAATTTCCACCTTGTCTATGGGTATGAGTGTGAAGTGCCGAGAGTCTGGGTCGTAGTGGACATTCTGTCTTTTGAGTAGTTTGTGTTGTTCCCGGGGGGTTAGGTGTTCCACTAAGGTAATATGGTACCCTTTAAGGTGAACTCCTGTCCAGGGTCCAATGGGTCGTTTTGTCGTTCCCTTTGATTTCTTTTCCCATAAGGATTGTCTGTCTCTTTCGAGCCTTGAGGCTATTAATTCTTCGCGATAAATTTCTTGAGACATATGGAAATCATAGACTTGGTCAGCTTTGAGTGTGTCATGTCCGTATTCATAGGCTAGGACTGTTTGTGTTATGTGCGTATCAATTAGTTGATGAGTGGACATGTCTGTTAATTTGAGGGTATCCGCCGGTTCATTGCCTTCTAGGTTCATTGTAAGGACCGGGATATCTTCCTCTTGTGCCGGGGAAAGTGTGTCTGACTGAGCAACGTGGCTCATTTTTTCCATTAGTTGTGGGATTTTTGAGGGATCATTTTTGTAAATTGTGAGTGTGTCCCTAGCGATTTGTAGAATCTCATCTAGTCCTTTTGTGGGGACTATTTGGTCTCCAGCCATCATTCGGACTTCATAGCCAGGGCCATCCTTGATTAGGGTTTGGAGATTTTCATACATTTTGATGCGGTTTTCCAACTGTTAAATTGCATCCAGGCCGTCAGAGGGCGTTTCCGGAGCCAGTCGAAAATATGCGCGTTTGCCTTTTTCTCTGCTTAAGGTTTTCAAATTATCCTCTAGTTGCTGCCAAAAGGCTTCTTTGCTAGTGTCGCCAGATAATTTCATGAAGGTGAGTTTGCCTTTTGGATTGTTTGTTTTGTGGACCCTTGTAGCGGGTTTTGTGGGCGTGGGTTTTTCAGGTTTGTTTTGTACGATTTCGGTTGTCAACGCCCCTGTTTCGAGTGTTGTATTGTTTGTGGTAGACTCGATTGTTGTATTTCCCAAGGGAAGAATTTCAGGGTTTGATGAGTTTTGATTGTGATTTTCCACTTGTGGGTGGGTTGTCTGAACATGTTTTTGATTTTCTGTCACGGTGGAACCGTCTGCAGAATCAATTGTTTTTGTGTCGTTTGAAATTGTGCCTTTTGTGATTGGCTTTGTGGCGACGAGATTGTGCACTATCTCGGCCTCCAACTATTATTTGCCTAACGTGGTTTGCTGGGTCCAGTTTTGAAAAATTTGAAAATATTTAAATGTCATTTGAGTATGGATGTGCCTGAAATTTTTATTCGTCAGATTTTGGAATGTTCACCAAATTTAGTTGAAGTTAAATTACCCGAAAATTGCCTTCTTCTTTTGGTACAACCCATAAATCGTGTTCACCTTATTAAGAAACTAAAGGTTGATATGTATAGTTACAGTGCTGAGTCCCATAATCTTTTTGCAAACCACTACTATTTACAAGAAAACAAGAACTTGGCCATTCGTGAAATTGTCTGCTACTCTGGGGAATATGATGATATTGAGGAGGAGGATGGTGGTGTAGGAATGTTTGACGCCATGAAGAATATTTTGAGAGCCTGCTCAGCGACATGTCAAAAACTTGTATGGACTGCAGATGTACGTAATTTTGAAATCCCATGGGATGCCTCAAGTAAATCATTTAGCCATTCAGTACTTTAAAGGAGAAGAAGAGTCTGACTTACCAGTCAATAATTTGCCTAACGGCGTGAGACTTGGCAATACTTTTCCCAATTTACAATCTCTTGAAGTTAGAACGAAGGTTAAGATGAAGAATCTTCCGATTGCAAATATTTTCTGTGATGAGAACCTGCTTCCTGCCTCTAACGTAAAGGAAGTTACCTTGAGACTCCGTCGCCCTGGGGAAAATCTGCTTCAAAGTTTCAAGAACATGTTTCCAAAAGCTTATTTTCAGAGAAAAGGTAGAGCTGGTAATGAAAACGATGGGTACGATAGTGAAGAATATTTGGCTTTTGGGGATGATAGTGATGATGGAGATGATGATTGAAATTCGGGTTGTATCACTTGTTACGATGCCCAAGTGGAATTATTATTAACTGCCTCATTTTATCCGTTGTATTTTTAAATATACGTACGTGTGAACAAATAACTCTTTGTTATAATATTTAAT
>CATKUY010000006.1:0-12134 GCA_949802685.1 Dicyrtomina minuta
GTTACAATTTGTAAGTAACTTGAATCTTTGATTAGATAAGATAATTTGCAGCTTGCATGAATCCAATGATTGCTTAAGTAGAACATCTCATGATAATGAAATGTGCTGAATCCCTCTTTTACCAATGACGGGATTGAAATGATACGGATTTGCCATAACGCAATATCCTACAATATGTATGCTTAATTATAATGTAATACGTACTATAAGTATAGTTACAAGTATCTACATTTAACATCTCCTATCTACATAGGGAAAATATGTCTATATTATATAATACATCCTAATTACATAGGTACATGTATCTATATTTTAACACCCTCCTTCAATTTGAGGTAAAAGAATAAAATGAATGATCCGAGAATTGATAAATCTCTAATATAGACTATTAAGATAATAACTGAATTAAAATCTGAAATGAAATGAACTGGAAATAAAATTTGAAATATTAACAATAATAAATTTCAACAAAAAATCATAATAATAATTACTACTCCCTATAAAATCGAATCTGCCTAATGAGATGATCCAGGTGAGCTCCGTAAAAATGTTGTCCAGTAAGGTGAGTGTCTTGTACTCCTAGCCACTTGTTGGCTGTCCAGTCCATGTAGGAAATATGTCCATCTGTCCAGTGTCTCGTGTAGAGATGTCATCTGGGTAATAGCTGCTGATCAGCGTAAGTACTGGGTCTTGGTCGGCAGGTACATCGCTCGACTCGCCAGGTTTTATCAATCCATCATCATTCGGTCCGAATGTCTGTGACTGGAGATATATGTCGGTCAAATATAGCTTCTGAATATAGAGAAGATATTTGAGGTCAACGACTGGTAATCCATATATAAACCAGTAAATCAATGCATACGTCAGCATGACTAGCATGATATTCTCCTCTGTAAACCTCCCGAGATCAATCGATTTTCGGAGGAATTTAAATGAGGTCGTTCCATCATCATAGAAGATGTGGGAAAAAATATCTAGAAGGTTTTCTTGGTCGAGATAATTTTCTCGAGAGTATGGCTCGTTCTGAGGCTTATAGTCTGACTTCTCATGCATATCATTCAAAGCTAAGATATCATGGAGTCTTGCAGTAATTTCAATTTCTTGTACTTCGGATAGTGCCAGTAAAAACTCGGCTTTCAAAATCTGTGAGGGAGTCACATCTGCCCTCCTGACTGTGTACAGTCTTAATTCGGGTAATCTTGTAAGTCCAGCTAGAGTATGGATGAAATAATAATGATAATGAAGGCTGCGGATCTTCCCGTTTTCCAGTGTTTCACGGGATTTCCTAGTATCTCGAAATTTCATTATGATGCAACCCGTAGTCCCATGTGGACACCTTGCTGAGGTTGAGTTATACCAGGCGAACTCTTCTTGTAACGGTTGCAAGACATTTTCCGGGTCCAGGTCCTGGTTCCCGTTTTCTATTTTCTTCCAATGAATTGGTTTCAAATTTTCATGGTCGCTGGGACCTAACCTTCTGGGGTTATTCTCGTCGAACTTCAGGGTGCTTTCTCCATACTCTGGGATTGCATTCTGAGTGAGAGGTAACTTGTTCGTGATGAACTTTTCCAGTATACTCCCGGGGTAGCCAGGTGTATATGTCTCCAATCTCCATGCTGAGAGAGACCGTAATATGTTGATCCAGCAAAAAGATTTCCTATACAGAAATAGTTGTGGATAGTTCAGATCTCGGAGAAAGCACTTATTGCTTTTACCGATTTGTTCGCTTTGATAGGAGATTGCATTCTTCCTATGTTGCCCGGGTCTCTGCTGGGTGTTAGATACGTTCACTTTCTGGATACTTGGTACAGAGTCTGCTCCTGTGGCTGGTGACTCTTTTCCTGCATTTCGGCTAAGCCTATGCCCTTGAGTTTTTCGGTCTGATTGTACCTGAGGTGGCTCGCAACGCTTTCTCCAATTTTGGCAGGCGTGAGCTTGATAATTATACTCGAAATTGATCTGGTATTTGTGTACAGCTTTCCCTTGCATAAGTGGGGTTCCTTTGAGACCTTGCTCTTCGCGAAGTAGAGTTGAAAATGGGAAATTAAAACTTGAAATATTATTTCCACTTGATAGAACTTTGTTTCGGTTGCTAAGTTGCTGTTGAAACTGTATGGGGGGATTCTTCTGTCTGAGTGTTTCCAAAACTCTTGAATTTGGATAGACTTTTCGACATCCCTCTGGCTCTGATTCTTGCGTACATGCAAATTGACTTATCAGAGTGCGTGACTTCGGAACTACCAAATATCGTGGGTGATACATATTCCTATCACTTGGCTTTCTTTGGGAGAAAGGCTTTTCTGCTCCTGTCTGACGGAGACTTGTTTCGTAGTTAATGACTGGACTAACTTGAAAACAGTCAAAATTCAATATCGACTTATTCTTTGTCTTCGGTCCGGAGTTTTCTCCTACCTGACTTGAACCATTAGTAGCTGAGCTAACTAAACTGTATGAACTATATAGTGCTACTTGATTGTAGGCTTGACGTCCTTGAGCTCGGACATTTCTCTTCGATTCCATGAAAGGATTGGAGTCTGCATCAAGTAATGATGTATTGCTTGAAAAATTCGCCGTTTTTAAACCATCCTTAGCTAGCCGCTTGGCACCGGTAGCTTGGACATTTCTCTTGTGTGAGTACCGCATTTCTTCGACTTTCTTCGTGATTCTGGAGAAAGGAATATATTTTTGGCTGTCTTCCCAAAGAAGACTTTCTTCAAATGAGGCGTTTTCTAATTCATCTGCCTTTTCTACTAGTGTTAAGCATTTCAATTGTTGCTTGTGGTGATTTCCACTTCTAGTACTGGTGCTTGGTAATTTTCCATTACTTTGACATGTCAACTTGTTCAAAGTTTCGACATTAGCTTGATTGTTCAGGTACTTGCCATGGTTCTGAAGCCTACGTCTCTGGGACTTGATACATTCAGACTGCGTTCTATTTTCTTCTTGATTTCCCGGCAAATTTCCCTCAGAGGAGAAACTCGGAGAATTTTCTATTAAAGAGCGGTATGGGACAATCTGCTGGATTATCCAGACTGCATAGATTCTTCCCGATTTGTTTGACAACCTGATCGGCAGGATGACATTAATAGTGAAGTTACCCAAAATTGTTTTGGCGTGCTTTCTCTGAGCGGCGGCTACAAGGACTGTAATCAGCTTGGCAGCAAATCCCTTGTAGGCCTCTATGACGACTCGTGGCTTAGATCTTAATGAATCTTTGTCCCAAATTGCTGGGGATTGTTGAATTCGAATAGAGGGGAAATTCTTCATTAATTTCCGTGAAGGTACGGACTTGGTCCTCGTCTTCTCAATTGCGCTTTGCGTACTTGTCATTTTCGGAGGATACGAACTGTATCTTTGTCTTTGTATGCTTAAATTTCTCGGAGGTCCGGATCCGCTCCTGCTTCTCCATGTACTTCCACTTTTGATTGAGTTTCGTTCTCCGTGGAATTCTGCTGCAAAAGAAGTTAAAACAATTCTTCCTTTTGCAATTATAATTATTCTTGTCATTCGTGTCAACCACTCTGATGTGGGTTTCTTTTTAATTTCGCTAATTCTTATTTTCTGAGTTCCCTTGTCGGTGGCTTTCACGTTGTCACCTGTGTCTTCACGTACGAATTTTGCTTTTGCGGTTAAAGCTTTCTTTCTCGGCCATATTCTGTTCACTTTTGGCCTTGGACTGTGCGTGGATTCATGAACTTGTCCATTGATCCATATTTTGCCTAGGAGAGTCCCTTCGGCATTGCAGCATTCAATCTTCAATTGAATGGATTGATGCAGAGACACTTTCAAAATCTCTCTCCCTGATTCACATATCGTAGCATACTGAATCATGGTGTCTTGTCCCACTGGGGAATTGTCAAATATGTAGCAGGTTAGGTCATGGCGCAAGACGGTGCCCACAAAGTTGATAATCTCATGGTGAGATTCTTTCCAAATAAATTGCGAAATTTGCATGTAATTTCTTCTCACGTTCATATTTGTAAAATAAATAGTAACTTGCTTAACTGTGAAGACTACAGTTTCAATCGAATTTCTTGGGGTAGTATAACTCCCAAATTTTCCACTTCTTAAATTGATTTCCTTTTCTGTGTAAGGACAAACTGAAAGTATGTGGAATGGATAACTGCCTTTTATAGGGCTTGATCCTGGTGTGTCCGGAAAGTAATGCTGGCAAGGGCTTATGCTGTGGCCTTGGCTTTCTTCGTTAATTTTCACAAATTCTTGCATCATTCTTCGAAGAGCTTTCTCTTTGAGTGAAAATTCAGTGTCGTTCCTATTCATTTGCCTGGGCAGGGATGAGTCCGGAATCTGATGCTTTCCTTTTGATAATTCTGAATTTGGTTCCTCTTCAATAATAATTGGTGAGGTTTCCTGATGGATCTGCTTCCCCGGTCGGGGGATGCCATGATCAAAAGTGTATGATATATACTTTCTTCCTGCTGTGAGGATTTCTTTCTTGGCTTCATTGGTTTGAAGGCTTATGTTGCTACTGTCCGGTGAAAGCTGAGTTGGCTTCCCACCTCTGTGACTGTTAAGTCTGTATTTCCAAAGTTCTTCTATTCGGTTTTGTTTCTTAGTGGTCTCATCTACTTGTGAGGTTGACCGTGAGTTTTCTATTTTTGGTGTGAGTGTGATGGCGCGCAATGAAGGTCCTTTTCCAGGTTGATATCCCCCATAACTTTCTCTACCACTGTCAGGTAGTTGAGAAGGCCATCTTAGAACAGATTGAATGTGACCAGGCTTACTTGCTTCGGCTGGGTCCAGAAAATTCCAGTGTGGAGTAGTTCTCTGTTCTGTATCATATGTTGAGAGTTGCTTTTTAATAGAGTGTCCATTTGACATATTGAGAAATAGCATTAATCCTATGAGTAGGATTGTGTGAAGTCCTTTCTTCATTCTGAGACCTGTACACGGTCTTCTTTTCTCAGGTGAGATTGCAGCTGTGTGTTCTTGTATTTCAACGTGATTCGAGGAGTCTTGGGTCACCTCTACACTTGATGGTCCAGGCTTACTTCGTTTGCTGGAGCTATCGGTTTCGACTAATGTCTCCGATTCGGACTTGTCACTTTCTCTTTTTGTAGGAATTCGTACACTAGGACTTACTATGTGTACTGTCGGTTGCTCAATGGATTGAGTACCTGTATCCGGATCCTTGCTTTCAGCGATCCTGGGAAGGAAATTCGTCTTCCAAATTGCTTTTCTATCTTCAGATGTGAGAATTCTTCTTTCGAACCATCTGGCCTTGATAGCTTCTTGTGTTGGTGGAGAACTGATTCGATCCACGCTGTAAGGTCTTCTCAGAGTACCTTGACTTAATCTCTGAAAGTATTTCTTGTTTAAAACTTCTCTGACTGGAGTTCTCTGGTTTGAGATGCGTAGGTTCCGCTTGTTAATTTCCAGTCGAATTGGCGTGACAGCCTTGACGAAGAGGTCTGTTTGTAGAAGCTCTTCTTTTTCATGTAATGGCTTGATGAGGTCCATCTCTACCATTTCTCGGAGGTACCATAGCTTTCTCTGGTCCTGCCGTGACCATCGATCTTGGTCGTCTTGCTTATAGATGACTTTCCATCCAAAGTCTGAGTCTGATAGGTGTACTATGGGTGTGAGCCATTTCCGTACTGTTAATTCACACAATTGTAAGTGAATGTTGACCGCTGGGGTGTGTAAGTCGAAAAGTGTACTGACTTCAATTTCTTCTAGAGTCTTGTGCCTATCTACTTCCTTGCGTGATTGCCAGTAGATTGCGGCTTTGTTAAGAGTAATTACCCCTCCTGTCAGGAGTAATGTTCCAGTTGAATCCACGGTGTAGCACGATTTCGCTTGTACTTCCACCTGTACTTCTTTGAGCGAAGCGTTTCCATCTCTATGTACATCTCTCTCCCTCCCAAGGGGAATCGTAGCAAACCGGAGATTATCGTACATAGTAGTCCATAAATATTGCAGAATCTTCTTGGCTGCAGCATAATCTTGTACCGTATAATTGTTATGGACGGATTCAATTCTTTCGATTGCGAAGGCAATGTCTGGTCGAGTGGCATCTCGAATTTGCAAAAGTTCACATATTAGATTGTGACACTTCTTGTAGTCGTATTCTGACAATAACTGAGAATCTTCTATCTCTTCGTTGTCGTATGGAAGTGTAGCTTCTTCCGTGGGTTGACGTCCGTAGTCAATATAAACTTGTTTGATCTTGTTTGCTTGTGTAAGGCTTACGTAAGATGCTGTTCTGGAGATTTCAATATCCATCCAGGTATTCGGGAGTAAATTTCTCTCCGCTTCAAACATCCTCTCTAGGTCTGCTGCAAGTATGTAAATGTCTTGACTGTGTGTGGCAGATGCTAGGACTTCCTGTCCATTGATTAACAGGTAAGTATGATGTGTCTTCCCATGGGGATCCGTGTAGGATTGAATATACAAGTCTTCGTCGTATTGGCTTTGCTTGTAATGTAATAGCAGTAAGAACTGATGCGTCTTGTGTCTCGATTTATTACTGAGTACGAGACCACTAAGGCTTGAGTTCACGGAATATACCAGTCGATGACCATGGCTATATCCCTCTGGAGGTTCCAAGTAAATCTTCTTCCCTTCAGTACGATTCATTTCTGCTGAGGGTCTGAGTAGAAAAGTTGCTAGGTATTTTCCGCGAATACCCGCGTCGGCCAAAATAAGTCTTGATGTTATTTGGCATGCGTCGGTCGTGATGAGACCGTCTAACCTGATGAAGCTTCCATCTTCGGTTATGATGACCACTTTTGAAAGGTAAAGGTCATTTTCTTCTGTGTGGGTATATGTCCATGCTGTCTTCAATACTTTCTGATTGCTGGTCGTTGTAGAAAGTTTCCATGTGCCACTTCGCATGTGGGCTTCGATTTCCTGGTCCATCGATCGGATCCAGTGTAAATGTTCTGAGGTTCGAATTGCCTCTTGGTAATTGTTCGGATTTTGAATCCCGTTGCCGTTGTAGGTTCTGAATATCACTTTCTCTGGTAATGAGTGATACTGATTACGAATGGAGCGCTTTGATGCGACGGCTGTGTCTAGCGCTTGAGACTTGGAACTCGTTTTCTTAACCGAAGTTGTGGCGGAGCGATCTCGCTTGGATTCCGCTGTGTTACTTCTTCTTTTACCCGTTTCCTTCCCTTGATGGGGGGTGGTAACCGTAGATTCGTCTGATTCTTGCTCGTTGTAGAGACTTGTAGGACTTCCCGTGTGTAGTACATGTCGGAAGTTCATGATGGAATAACCCGTGTCTGTGGGATTTCGACGTACTGTCTTTGCTTCCATCATCTTCTCGTCTTGAGAGTTGTAGAATGCCCAATAATTCTCGTTTCCGTGAAAGGATAGTCCCATGCTCTTGCAGGCGTAATTGACTGAGAATATATTGGAGCCATTCGGTAAATACCATACATTCGGTATTTCCATTTGCTTCCATTCGCTTCCATTGAAGGCTTCAAGTATTACTGTACCCGTTCCGGGTGAATCCACTTCTTTTCCGTCTGCTAGGATAACTGTGCGGTTCTTCTCTTGAGTTTTGAGGGGGCCGTAAAACCAATCTATTCGTCCGCAAATGTGGACTGTGGCTCCCGAGTCGCACGTCCAGTGGAATTGTGATGCCAGGGAATTAACAATTTCTATTCCTTGGTTGTCCATGTTGCTGGAGTTGCCTGTAGTAAGGTCTTGTTTCTGTGAATCGAACTTCTCAACTGACTGAAGACTCTGCGCGCCTCCAGGTTGCTTTGATATGCTTAGGCTGGAGGTGGGGGCTTCTTGAGAATTCTGATGATTGATTCGTACCATGAGTACTTTATTCTGTTGACCTTTCTGTGTACGGTCAGTTTCTCTATTTTCGTCCTGATGACTAATAGATGAGAGCTCATCGTATTCGGCGTGTTGCCTTTTGGTGGGTATGCACCATCCGTCTTGTGAACAAACGTGTTCTTTATTGATGATCCTCGGAATTGCCTTGAGCAATTTACTTGTTTCCTCGTTCTTTTCTATTTCGAGGCAGAACGTTTCCGGATTGTATGATAATCCTAACGTGCAGTACTTTCGAGTATGTTGACTCATTTCGTGAGTCTTTTGTAACATGCATTGTTTGCGTCTATGTACTGGCTTTTGACACCAATTACAGGGTAATTGTGTAGTCTTCTGTGATGAGGATTCTAATGTGTCCTCAATGTCAGTGCTCTTGCTTGAGGCTTTGAGTTTCTCATACCATTCTGGAAACTCTGGTTCTTCTTGACGTATTAACTCCTCATTTCCTTTTGAAAAGATGAGGCAGGTCAAGACATGACACATGTACTCTTCTCGTTCTTCTTCTTTTGAGAACGGATTTTTCTTGAGTTCCTCCCGTATCTGTGACGAGGTAAATGCAGGGATGATACTCCCTCCTAATGTGCCTGGGGCTTCAGCTGAAGATATTCTTGGATATCCCGCGATTCGTTTTTCTTTGATTATAGAGAGTTTTCTCTGTGTCTTCTCTAGAATTGATTCTAGGTACCGAATTCTATCTTCGAATTCTGAATGATTCATTCCATTGTCTCTCTCTTCGTCACTGTCTGACGGTGTATCTCCCATGGTAAAATGTACTTCATCCGGAGTTGAGACATGAGATAACATGTTCGAGTCATCACAGGACTCAGAAGGCACGGCAAAATGATCCTCAGTCTGAGGAACTTCTATTAATGGGTCTATTATTGAAGGGCTTTGTAATTGTTGAGCTTTTCTCAAGAATTCTATTTCTTCCATATGCCATTGCATGGCTTTGTCAAATGTGTCTTGGCAACATTGACTGGGCATTTCGACTAATTCCCATGGATAGGGAGATTCTTGCGGTTGAACTGTGACTGCTGGCTCGCCTTGGAGACTTTGACTTGAGTCCGAATTCTGTATATTCGAGGACTTTAATAATGACTGGGGAGTATCATGGTTCTCTCCAGTTTCGTTTTCAATCTTGATACGGACCATAAAGGCTTTATGAATTTCGTCCGTGTTCGTGTCAAATGATGACAATGTATCCTTCGTCTCTGTTGACTGGATGGTTTCTTTGAAATTTTCAGTTCCATATTGAATGACTGAACTCCCTCCGACCGTGTGTAGGTCTGGGGTAAGTTGAGGGGGGATGCCCGCTCCCTCCTGTTTCTTGAATTTCTTCGACCGAGGCGGTTTTTTGGGAGATGATAAATTTTCAATGCTGGGGGAATGTGAAATTGAACGTTCCGTCTTCACATTGCCCGTTTCGGGGTCGAGAACGAATTTGAAATTGTTCATGTTACCCGTGGCTGTTGCTGACGCAGTGGGGTCAGACTTTTCTAGTGCTGGGCTTATGATGCCAGGCTTGTGAGCGGCTGAAATCGTATTTTCAGGCTTTTTCGGGGCTGAGCTTGTGTCCTCAGACTTATCCTGTGCTGCTTCGAATTTAATGAATTCTACAGACTTGGCTCCTTGAATTAATTCTTCATTTGTTGGAGGCTTTTCGTTTCCGGAATTTTTGGGTTGATTCCTAACGATTTTCGAATCTTCTCGTTGATTCTCGTCCATTTCGGCTACGGGTACTTGTGCCCTGACCGATTGAGACTGAAGGGGGATAATCCCTTCCTTTCGGACTTGGAATTCGATGTCGAATCTTTCCATAGCTTCAATTAAGCGTTCGAATGTTCTTTCATAATTCGGGAGAATGCTCCACTTGTCGAGGAAATCTCTGTAAAATTTCTTCCTCTTACGGATTGTATGGAGGGCTAGCTTGACCAACTCCGTATCTGAAAATCCGTCAAATTCATTGTTAAGAATGGCCTGAATATCTTGTATTTCTTGAAGATATTGACTGCCCGTTCCTGTGATTTTCAAATTATACAGGTGCGAAATTACGTCTTGCTTCGACTGTTTCTGTCCTGTTTGATACTTCATTCTGAAGGTTTCTACCATTTCATGGGATTCTTTGCAGTGAAAGATATCCGGTAGTAGGTCCGTGTTGACCGTTTTGATAATCAATTCTTGATTATGTGCATCCGCATCAAACCAGGCTCTGGTGATGGCTGTAGTGATGGCTTTCGGAAATGGGAGATAATTCGGTCTTTTCCACGACCCGTTAATGATTTCTTCATTAATACCGTTTGCTACGGCCTTCGTAATTTCTTCTTCCCATTCTTCAAAATTTCCTTGCTCGGATAATTTCGGGATATCTTGAGATTTCGTCTCTGCGGACTTCTCAATTTTCAACGGACTTATTGAGTCTTGTAACTCCTTGATTTGCCGTTCTTTTTCGAGTAATTCATTCTGAAAATGAATTCTCAGTTTCTCGTACTGTTGGTCAAAGTATTGATTTGCCCCCAACAGGAGATCTTCGGGTGTGGGTACGGTCTTTATGTAGCTGACCTCTCCATTTCTTACTACCCGTTTGATATCGTATAATTCTACTCCGTCGTAAGGTTTTACGATGAACAGAGGCTCGAATTCTTCATCATTTCGTCCTTCGGATGAGGATCCTGGACTGTTCTGTCCTTCGGTTAAGGAACCTGGACTTTTCTGTATTTCGGACATGAGTCCTCGACTATTTCTTCTTTCGGATGTAGATCCTAGATTTTTCTGTCTTTCGGACATGAGTCCTAGACTGTTCTGTCTTTCGGATGAAAATCCTAGACTTTTCTGCCTTTCGGACGTGGGTCCTAGGTCTTTGAGTCCTTCGGATGAGAATCCTGGACTTTTGGAGTCTGACGGAGGTAGCACTACCGTCCTTTCCATTTCAAAGTTGATTTTCTCGGGATTTAATATAACCAGGATTTACTAGGTGACCTGGGATTTCTTTGATAGCTCCTGGATTAAATTATGCCAGGGCACGAGGGGCTTGGAAAATTAATTGATGCACTCGAAACTGCGAGTGGCTTGTAGTGCGCCCTCACCGGAGGTACGTAGCGTTCAGAAGTTAATTCTATTCTTTTCTTGAATTTCGAATTTTCAATGCTGATCCTCTTGATCCTCTTCTGAGCTACTCTTCTCCTCGGATATTTCCACTATCTGTATTTCCTTTTTAGGGGATAAAAGATAGCTTATTTCCTCGAGTTTACTTACTTAACCTCCGTCGGATCCGCTTGTTAGGCGGTTCGTTAGGTTTAATTAAGTATAGTAGTGTCGTTAGCTCGCTGCCGTAAAGATGAGATCTTTTCCAAACGGATTAAATAGATCTGTATTTTTTCCTTGTCCAAACGGATTAAATAGGAAATGAGATTCTTTTCCACAATGGATTAAACAGAATCTATAAATATTCTTTTCCAACAGGATTAAATAGAATATTTCTAGTCTTTTCCCAACGGATTAAACAGACTCTTCACAATATTCTTTTCCAAGGGATAAACAGAATTATTGTGGCTGTGCTCAACTTTTCCCAATGGATTTAACAGTTAGCACGAAATACCGAAAACTTGGTTTTCTAAAATTGAATTATACAGGAAAACTTCGGGTGCACTGGCCAGTGTCTTACGGGAAGTTTCCTGTCTTTTACTTTTTATAATTCAGTGTAAAATAGGCTTGACCTACGGGGTCAATTGTGACCACTGTCTCAGCCGTGCTGATAACGTAATAAATAGTAATATGGAAATCTCTAATTATCAGCGATGATGTCCATAGTCTATTATGGAGTATGAATCTCAGATGAAAAGTAAAATGTTCCAGAGGAACAGAAAATAAATAAGATGCTGTTGCTCCGGCGATCAGTCTAAGATTAGTTTATTGTTCAGTCTTTTGGTCTGAGCATGGCTCGGTTTGGTAGAATTTTGATATATCAATGTTTACATATGTTTTAGTACAATAGTACATGAGAGTACTGTATTAATCGAATATAGACTGACGTGTCACTACAATAGTACGGATGCTGTGAAGGAAATGAATATGACTTCACCATCCTGCATTGTGAAATATACATGCTTGGGTAGCTGCAATAAAACAATAAAATATAATTGCTAGTTGAAGGATGACGAGAGGGAACATTCCCGAATCGTCAGCACAAATAATGTCCAATGCTTTTGTATAGAGAAGCTCAATAACTTGACTTCTTAAAGTTTGACAATTATTCTGAAATATTCATCTCCATGTTAATGGAGATGTTACAATTTGTAAGTAACTTGAATCTTTGATTAGAT
>CATKUY010000007.1:0-427830 GCA_949802685.1 Dicyrtomina minuta
TTTGCAAGAATGAACTTCGCGCGGCAATCGTGGCCTTCGAACTTCGAATGTCGTGTTTACGTTTGAGTGTTTCTAGTCCGTTGTCAGCAGTAGTAATAATTGCAGGTCAGGGATATTTAAGTATTTGTGTTTAGATTACTTATTTAAAAGAATTTTGGATGTTTTTCAAGTGTTGCTACTAGTCAGTGGACTTGCCTTACATTTAAATACTTTCGTAATTCAATTACTATAGCAAAGTTGTATTTTTTTCCTTTTTAAGATAAAGACTGAATGACATAGTGATTGTAGTAAGCTAAGGCCATCAATAATTTCCCTGATTTTTTCGCTAATTTGAACCCAAAGGGAATTCTTTTTAACGAACATAACCCGCCATACGAACCATAAGTAAGATTTTTCAGGAGATTTTTTTCAAAAAGAACGTAAAACTAACTTAGAATGGCTTAGTAACATAGCGCGCGTAATGAGTTTCGGTCGATGAAATATTTTTTCGAAAACACGAAAAAGACCTAAAAATGGTTTTTAATTCTAATTTTTTTTTACATCTCAGGCAAAAGTTTTAAAAATTTTGTATGAAAAACCACTTTAATATTCTAAATTTAAAACTTAAATTTTAAAATTTTTTTTGAAAAATTTATACAACAGTAGGTGAAAAATAAATTTAAAGAAAACTATAAAAGAAAACAAAATAAAAATTTTAAAAAAGTTTAATTGTTTTTGAATTCAGAATATTTTAAAATTGTTTTGTATACAAAATTTAGTAATTAAAAAAAGTTGTAATCGACTTTAAAAAGATTTTACATGTTGATAAGTAAAACAATATGCTTTTACTATAGTTTCTTTGCTAAAATACGGTATCATGATTATGCATGACGTAATATAACAAGGGGGGGGGGTCAGAGTACTTCATGGAAAAATGTCCTGATTTGAGATCATGGAAATCTGGCATCCCTAATAACGCACCAACGACGCATTGCCGTAAAGTGGTGCCGATATCCAGAGCTTGGCCTGCCTACAGTTGCGCTCTTTCTGGAACAGTCTCCGAAATTTTTGTAAAACAACATTTACGCTTCCCACGCATTTTCAAACTGACGAAATATCATTTCAAAGTATAAGTATTTGATATTTCGGTAGAATTAATTAGTTTTCTATATTATTTTAAATGATATTTTGTCATAGTTTGAAAATGCGTGGGAAGCGTAAGACTGTTAACCTAATAACTCACCTCAAACTCATATTAACAATCTTACTAATGATGAAATCGACCAATTTTTTGCACGGTGTGAAACACTTTTAGTGTTTACAAATAAAAAAACTATAAAACCTAAGGCTAAATTTTCTGATATAATTGGTGTGGAAATGGAAGACTTGAGTACTTGAGCCACACAAACCACGGTTTTAAACAGTGTTGCGCCTCAACAAAAAACTATAACAGATAGTAGCTCAGCACTTATACACACGATTCCAGTTAAATGTTATGTGTGTACACAATTGACGTTTGACCAAAACAAAGCTTACAGATTCCGACTATATCAATTAACCACAAACCATATTTGCAAAATGTATTTTAATAATTGTTTGAACTTGTTATTATTAGTAAAAAATAGATAAAAAAGCGAAGTAAATCATAGTACGTCCCAAGCCATGTAAAATTCCAAGAGTTGTTGACGTTAAGGTTTGTCACGTGAGGGAACCTACTGAATTCAATCGGAAAAGGGACTCGCTAGGTTAATATTATTTTTTTTTAACCGTAAATCCTGAGCTAGAGAAACCTTGAGTTGTTAATCTTTAGAATTGTCCCATGAGTCAAGCCTCTTAAGTTTCTCACTGATTTCTTTACTGTACCTCCTGCGCCAGGTAAGGAGGCATAATATAGGTTTGAAGTTTGAAGTGAATAAACAAAATTTGAATCTCTTGTTTTTATCATATTATTACCATCTGTCTATCATATAATATGGCATAGGCATATGACAGATAGTTTTTCCCCTTTGTTTGAATTTTTAAAAGCACGTCTCAATAAAACGATACTCGCCGATTTCCCAGTTTTTGGCTTCACCTAGTGGATTAGGATTAAATTGGCTTACATGGGAACCTACCCTGCTTGAACACATGGATTTAAACGAATTGTATCATAACGTCTTCTACTGTGGCTAGTAACTGCTGCTAGTATAGTCATTCTGAAAAATTTCTATGACGTCATTTATGGACGACCCTATTTGCAGTTGAAGTGTTTTCAGTGTTTTTAGTTGCAGAAAGATGATAATTATTAGTAAACTTAATTTTAACACTACATTTACTCCAAGTCATAATTTGTCCGTTTTCACGAAAGTATGGAAGGGGGGACTTTCCCTTCGCTAAAATTTTCCACTGTTATTCCCACTAAATTTGCTTGACTTTTTATTTCAAAAAAATTTTTAAAATGCAAATTCGAATAAAATAGAGATAAGCGATTTTTCACCCGAATGACTATACTAGCAGCAGTTACTAGCCACAGTAGAAGACGTTATGATACAATTCGTTTGAATCCATGTGTTCAAGCAGGGTAGGTTTCCATGTTAGTTACAAAGGAGTATAATCTAAAGTGGCTTACGGCACATATTCATATACCAAATACAAAGTGGCCGCACATGCTTGAGTGCCGACACATAAATTTTATCTCTTATCATGGAATGCATCACGGCTAACTTTCTTTCTTTCATCTATGCATGAAATCATATACAAACTTGGCGAAGGCACCGGTTGTAAGGTAAATATATGTATTTTTCCAAAAACATAGAGTAAATTATTTTCGTTTTCTCTTTTTCCTACGTTTATGACTCTTTTTTAGATGCTGAGCTTTAGCTCATAAGCATCTATTGTAATGGTCATGTCCGTCTGTCTGTCCGTCCGTCCGTCCGTTGGCCGTACACTACAGGTAACAGGTTTGAACCGATTTTCTTTTTAACAAATTGCATATGACCACAAATGCGACTGGGCAGGTCTGTATTGTTTTTTAGTTGTAATTAGGCTAACCAGTTATCCACAATAAATTGATTACTGGACCAATGTCAGAAATTTTAAAAGTGAAGAGCTAAAAACGGATGAACTAAATAGCTGAGGCAACCGAAACAGAAGGCTGGCAAAGATAAAGCTGCCAGTGTTTGCATTCAAAATTTATCCTTGCCAGCCTTCTTTTTCGGTTGTCCCTACTATAAATACCTGCAACCGAAGAGAAGGCGGCAAACGTACATAGGTACGTTTGCCGAACGCTTCTCACTCCTAGCATTCCCTTCCATGTGTATAAATACCATACGAAATTGAATGTTAAGGAGCGTTCACAAATGATGCTCAATTTGCTGACCCTCCCACTCATTTCCACTGATGTTAAACATAATGCAATCAGGGAATTTTTATATGCAAGTACCCATTTAAATGATATCATAAGTTGTAGAAATGGGTTGTAGATGGTGACGGATCGTTCATAAACGACGTCCTTCAAATATTATGGTTTTAGTATCCCCATTTTCAACTTAACATTTTATTTCTAACCTGTTGGAACTACATGGAATGGACTTACATACCTACATTAGTTATGAGTATTAAGGAATCGTCCATAATGTCGCACTCCAAATATCATAGTTTTAAGTACTCCCATTTCCACCATTAAAATTTTTTCCAGCCTATTTTAACATACATGTATTGAACTTACCTAATATATGAGTAATAGGGAATAATGTGACAACTACATTGCATGTACATACCTATTTTGAATGTCGGGGGCAAAAATGCGAATCCAGATAGCGCTTTTTTGAATGTCAGGAGCGAAAATGCAAATCCAGATAGCACAATTTTGAATAGGGAGGGCAAGAATGCGAAAAAAGCTTACAAGTGTGAAGCTTATTTTGCTATAGAATACCTATGTGGAGAGTAAAAATTTGAATCTGATGAGAATATATAGCTATGTTAGGGGCAAAAATTCGAATCGCTATAGTAAAAAAAGCTTACGAGTGTTTTGCTATAATATAAAACTTAAGAGTGTATCTATTACATTGGTATGGTATAAAGCTTAAGAGTCTGTCAATCAAATTGCATGAGAAAAAATATTTATTTTTGAGATTCAAAAATATCATCCAATAATATTATTGATAATATTATCGAATTGAATTGACGACGCAGTGAGATTGGAGATGCGGTGACTTGCTGTGATTAGGAAAGCTATACAATAACAATAGCGTCAACGAGGGTGCGCAACAAAAGAAACCCTTAGCACTATGTATTTAAAAAGGGTCGTGTGAAGGGTGAGTGTGCGAATACAAAAGGTTGGGTCTGAATAAATTATATTATGTACATTAAAAAAAGAGTCATGTGTGGGGTGAGCGTTTGAATAAAAAAGGTTGGGTCTGCATAGGTTATCATATGAACATACATGTACATAACATAACACTAGTGTGCGTAGTGTACTGCCGGACTCCACACTATAGTATGTACATGACTGCTATTGTTACCATACATTGTTTGCTATTGTTACCATACATTGTTAACAATACATGGTAACAATAGCAAGGGTGCGCGTGTGTACAATAGAAGGAAAATGTAAAAGAAAGGAAATCTGAGTTTCGCGGTGACCGATGCTCATAAATATTGAAAACATAATAATTTTTATAGCAATTGGCTAGGGTGACCCTACTTGAGCGAGTATCATTAGCATAAAAGGTGATGAAAATCGTATTCATTGTTACTATTGTTAAACCAAAGTCACACAGATGCACTTAACGCTCACCAATGCAGATACTGATTTTTATGTATAAAATAATTAATGTCACCCTAATACTTTCCCACGGATGACCAAGGAAAGCCAGCTGAAGAGCACTGCTTCACCCTAGCAGTTCAACGCATTGTATAGTGAGTCTGTATATTGTATTGATTGAATTTAGATGATTTCTATTGGTTATCTAATAATCTGTCACCCTAAAAACTTGCATTGTATTGGTTTTTACACACATCATAATATTATACAAAGGCGGCGTCACAGAAAAACGAAGCTCCGTTGATCCCTTGAACAGCAAGTGTAAAAATATTTCATTAGTCAAGTCATCTCTACTGCTTTCTCTCTCTCATCATCATGTACATTTTGTGCTACAATTATTTTTAAAATATCAAGTATTATGAACTAATTAAACTTTTACCGGAAGTTACTTAAAGGAAGTTGAACTGTTCCTTGCACAAATAAGACTGTTTCAACTTATAAATGTGTTTAAAAAATTTCATTTTAAAATTATACAAAGTGAATAATTTTAACTCTACCGAAGTTTAGAGATTAAAAGTTGTATGTTTCTCTTGTACATTATAATAAAATGATTGTGTCACCTGGAAAACCGAGTGTGCTGTAGATTTTGTACACGAGTAACCAAATACTTTAACGATTACACCAAATAAAGTGAATAATTTTAACTTTTGCGGTAATGACGATCAAAATTTCAAATTAATATTGAATAAATTATGTTTTTTCTTGCGCGTATCCAAATACTCTAACGACTGCACCAAACAGAGTGAATGATTTTAACTTCTACGGTAATGACATTTAAAATTTTAAAGTGATATTAGATAAATTATGTTTTTTATTGTACATTAAAATTAAATGACCTGTGTCATGTCGAAAAAAGTTTGTGTTGTACATTTTATACGTAAGTATCCAAATGCTTTAACAATTATGCTAAACAAAGTGAATAATTCCAACTTTTATAGAAATGGAGCTCAAACTTTCTAAGTGATATTAATTAAATTAGTTTATTTTTTGTACATTAAAATAAAAATGCCAATTAAAAACAAATTTAAAAATTTAAATTGTGTCTGGTCTTACATATAATAAAAAACCATACAACTCACAAGTGCAACTCCAAATAATTTGAAGTATATACCAAAAAAAGTAATTATTTCTAACCGCAAGTTGCAAATGTGCTTTAAGTTCACTGTCTAGTGACAATCAATTAAAAAAATGGTGTTATGTGGGTAATAACTCAACCAATAATAAATAATTTAATGTTAAACTAGATTCTGTTTTTTAGAAGATTTAATAATTTTTGATTTGCATATTCAAAGGTTTTCATAAACATTACACGATTTAGGACATAGAGTTTAGAGTTTACATTTCTAGTTAATATTATGATCAAAACTTGTTTTTTCGAATTTCACATTTGCATTTCAAATTAACGACATGAATCAAAACTTGTTTTTTTAAAATTTCACATTTACATTTTAAATTTATGTAACAAGACAAAATTGTTTTAGGTTTTATATTAACAGTCACAATTATAATATTTTAATACAAAATTCACTTTTTATATTTACCATTCACATTTATTATTTTTAAATGTTTGTAAAGTCAAACTAATTATTTACAATTTTACTTGTTTGCAATTCTAAAAACATCACGTAGAGCAATCATCTGTTTCACATTCAGACTACTCACTGGTTCTATCCAGCCTATAAAATTGGTCGACGTTGTAGTAAAGACACTGCAATGGAATGACAATTTATATTCGCCAGTGATGCTATTCTTTCCTAGGCGAAAACGGGTAGAGACGAGATGCTTGTCTGCATACAAGTAACAGTCCAAGTTCATCGGGTTTTCATATGCATGACAGACTGGTTTTCCAACAAAGTGAGGGATGAGATCAGTCCGTCTTTGTGCGGTATACTCATGAATCTGAGGCAAGATGGTTTCCAGAAATTTTTCAACTGTCTTGCTCTCATGTTTACTGAAGTTGATTGTGGTGCATTTCACTCCTCTTGTCTTGCGTCCAATATAGAAGAAATAAGTCTTATTGAAAGTATTTCATGAATTCCGAACTAAACGTTTATCTCCCAGAACATGGGAAGGATGATCTGAACTGGTGTAGAAGCTCCACAAGTTTTTCTGCTGAAACTTGTCGGATGATTCCCAATCCTGATATTTGCGAGCATCCTAGTGCACTAGCTTCCCTTCACTCATGATGAATGATTTAAATAATCTTGTTCCGTACGGATGAAAATTCCAAAACAGACTGATACTCAAATTATAGTTTGAGTTGCACTTTATATAGTAAAAAATAATAACCACATTTGAGTTGTTACTACACGCATTCAAAAAGTTACTCATCAGTTTTGTGAAGTTTATTGTCTCACCAAGAATTTACTTGTTCTCTTGACATTCAATGAAATTAAAAATGCACGTGTCCTCTTGGTATTAAATGCAAGTAAAAATTCACTTGTTCTCTTGGTATTCAATGCAAGCAAAAATTTACTTGTCGTGTTGATTATCAAAGTAAGTAAACATTTGCTTGTCTTCTTCGTATATAGGCGAAATTTTACTTGTGCTCTCGGTATTCGATTAGACTCAATGGTTAAGAATCTATAAGTTTTCTAGCTTGCAGTTTGTAGTAACCATAGGGGTAGGATTTAATATAGTCATCCTCGTGTGAATCGCAACGAGCTACATTTAACGAGTAAAAACCTATCTTGTTGATATTCATACGAAAGAGCCTATGATTTTTCGAACTGATACAGTCTACATTTAATCGTACTAGAGATTTTTTTTTGCCGACATCAGCATACATGTCTGCGTTGCAATTCTGTAGACTTCGTGCAGGTACACCTTTGGACTTCTTTTCGCAAGTGTCGTCAAAGTACTTTAGGCAATATTGTTTTTGTTTTAAAGTACAAACAGACAATATATCCAATGACTCCAGTTTTCATTTTCCCGATACTGACTCATTCAAAGTATACAAGCCAGTGATCTCTGGGTATTTGACAAATATCTCATGATTTTTCTTTAGTTTAGAAAAATCTAAAAAGTCCCTGTACTTTATCAAGTTGCTAAAATAGGTGTTATCAACGTCCAAGACCGATATAATCATACTATCAGTATCTGTATAACAGTGTTCTACATTAGATTTACCAAAGGCAACTAATAATTGCTCATAAAACCCCTTATACAAAATAACCTTTGAGTTTTCTTAACATATGACGCCGCATGCTATAAGTTTATCCAATTCTAACACCGTTAGTTTAAATACGAATTAACTCAAATTGTCTGTGAGAGACTTAAAGTCCACACAATGCGGTTAACAAATTAAAGTTAAAGCTTTAGCTCTCGAACAACAAAATTTTATTTTTATTAAATTTTTGTCACTCTGTAGGAATTTTCCATATACACCATCGTTCAATAGTTTATAAACATTTTGCAGTCTTTGCTTCTTTTTGTTTTGCCAAATTTGTGATTATATAAGATTTTATAAAATCACTTTCTTGAAAGCTGAAACCTCTTGAAATTTTAACTAGTTTCATACCCATCGATAAATAATATTGTAAAGATCGATGATAAAGAGTGTAGTCGGTCTTTAGATAACACGTAAGCATTAGCTTTGGTTGAGGTACAAACTTTTTCCTAGGGCTTCTAGTTTGTGCACGCCAATTCGAATATAGTTTTTAGGACCCCCATTTTAACTTGAAAATATTTTCAACTTTTTTTTAACTGCTTGCTACGTCAATTTGTATATAGCTTATTGATTGTAGAGGGAGTTTCATAAATGACGTCATTTGTAAATCATGCAATTCTCAAAAATATTCAAGCGTTTTTTAACTACATGCCACGTACTACTATATGGCTTATTGATAATGAGAAAGCCTCCATAAATGAGGCCATTTTTTCAGCTATATTTAACAACATGCTACGCACATTCGTATATGCATTATTGATTGCAGGGGAGCTTAGATAAACCTTATACCATCTTTAAGCGTAACATAAATTGTCTTGCGCCTTTGTTGAAGCTCAGCATCTACTTCGGGCCCGCCCACGGTCGACAAAGCCGGCGCAAAGCGCCGGATTTTTTCGATTCGTCGTCGTAGTCGTATCTCACACACCGTCGACAAGCCTAAATATGTATGAAAATTTAAAATACAGAAAGTTTCAGTTATGTATGATTGTAGATTCTTGATTTTAAGTCAAGCATGATTTGCGTTGAATTTCTTTGTATACATGTGTGACCTGTAACCTCTACTCGTAGAGCCGTTTGGTTTCAAACTTTGTTGTTTGTTCATCATTGCGCCAGCAGTTTTTAAAATACTGAATTGTTTAAATTTTACTGCGTTCTAGCTCCTAAAATACCTCGTTAAGCTCCTAAAATTTTATTAGAATCTAATTGGAATTGCTATATAAATACTGTATTCTAAGCAGCATATTTTAGAGTTTTAAAAATTTTAATAAATGTGTTTTGTTTTTTTAGAAAGAAAATTAAAAATCTGCTCCTGACAAGCGCTCATTTTCGTATATTTTCAAATCGTTAAATGTTAAAATATCCTAAATGTACTTTTTTGAAAGATTTTTAATACCATCAGAGATGATAATCAAACGCATAATCAGATACTAGAAGCCGCTTTTAGTCAAATAATTGATAAGCCATAAGCTGAATCAAAATGCAATACCGAAAGAAGAAAGTTTAACAGGCTAAATGCACATCCGAATCCGTATGTTATGATAAAGGTAAATCCGTAAACCGGATTTTTATAGCATAATAATTCAACATTTTTCAGGATTGTAATTTCATTAATTAGGACAATAGTAGTTGCGTTTCTGCTTTTACTTCGCAAAATTAATTTCGATTTTTTTAGCTTCGCTAAATCTAAATAACAATTCTAAAATTTATTCAAACAGCCACTCTGATCTGAAATTATTTATGTTTTTACCGCTGAGCTAAATTTCAATCATAATTTTTTAATTTCGAGACAAATACAAATCGGAGTATTTAAAAGAGGTAAAGGTAAATCAAACTCTGAATTTTTAATTTTTAATTTGCCCAATTCTAATCCGACTCCAAATATTAGCATCTCTGAATAAAATCTGACAAAAATTGTAACTGCTAGAGTGCATCACAGTTTAAAAACATCATTATTTTTTAAATTGCGCCCAAGACTGTGACTAGATAGATGACTAGAGATTAGGATGTGGTTAGTTGAAGACCTCTATGGAAAAAGTAAACGAAAAGAGTTAATGAAGCTGAAGGATATTAATTGATGTCCATGATATTTGGTGACGTTTTTGCACCTGTTTCCACCATCTTTGTCAAAAATAAGAATTCTGAGAATGAATTTCCTGACGCTTTAATGCAACTACCGACATATATTGCAGAGACAATTATCTTGGTAGTGGCTGCTTAAAGTACATCCAAAATATGACGATATTCAGGCAGCAGATGTTTTAGAGCAAGAATATGATTAAGTTAGAAACATCAATCGTAAAAAGTTTTGTATCAGCCTAATATTAATTATTTTTTTTCCTAAAATAAGCTTCTATGATCTACATCATGGATTTTAAGATGTATAAAGTAGTTGCAGTATAAGATGTATGAAAGTCGACTTTTGAACAAATTCAGTTTTTGACTCCTAATAAAATTATTAAAGCGCAACTAATGCTGATTCAAAAATTTCAAGAAGACAGTTTTGCTTCTGAAATAGAGTCATTGAGAATATCTAAAGTTGTTTTTAAATCAAGTTGAATTTTTAACTTTTCCCCTACTTAAGAATGAACAAAATTTGGTACAAAGTGGTGGTAGATTATTGAATGCAGATTTTGAAGAATCGTTCAAACGTCCTTTTTTTAAATTTTAAACAAGATAGTACTCTAAATGAATTGAGAAAACAATACTGGATATCCAAACCTGAATGTTTAGCATAAAATTTATGGAGATTTTTTATAAAACGGTAAGGTGTAAGGTGTTTATTCGAACCTATTCGAGTCATTTCTTACAAAACGTTATTAAAAAAACAAAGCGTAATATTTATTTGTGTAACTGTAGGAGCAATGCATTCAGAGATAGTTAAAATCTGACTCAACAATAGTGGCCTTGCGTAGGCTCATTGTTTGATGTGAAAGCCCTACATATTTTTTTTGTGATAACGGTTTAGATTTAAAAACTGCAACGTGAGTTACGAGATTCAAGTCATAAACCTGATCATAATCAAATTCAATAAGTAATAGCATGATAAAAGACCTCTTAGTATTTTAATCCACCTGCAGTGACAGACATGAGTGAAATTTGGAAATGATTCATAAGATCTATAAAGAGAGCTTTATTTTCCTCTACAAAAATTCCGCCCGATTTGGCGACTGTGGGCCCGAAGTAGATGCTGAGCTTCAGCGAACATTGGCTTCAACAAACGAGCAAGATGACTTGAGTAACGCTAGAATATGATCTATGAAGTAAGGATACTTCATTGAAACGGCGATGGTTACCCCTAAATATAAATTTTGCAACATTTTATTCCATGAACTTCGTAATTTGAATAAAATCAGTTTATTCGTGCGAGTGCGACTTGTAGTGAGCCTACGACGGATTGGCAGAAGGACAGACCAGGACAGAAGGACCATTTCAAAACATTCTTTAGGTCTGGCCCAAGGTGTAATAAATAGTTGATAATTTGGTTGACATCAATTATGGACCATCCATGGCGCAAACGTTAGAACCGAGAGGGCAGAGGGGATGGCAATAAACTCCTCTAAACAACTAATGTATCATGTCTATGCAATTATAAGCTTGCTTTGCCCAGTATAAATTGACCATGGGGGTGGGGCGGTAACAATTAATTGATAATTATGTTGAGATCTTTTACGGACCATATTTAAGTTGTTGTAATCACATGGGAGGAAGCCGGTACAAATTAAGTGATAACTAACGATAAGTTGACATCATTTAAGATGTCATCTACGTGCCATTTGTATGTTATCTACTATGATATATTAACGGACGATCTCAATAAACAAATGATATTTTCTACAGACGGACGGACATGACCATCACAATAGATGCTTAAGCTCAGCATCTAAAAAGCCGTTAACGTTGGTTTTAAGTGAACTGAAAGACCCTGTTTCTTTATTTCCTAAACACTTATTTGCAACTTTGATTTAGTAATTTTTCCGAGTGACATGATAATAAAAAACATTCATACCTCAAAACTCAATGTAAAATGAAGCAGAGAATGCTTACTTCTGGCGTACTTGGGTTAAGCACTACTTGGAACAATTTCTTCGTAGAACATATAAGCTAGTTATGTCGAACATATTGGCTTAAAATTAGTTACGTCATTAGTCTTGAGGACTAAAAACACTTGGTCTTTATCTTAATGCCCTAGGAAAGATAGCATCGTACGAGTTGCAGGCGATACTACTAATTCTGTAACTTTTTGACGGTCATTAACAAGGATGTGCGTAAGATGAAAGTGACAAAGACAAGAATGACTAAAATCTTTACAACTTGAGGACACATAAAAAAGTAAACTATTACAAGATAAAAGGCTACCTATTCATTAAACAGGTAGAAACAAGTTTTTTTAGTACTGAACTAAATTTTTAGTTAATTTCAATTTAATTCTTATGTTCGTTCAACTTTACAATTTGTAAGTTAAAATTCCAGCATTACCTATTTATATTAAATGTCTTGAATATTGTTATTAGTGTAAACCCACCTACTCTGTGACATCAAGCAAGACACATAACTTATAGCTATTTCTAAAGAAATAGCAATTAAGCCATGACTTTCCCCATTCCTAGCTTTTGATGTAAAGTTCTATCCTTTGATCTGGCTTGGTTCCTTACCAATAATTGAATTATGTTAATTTCTACATCCTTCACATTTCCTACTTTCCGACCAGTCAGTCTCATCCTTAAACTCATATTTCTGTTATATATTAGATTCTGCCTTCTTGTCCACCTGGGATAGAACTACATTTATGCTAATTAAAATTACATACTAGATCTAGAAATTTTGATTTTTACCATGTGTTTAGTGGCAGAACTAAGATGTAAAAAAAAGGAAGGTGAAAGAGTGAGGTTGTAAATCTATCTTTTCAACTTCCTGAAGTATGAGGATGGATGCAAAATGCAGAATATTGACGGGTGAAAATATTTGTACTTTTGAGGTATGAGGTGCGTGGATTCAAGTATCCTCCAGTGGACTTTACCAGTAAAATGAGTTGAGAGTGAGAAACGTCAATTAAAAAATACTAACAAAATAATGTTTATTAATAAATAGGGTAAAAGACGAATTGGTTTGGTATTATTTTAGGAGCTGATCAAGAGAGATGTTGAGCAGTTTACGAGGAGTGGTAAAATCTGAGATTTTGAGGTGAGTTGAGGATAGTTATAGAGAATAAGGTGGGCATGGCCTATCGTAGTTACAAATGGAAAGATCAAATTAAATATGTAACTTCAGTACAACTAGACTCTGGAGTCAACGTGAACTAAAAATATTACAGTTACAAATTTAACAGCACGAATCAGGAGTTAAGTTCAAGGCTGACTTTGGTCAGCCAGAGAAACAATAACGGTAAAGAATCCTTGACATGCCGTAATTAACATAAGTTTAAGGACGAACATGGATAAGAAAACTCAGGAGTTAAATTCATGAATAGAAACGGAATCGGTCGATGAGGCCGATTTATATAGAATTTGAGATATGAGGAAAGTCACAAATTAATTGCTTTTCAATGCAGATTAAACAAAGCAACTGGACATCTCGGTCGATGTCAACGAAACATTAAACAATAGGAAATTATATTACATTGAAATATAAATATTATTAACGGTAAATGCTGGCATTTTAGCTTACAAGGCTAAATCTATGCAGACTCAAAATTACATTAAAATATTAAATAAAAACACAATAAATATTAACTATACTTCGGTTCAGTGCCAAACACCATGCAGTTAGACTACGCCGACTTTTTTATTATAATCAGACCAACTCTACCTAAACTCTTGGACTCTTACAGCAACTTTTGTGCTGACATGGCTTACAGACTGATCTGCTCTATCCGTACCTTTTACCACGTCTATTACATAATATTAAACTAGAAGTAAGGCCCACCTGCCTACGGCAGGGCCACGCCAGGGGTGGGGGCGGCCAAAAGGAAGAAAGAAGTTCAAGCAGTAGGCATGAGACACATTAGATACAAAGATACAGCAATATGTCACACAAATTTAAAGTTAGAAGTTGCGCGGCACAATGAATAAGGGAAAAGGCGTGGTGGCGAAGTTCTGGCAGGTGGTGCAGGTAGGCGGCAGCCAGGAGATTACCCCCTTTTCTTTTGGTGGCGGGTTTTTGGCAAAGTCGTAGCAGACAGGTTCCTGGACCCCTTGGGGTGTGGCCGACGCTTGGTGGGTGGTTTTGTCTTGAAGACTGGAGGTTCCACTGCTGGAAGGGCGTGATCAGGAGAAGGCGGTAGTGATGCGCTGGGGATGGTATGTGGGGCAGTATCGTAAACTTCTTGCGGCTCAATGGCGCGGGTACTGCTGAAGGGGGGTTAGGAGGCCAGAGGCAACTGGTCCTGGGTTGCCCCTGCTGCGCACAATAATTTGTTCATCCCGTCCTGCATCTTACGCATCAGTTCGGCTACTTTAGCGGGACTGGGAAACTTGGATGGGGATGGAAGGGCACGACCTTCTACTTCTGCAGGCCTTGGCCGCTTTACTTCTAGAGGTGGCGGGTCTCTGTGGGCGGAAAGTAACGCGCTGCAGCGGGAGAGGGGGGCAGGAGCTAAGGATAGTAAGGGTTGTAGGTTGGAGACGCTTGTATATATTTCTTATCTCCCGCCAACAACTCCAGGTGCCTACGCAGGTTTCCAATGGAAGCTTCGTGTCCCTTCAGGCAAGCAAGTAGGCGGTTGCCCTTGCAGTCCACCTAGGCGAATTCAGCCGTCTTGTGTCGCAAATTTATCTTAATTCCACCTCTGTATTTCTGCTGTCGTTTTATTCATTGCTGTGTTTGCGATTATTGTTTACGCGCCGACCGCCAACTACGTTACTTCTTTTCCAACGCGGCATTTTCTTCGTTAAAATTAAGCAAGTGTTATCTTGTGCACTTATCTTTAACTTTGTCTAGCGAAAAAAGCAACCAGTTCGTTCCACCGTTGTTTTTTCCACGACACGTGGGATTGCATAGACTACAACAACAATCACCAGATCTTTGCTGCGCGGTGAGACAACAGCCTAACTTGTCCTCCCAGGGCAGTCTAAAAGCAAGTAATGTAAGCCGCTTTTCAGGTTTTCGTTCATTTTACCTACTTGACAATTATAAAGCAGCGCTAATGCCTTTAATAGTAAAGGCCTGGTTTATAACAAAAATATTTTTTCAAGTTACTACAATTACATATTTGTGCGAAACGAGATAAGTTCATTGACGGCGTTTTGGCAAAATAGAATTAATTCTTGTGCCAATTTTTTTTGCCTTGGGCTTTTCATTTTTTCGTATTTTGATCAAGACTGTGCACAGGCATAAATAATGTTAAAGACAAATGGATTTAAACGTTAAGCTTAAAGCAGTGCTAACACCTAAGAACAATTGCGTTGGAATAACTTCCCTGTGTTTACTGCCTGGTGCCGGCAGCCTAGAGGCAACTGGCGTTGTAGTAACCGGCAGTTTTAAAACTGCCATGCGCTGATTACTATGGGCTAACGCTCTGTAGCAAATGTGTTGAGAAAACTGCCTAGGAGAGGCCGCGTCGTCGCTACTGTAGCGCAGAAAGTACTTCATGGAGGTGGCAACCGCTGTTTGGTGGCTGCGTGGTCGATAGCTGGCTTGCGGCACCTGTCTTGTAACATCTTCCGGCCGTGCAGCTGGCTTGTGTCAGCTTCTCTTGCGTCAACTGGTTAGTAAATACCGTTAAAGAAACGCCTGTTTGAACAACTGCCCTGCGGCAAATATCTTGTAGCAAATTTGTTGCGAGCATGTAGTACAGATGTCTTGTGGCAACTGACCAGTAGCAACTGGCAACCAGTGACAACCAGTTGCAACTGTTTTTCGGCCAACTGCATTTTGTAAAATGTCTAGTAGCAGCTTGCCGAGAACTTTAAGCTGCTGCAAGGAAATTGCCATTACGCAGTTGCCAATTGGCAGCAACAATTGAGGTGTTGTCATCTGGCAGATGCCATCTAGCGGCTGTCACTTGGTAGCTCTCAGCGCTTAGGTGTCACCAGGCAGTTGAAACTTAGAATGCTATCAGGCATACACCTTTCGGCTGTTGATGGCATGTAGTTACCACCCGGCAATTGTCACAATGTGAATATCACCATTTTCGCAGTTGCTATATTTCTATTTTAGTCTTGCACCTCGGGGTTATTTTCAGTGGCAGCAGGCGAGATGAAACAGAAGGAACAACAAGCATTGGGTGCAGTGTTAAATACCCTAAGAAGGTCAAAAACAGACTCGTGGTTGTGTCGATTAAAACTATTTAATTCCATAATAGCTTTGACTTTATTTTACGCTTCTCCGATATGGGCTCATAACTACTTGGACCAAATTTCCACCGTTCAAAGCCAATTCTTGAAGAAATTACTGTGGCTGCCTAGGAATACACCCTCGTATATGTTACGGATTGAAAGTGGAATGAAAGATCTTCGATGCCAGATAGTCCGTCTTTCCCTACTCTTCTGGGCCAGGTTGCTTATGATGAATGAGAACCGATTTCCGCGTCAATGCTACAATCGTTTGCTCAGTCTCTATAAACTTCGAGGGGATGACTTTAAGTACAACTGGGTATCTCATATAAAAAAAATTCTCACAAGCACAGGATTTAATTATATCTGGGAGGCTCAATCAGCAGAATTACTTTACCAAAATATTAAATTTATTACGGAAAGAGTGAATGATCAGTGTATTCAAAGGGACATGGGTCGAATATCTAAATCATCGTACAATTCTCTATACAAGCTGACAAAACCTGACCCTCACGTTGCTGTGTATCTCACTTACCATTTACCTATTTCATACATTAGAGTATTCTCTCAAATTCGTCTGGGAGTGAACATTGTATCAGCTAACGGGTATTACTGCAAATTCTATGATAGTGAGATATGTAAATTGTGTGGTCTTGATATTGATGATATGTTTCATTCTTTTGTAAAATGCCCTCGAAATGATGCTGACAGAAATTTTTACTTACGTTCCTACAACCTACACTTATTAAACCGACAAAATTTTGCAGAATTTCTGAATTTATGTTCTATAAAACTTGTATGCGACATCTTTAAATTTTCTCTAAAAATGTTAGAAATAAGAAGTCAAACTAATTAATGTAAAAAAACTGAATTTGTTAAATGTGTGTGATGGGCAATGCTCGCATAATGGCACAATAAAGAAATAATAATAATAATAATAATAATAATAATAATTTTAGTCTTGCACATGTCGTCTGCCAGTTGTCATCAAGCAGTAGCCATCAAGCAGTAGCCACTAGGCAGTTGCATCATGACAGCTGGGATCAGGAAGTGCAACCATCAGGCAGTTCAACCCAGGCACTCTCTATTATGAATTTAGCATCAGGCATGTGCCATAATAGGTAGTTGCGCCGTGGCATTTACTAATTGGCAAATGCAGGTACGCAAAATTGCTCAAGCAATTCATTGCTACCATGCAGTTACAATAATGAACTCGGCGTCAAACATTATCTATCAAGTTGTGGCCGTAAAGCAGTTGCGATAAGGCAAAAGCTCACCATGCAGGTGCAGCTAGACAATTAATGGACGCCAAATGCCTCACAGCTGTTACAATAAAGCTCAGTCCTTAAGCAATTGACACCTTATGGGGTAGTTGCCGCCGAGCAGTTCAACTGCTCCAGAAAGTTGTTTCGTGGACGTGGAAAGATAACTATTCCCAGATGACAGCTGCATGTTGACAAATGCAGCTTTGCTGATTAGCTCAAGCCACTTTCACCATGCAATTTAAGTCAGGCAGTAGCAATCAGGAGGTTGCAGTGAGGCATTACCCGCCAGGCAGCAGTGTAGTATGCAGCTGAGAACTACCGGTCTGGTAATTCTATAGATTTTTATTCCTATGTGTGTTGCTTGGTTTGATTCTGCTTGTCTTGATACCTTGAGGTGCCGTATTTCCAGTATTTCTTATAACATGGTACTCCAAGGTATCAAGAGAAGCATAATGAACCAAATTCCGACCTTCCAGACCCGTGTTATAATTAAGGCCCGTTTACTAAATGTAATTTTAAAAGTAAATATATTTTTTAATTAGTAATTTATTTCCCTAAGTGAAATCAATTTTAAAAAATAATTTTTATTTTTTAATATTAATAAAACTACCTATTTAAATCTGACCCGTACTAAACTCAAAATTAAGTTTTATATTATATCTAGGACGTACTTATTCAACGAAAAAATGACAGTTACTTACAGTAATATAAAAAAAGAAAATGCAAACAACCTTAGCGGTTGCAATGGCCATTTCCTATGTATAAATCCGTGTACAATTGCAGATCCGTGTACGTTTCACATTTTGACCTCGCAGATCTGCGTACTAGTACAAGCCCGTGTACCATGAAAGACCCGTGTACTTTTCACATTTTGACCTCGCAGACCTGCGTACTACTACAAGCTCGTATACTACTACAAGCCCGTGTACTATTACAAACCCGTGCACTATTACAAGCCCGTATACTATTACAAGCCCGTGGTCTGATATAGGAAATACGGACGTCGGTACCTCTTGCGTTAAGCTGTTCAATAATTTTATGGCCGAGATTATCCTTTTTATCGTATGTTTTTTGCGTTTTTTTCTTGTGTTTAACATCTTACTTCCTCTCAAATCTGTCATACACGTCGTACATTATCGTGTGAGGTATTAAAATTTGCGCAATTGTATTGTCTTTCTTTCGAAGCATGATTTTTATCTGCTTTTAGATAACAAGGCTCTGGTTATGCCCCCGACGCTCCTCCTCCTTTTTTCACGATTTTCCTTGCAAGCACTTTGCGCTGGAAAGTTTTTAGGCAACATTTCTTTAAGTTTCTTGCCTTATATGAACTTCCTGGTTTATTTCTCATCTTTTGTTACCTTTCACGCTTTCATGCGTTAAGCCGTTCAAAAGGAGTAGCGGGCGGCGCGACCCCCTGTTTTTCCTTGTTTTTCAAATTTGCGTTTTGGAGATCTCCGTTTTTTGGGCTTCGCATCCATACATCTCTAAATGTAAGCATTTTTCCGTACTCCTCGCGTCATTCTGCGTGTAATGGTACCACTAGCGTCTATACTGGCCTCAAGTTTTCCAAGTATCTGTCAAGTATGGCTACTTGAAACATGTAAATTAACTAAATGATAGTATTTTAATTTAAATATAAAAATTCTTAATTAAATACGATTTCTGCCAAACTAGCCTATTGTTAAAATTATTTGATACTTTTCAACAATAAGAACTACAAGTTGTGGATAGAAACCAACTTGGCTTACGCCTGTTTAACCTTAAATCATGTAAATTTTTATATTAATACAGATTTCCCTAATTATATGTTGCCCTGACCAGGAAATTTAATTCAAAACTTTTTGAGAAATGAATGGACATCTAACCTGCCGCTTACAAAAATATGGCTGGTTTCAAATAGCGCAGATCAAAAGTAACTTGACCAAATTTTGCATTCTTCCGCCACATTCTTGGCCTGCGAATGTTAACACAATTCAAGCTTCTACACTTGTTATTTAAATCCAACAAATTAGATGTTTTTTAATATCTATAAACAGTTTTTTGATATCGTATTTCAGAATTCTTCTAATTTGAAAACATTTTTTTTCAAAATAATGCAAAACAGCAATACTTTTGAAGCTTTAAATTTAAAGAATCCTAAAATCATGTTTTAAAAAACTTTATAGCAATTTGAAGAAATCAATGTGTCAAAAATAGATAAAAAATTTAAAAGCAACGGAGAGCAAAACATTCATGTTTTAAATGTTTTGAACAATGTCGGGCCACTGAGACCAAAAATTGCAAAATTTGGTAGAGTTACTTTGGACCTGGGTGGTTGGAGATTTATTGTGTTTAATGCTATGGTTTTATCAGGAAAATATGATACCAAAGACGAAATATTAAGATTTAAATAATTTATTAAATTAATATAGTTTCTATGAATATTGGTGAAAATAGTAGCTAAAATTATCTGACAATAATGATGATTACAGTGATTACCGATTAGTACCATTTTGACCGCCATTTCAGACTGATGTACTGAAATGTGCAGACCGATTGATTCAGAAATACTATGATTTTACAAAGATCTGATTGAACCTGATTCCTAATGTTAATTAATAAATTAAATAAATACTAAATGTGTACTTTAAGATTGTGATTTATTATAACTTTTGCCATTGATTCGATTGAACGATAAAAATCCGGCATATAGGAAGGCTAGCATGAAATCCTTGCAGTTAGTGTCCGTAAAATCAGGCTATGTTACAAGTTGTGCGAGCGAAAATAACAGAATTTGAGTGGTGCTGGTACAAGTGCGTTTCATAACAAGACAGGTTTGAGTAAGTACGCCGGTACGAGTGTGCTAGGTACGAACTTTGCTGGTAAAAGTAAGCAGGGTACAAGCGACTTGAAAGATCATGTTGAGAATTGCGTCAGTACGAGAGACGCTGGTGCAGGGTTTAGTTAGCTGCATACGCCAAGTGCCAATGCGAGTGGGCTTGGTAAGAAAGGCACCTGTACGAGTGGGTAAGAAACGAAATTTGATACATCTGTTGGACCAGGTACGAGTGGTACACCTAGGCTTGTAAAATTTCTCTTATGTCTGGTCAATAGGTTAAGTTAGGTATTGATGGCCCAAAGATATTCCATAAAGCTCTAAATAGAAGCGCCCAGCTTCTATTGAAAATAACAAGTTTGAGCTGGAAAAATTAACATTACCGCCTATGGCGAAACCTCCGGCCACTATTAGAGGCTGGCCTCTATTCGAGACCCGGCTTTTATTTTTAGCTTTACGGTTCGTTTACCTATATCTAACTAACGACATCTATATAACGGCATCAACCTAATAAACAAGTGATACATACGATCGTAATAAAAGAGTGATATTTTTTTAACGTTATTAACGGATAATCAATAAACAAATGATATTTTCTTTGACGTTATTACCAGAAGATACTAATTATCAAGTGGAATTTTTTGTGATGTCATTTACGGATGATCCCAATAAACAAATAATATTTTTTAAAAGTGATTTACGTACAGTCCTAATAGAAGAGTGCTATTTTTGTAACGTCATTTACGGAAGATTCTAATAAACTAGTAATATTTTTTGTGACGTCATTTATGGACGATCCTAATAAAGAAGTGATATTTTTTGTGACGTCATTTACAGGCAATTCCAATAAACGAGTGATATTTTTCTACTGTCATTTACGGATAATCAAAATAAACGTATAATATTTTTTGTGACGTCATTTACGGACAACCCTAATATACAATCAACTAATGACAGTGGCACTATGGCTGGCTGAGAGGTCTGACGCGAATCATCACATTAAAGCTTCAGCTTTATGAATTGGAGTGTCTAAAATCTGATAAAAGCAATTATTATTTTTAACAAATCTAAAAAAAAACTGAATGTTTTGGTACTTTTATACATTACCAATGCTCACAAAGCATTTAGTGCACCCCCACCTTAGTAATGCCGTAATGCACATAATTTAAATGATCGACTCACTCAAAATTTATCAGTGATCATAAAAAAACAAGTTTTAATTTTATTGTTAAATGACATTGAATATTATTGACTGGGAAATTATTAAAGTGAAGCTGGTAATAGCAGGTAATTATATACTTCTATTTACAGCAAACGGAACAAAAATAGCTGTAGAGCTACAAATATTCTTAAATTAAAATATTAAAACAAGCAAACATTTTGTCAGTGTAAAAAAGAATGCAATCATACATTGTCATTTGTTTACAGAATATTAAGATTTATTTTAAGAATTCTTGGTTTGTTCTTATTCATGCTGTACAAACCATTCAGGTCTAGTATTTAATTAATTTCAGGATATTTTTTTAATGTAGTACTAATTAGTTCAGTAATTTATTCCTGTATAGAAGTATAGCTGAATCTACATAATAAGCCACCTGATAATTTAAAATGTCGATAAGCCATCTTATTTTAGATCATCATCATATCATCATCAGACAAAACATTTCATTGCTTCAGGAGTTTCTACTATGTATATGTTAAGTAAGCCACCTTGTGTGTAGTGATACTATTAGGATCAATAGTATGGTAAAATCATGTTTTGAAGGATATGTATTTTTGGCTTTATTTTTTTATTGTGTTATAATAATGCTGTCTGTCAGTTAAGAGCAGATCATTTGCATTAATGAACTCGATACTTAAAGATTATTCAAACTTATAAACTTTTATTTTTGAACAATTTAATTTCAATATTTTTGATACCGTAGCAAAACTGTGTTTTAAAATGTTCTTTAAATTTCTTTGCAATAATAACAATGTGTATAAACATCAATTCATCATCTAAGACAACCCACCTGTGAATAACCAAAGGTTTGAAGATATACTTTTCTATGTATCAACAAAAATTTTTAAAGATCCTCTGTTTAGCAATACTTCATTTTGAGTAATAGTATTCCAAATTATATTTTTCTATAGTAATGCAAATTCTGCATACACAACATTGACGGACGGGGACATCATTATTATTATGTAGAGAAAGTTAAGACAAAAAAACATAGACTAAGAAGTTCTGTTGACTTTATATTTAGAACCTTACTTTCATTATAAGAATAATTTCTTTGTAACAAAAAATTAGCTTTAAAAAATATAGGCTTTAATATCCATGTTATATATAAAGATAACTTTATTCAAAAGAACAAACTTAAAAACTGACCTCCATCGAGGGTAGCCTAATAGACTCAGTATACGTTTAAAAAATTTGTAAAATATTAAAATTAGCTTTGTTAGTATGAAATATAATAATGGTTAAATATCACAAATTAGATATTTGAAACTGCAGAGTACAAATGATGTTGACAAATCTGCATAGATTTCTTGAGGACTGTTGTGACAATATCTTCAATAAGGAATGAAGTTAATGCTTGAGATTTCATAAAATCCAGAAAAAATTTTGTAATCGTACCACGAGCGCCAACGTAAAGCCCTATCACCTCAATTTCGTCAAGCCCATGTTTCTGTTGAAAGTAGGGTATGCAAGGATCATAAATGACTTTTTTGTCCTTGTTCACAGCCTCAGCTTGTTGAGGGTCATTTTGCTCCATTCGAACTGTAGGGTCCAGAATAAATCCTTTTCTAGAACTTTGGTTGTAAGCAATGATATCAACCCGCCTTGAACCATCACCAGTACATTCAACAGCTTGTGAAACCTTCCACCCAGATATCAGTAGAGGAGGATAGTAGGTTTTGGTCGTTGTGGGGGAGGGGCTTGATGGTAAAGGGGTGAGGAGAAGTACCCGGTGGGGACAGGGGAGATGTTGGGAAGGATGTGGGCTACAGCATGGGAAGAGATGGGGAGCGTACGATGGTAATGGGGCTATGGAAATGATAGGAAGCGATGTGAAAATATAGCGTTTCACATTCCCCGTATACTCAGAGTGTGAGTTAAGAGAAAAAGACAAGAGCGGAAAACTGCAAAAAAAATAAAATTTAAATAGGCCATAATGCTATTATGTAGTATGGCAAGGCCTGATGTGCTCTGTATGCTGTGGTAGTGGACGAATTGGTGAACGAGGCTGTGTGAGCGTGGACGAGAACCAAAAAGGGGTGAGTGGTAGATAAGGGCCCACTGTGTGTAGTATACGCCGTCTACTCACCACAGCTCCCTGTTATCAGTGTTCCTCATTCACCTCTTCCTCTGCAATTCTGCTCCTCAGCAAAACTATATTATAGAGTTTAATATTTAAATGATGTCAGTGCTTGGAAGCACTGCCTGGTTCTCTTATCTCTCTTGCTGCCTACCTGCCTGCCTGCCTGCCTTCCTGCCTAGCCTGCCTGGATGGATGGATGGATGGATGGATGGATGGATGGACTTTAAGATGTGGACTCGTGGATTCTCACTCTCTCGTCATGGATTTCTCCTCTGGATTGAAACGGCGATGCGGACTGGAGCTGGACCTCTACGCGGACTCTAGCGATGGACTTTGGATTAAGTTTTTGGAACTTTTGGCGTGGACCACTGTCGACTTGAGGGAGAAAAATGCAAATTGAGGACTGCACTTTGGATTATTGGAACCAGATGTCGGCGATGTCGTGTCCTAACCTTCCTGATGGTCTTGATGTTTCCCAAAATTCGTGATATGGCCTGCCCAACTGTGTACACTTGCTGCCTAAATGTGTCTGGAGTCTCTGGAAACTTCCGTGTGCTGCCGCGATGGATAATATAAACTTCTAAAACGTTTACATGTTGTCTGATGATATGATGTAGCCTGCCCAACTGTGTACCCTTGCTGCCTAAATCTGTCTGGACTCTCTGGAAACTTCCGTGTGCTGCCGCGATGGATAATATAAACTTCTAAAACGTTTACATGTTGTCTGATGATATGATGTAGCCTGCCTAACTGTGTACACTTGCTGCCCAAATGTGTCTGGAGTCTCTGGAAACTTCCGTAAGCTGCCGCGATGGATAATATGAACTTCTAAAATGTTTATATGTTGTCTGATGAAATGATGTGGCCTGCCTAACTGTGTACACTTGTTGCCTAAATGTGTCTGGAGTTTCTGGAAACTTCCATGTGCTGCCGCGATGGGAAATATAAACTTCTAAAACGTTAACATGTTGCCTAATAATATGATGTAGCCTGCCCAACTGTTGACACTTGCAGCGTAAATGTGTCTGCATCAGGTTGAAACGTGTCTAGCTATTTATAAATTGCAGTTTACAATACCTTACAAATACATCGTATCTACAAATCATTTTACAATTTACATTTGTACAGTTTTATTTTTTGGCGCACTTTAAAATATTTAAATTCTGGAAATGCATTTTTCAAATGTTTTATATTTTCTTTGAATTAAAATTATATTAAAACTTAGAAGAGTAAAACTAAATATTTTTAACAACATTATTTAATTTTAACTAAGCCTACTGCAAACTTGCAATACAAAAGTTATTAAATAGGAAACAAAAATTTTCTAATATATTTTCTACATACTACGAAAAATCAGTAGGCACACAGCTAAATATATAAACTGAATTCAGTAGTTGTTGTTTACATCATCTTCATCGTCAGCGTCATTGCCAGATTCTTCAGATACTCCTGATTTGTCGTCTGTAGATCCAGAATGACATTCCATTGACAAAGTCGGCGACGGTGGAAAACCAGAAAATATTTCTTGCCAATCGATCGTGAACACCGGTTTGACTGCTGTTAAATTTGGTGGTGGAATTGCCCCGCTGCCATGCATGTCAGTATTTGCTGCCACGTTTCCAGTGTCCAATGTACTTGGTTGTATTTGCTGAGGCACATTGTCTAAGGTGATGTTTTCCGCGTAGGAAGTACTTAGGTCTGGCAACGTCAATTGTGGTCCAGAAAATGCTTAAGCACTGAAAGGCGGGCCATTGAAGGGCGTCATTGCTGCTACTTGTGCGTTTGTTTGGGTGATGTAATGAACAAGCTCGTTCATTTCAATCAGCGTCAATTAAATAGTTGACCCACCATAGTTTGGAAACTGCTGAGCGTACTTCCCAGAAATGTTGTCGTTGATCAACATTTTTATCGCTCCAGTAAAGTTGCTTAACGAAAACCGGACACGAACAGATCGAAGGGAAAAGTGTGGGTTTTTCCAAAACAGAAATTTCTTCAAACGATCCTTTGGCTCGTCCCACATGAACTCGGCATGCTGTCTGTCAAAGAAGGGCAGGTGGTCAGTTAACTTTCGTCCTGGTGATGGATGGACCCTGTGTTCCTCAAGCAGCTGCGTAGCCCATTCAAGGATAGAATAGCTCTCAAACAAAGAAAACCAGACTTTTGAATGCTTGATTTGTTCTCCATTTCGTTGTCCAATGTAGTAAAAATGTGTCCTCATCTCAGGGTTGTAAATGGCTCGAACTTTCTTTTTGTTTTCAATATTCTGAGCGTCTGAAGTCTCAAAAAACTTCCAATTCTTGGATTTTAGAGCAAGATTCTGCAAAACAGATACAAATGTTCTGTTAGATGTTCCAGTTAATGGTCCAGGTTGTGCGTCAGTTCTAGCAAATGACGTTGTAAATCGATGCAGGTTCTGTTGTTTCCCAAGTCTAGGCTTTGAAATCCCAATAGTTAGAGCGGGAAGCAATCCAAGTCTTTTTCGTCCGTCCTCAAGCGCCAAATTTGCAATTGCAGGCTCCATGGTTCCCTCAGAGGTGAGCTGGTCCTGAGTGTGTGTTTCCATCCTAGCTATGTCCTTATAACTTTAGTGGTTGGTCCAAGGTATTGCAAGAGGTAGAGAGGTGGTTCCAGTCCAAGTGTCAGCTCCAGAATGAATTTAAATTCACAAAGATCAAGAATATATTTCTAAAGCTAATACAGTTTTTGGCTCACCAAAATTTGCATTCCGCGCAACTCGAACATCACCCTTTCCCCTTTGCGACTTGAGGCAGCATGTTTTTTAATGTATACTGAGGGGTTACTTTATTGCATGTATCCCATTGGTCTTTATTACGATAAGCCCCGCCAAACTCCCACTCGTTCCATGTGCACTACTATTTTCTATTATGAATTTATAACATGATGAATTTCAGTTTTATTCTTGTTGCTGCTCAGCATCCAAAGGACTCGGACTACTGGACTTGCCTCTACTCTGCCTTCCTGTTGATGCCTGGAAACTTTTTCTGAACTGGCCAAGACGACAGCTCTTGATGGACCTGGAGGACGAAAACTCTATGCAGACTTGGACTCTGGATGTTGGAAACTTTTGCTGGCCTGCTAAAACTTTGGAAATACCTGGCGCTGACGGACTAGAAAATTTACAACTTGAAACCTAAATCTGAATGGCGGATGGAATCAAAATCAAGACTTGGACTCTGGATGTTGGAAACTTTTACTCGGTCTGCCGGAACTTTGGACGACTTAAACCTGACGAACTAAAAAATTTACAACTTGAAACCTGACGAACTGAAAAATCTACAACTTGAAACCTGATTTTGGATGGCGGATGAAACTAAAATCAAGATCTAGACTCTTGATGTTGGAAACTTTGGCTGGGCCTGCTGAAACTTTAGACCTCACTTGGCGCTGACAAACTGGAAAATTTACAACTTGAAACCTGACGAACTGGAAAATCTACAATTTGAAACTTACATCTGGATGGCGGATGAAATTAAAATCAAGACTTGGACTCTGGATGTTGGAAACTTTTACTCGGCCTGCTAAAACTTTGGACCTTACTTGGCGCTGACGGACTAGAAAATTTACAATTTGAAACGTAAATCTGGATGGCGGATGAAATTAAAATCAAGACTTTGACTCTGGATGTTGGGTTAAACTAAAAATGGATAGTTCTTTAAAACCAGATCGCTAGGACGTCTGAAATGGTTTCCATTTTCTCCCTTGCAAAATGTTTGCAATTGTTTACTGTCAATTCTGTGGCGCCATTATTGTTTCAAAAAGTTTGTGGAGCAAAATACTAGAGAAAAGTTATTTTAGCCGTAGCCTTATTGCAGAATGTCACAGAAATAATTTTAGCTAGCTGCAGTTTTGAGTAAGACGTAGAGGTAGATGAGTGTCAGATATAACAAGGTAGATGTAAAAACAAAACGGTATGTTAAATTTCAGGCGTTTCCGTTAGTGTTAAATTACAAAACTACAATGCACAAAGCTCACGGGCAAACAATATTAAAGGAATGTGTTTTTCTAAATACTCGGGAAATGTTTGCGTGTACAACATATGTAGCATTATCAAGATTTAAAAGTTTTGACAAAGTTATGATTATAGATAAAGAAATTATTCAGGCTTCGCGAATAATGACTATTCACCACCCAAGTGAGTTGGCAGCTAGGTGGAAAGAGGAAGATCGTTTAAAAGAACTTTAGAAAAGTAGCCGCGACGCCTGTTAAGCTGATACACAGTCACAAGTTAAAAGATTTTTGTAAATGTTTATTTTTCAAGTTGTTGTATTTTGTATATTATAGTTTTAGTAACAACGTATCTACTGATTAATATATAAAAACGATGGCATGTGAATTTTGCAGAATAATTACAAAAAGATAGTGTAAATAAACTGTTATATTTGTAAATTGTATTTCCAGTATATAATGTACCTGATTTATTTAAACCATCTCACTTTAATTTTAAATCTGCTCAGTGGTAGTCGCAATTAAATAGTTCTTATTAAAATGGCAGACATAAGAGAATCGTATCTTAGTTCTAGATTAAAAGGATCTTTTTCTGGCTTAAGTGGTTACATAAAAAACAATAAAAAGTTTCACGACAAAGCTGGAGTTGATAGAGAACTAAGTCAACTGCGTTCATACAGCTTACATAGGCCCATACGAAAAATATTTAAACGTCGAAAAACTATAGTAAATATGACAGGAGAAATCTTTGCCGCGGATTTAAAAATTTTAGGGACTGATTTAAAAAATGCCAATTTAGGGTTTGCAAATATTCTCTTTTGTCTAGACGTATTTTACAAGAAGCTCTTCTGCAGATTCATCAAAACAAAACAACCACAATCTATAATCAAAGCGTTCAAAAGCATTTTTCAAGAAGCTAAAATGACACCAATATATTTGTTTACAGACCAAGGTAGCCGTATCTGTAAAATCTTTTAAATACTTTTAAATACAATTACCAACTTTGCATAAAGCATGGAGTTTTATGAGCTTTTATTATGATTAATGCAGGAACGGAGTTTCAAGCAGAGTCAGTGCGAATGTTCTTAAAATCTAAAGGAATCAAATACTATAATACTTATAGTGAGACTAAATCAAGTATGGTGGAAAGAGTAATACGGTTAGCTGCAAATACAATAACTAAACACGTGTTTAACAACTACTTCAATCAGATGGTTTAATAGGTATAACAGAGATAATATAGGCAATGTGTTTCAATCTTTTTTAGGACCATCTTTGAGAAAGTAGCTAGTTACATGACTGAGAAGAACACGCTACGCATCATTGACATTTTTCCTGCATTTGTAAAGGTATACAACAACACATTCCACTCAACAATCAAAATGGCGCCAAATAATGTGAATCGTTCAAACAAAAATGAGGTCTGGAGAACCATGTATTCAGATTTGATTGACAGTACCCAGAAGCAGACACCCAAGTACAAGCTAGGGGATCGTGTACGAATAAGCCGTGTGAAACTTACGTTTGACAAAGGTCGTAAAACTATTACATATTTTTTTTTAATTCACCTATTTGTTACCTACAATTTTGTCAAGTATTACCTATATATAGTCTAGCGTTTTATATAAACATGTTATTATGTTTGTGACTGTTAAACAGGATACAACCAGAATTTCTCGGAAGAATTGTTTATTGTTAAAGCAGTAAACGGTGAGACAATACCTATAACGTACTATCTGGAAGATCTAAATCAGGACAGCATTACTGGAGGATTTTATAAGGAAGAACGTAGCCAAGCTTAGCGTTTCAAAATGGATTCACCGTTTTTTTCGTATCTTTCTAATGCTATCAAACAGCAAATCAACAACAAACGCAGAAGACTTGACAGGCGTTGCTGTTCTACCTTAGACAGAGATCCTACAAGTACAGAAAACATATATATAACTGTTACCAGTGACCAGCAAAGCAGTATATATTCAGACAATAGCCCATCAAACTTTATTGCCGTGCTACCTACACCACTTAACCTTCAAAACTATGATGTTGGATTAGGTAGCTTAAAATACACTAGCAGCCCTCAGCCAACGCCACCTCAGCATGTACAGGAAAGTGCTGACGCAGAGCTCCAGAAAAAATTGTTTCCTGATTACAAGCCAACTTTAAAGACATATCTCAACTTCCAGAAACAAGAGACAATTCTACATGACTTTATGAGTAGACTTAACACCAAACTGGATGAAAGTCAAGCAACAGTTCCGCTCAAAATTGAACAAAAAGCCCTCAGCCTAACCCCAGACGATATACATATGATCCTTGTAAATAAATCAAAATCAAATAGTGTCATCATTGAAATCCCTCCTCTTTCAATGTTTTTCAAGCACAGCAGATCAAGATTTATGACTGGCAACCATTTACCGTACGAAAATACACGTCAAACAGACTCTGACATTATTCCAATTGGCGCAAACTTTAATTTTGGAGCTGAAACAATATTAAACATGGAAAACGTTATACAGTTATACCAAGGCTTCGAGACTACTCTTATTTTTAGAAAAAAAATTTCAACAGGAGACTTAGATTTTTGCAAATGTTTTGAGAGATTCAATTCTGAGATGAGTGAACCAGCAAATAATGACACAAAGTTAAAAATTGAATTTCCTTCAGATATAAGTAATACAAAGTGCAAGCTAACATTTGAAGGTACTGACAACGAGTATGTTGTGTTACCTGAACCTATAGCACTGTGTCTGGGGTTGCAGCAACACGAAAAGTTTTATAATGGCGTTTACAAATCCGAATTTGATTTTAACGAAGAAAAATACAAGGAAATTGTAGATTACGAGTACATAAACATACGCGTGTACAAGATTCATGCAAATTTTATTCCAATTAAGAAACCTGAAGAATTAGACTTGGATCATGTCTTATATGAAATAAATCGTATACTTTCTAAAACATTATGGAGTGATACAACCGTACAGTTTGAACACGCCGATGGGTACCTTAGCGTGCCTAACCTTGAAGAAAATATTACTGTACAACTTCCACCGCTTGTTAATAGGTTTTTTGGAATAGATGACAACTTTGTGTTTAAATCGAGTGTTGTTGCCCAATTAAAACCTAAATTAGTTAAACAAGAGGAACAGCAAAAGGAAAACGAAGAATTTGAAGAAGATGTAGAGCCTGAACATACAGAACCAGCTGAACGTCTACTCGTGTTGTGCAATCTAATTAAGAACCAGCTTTACGCTACACATACACTGCCATTACTACGGTCAGTGGACATATCACACAAGTACAACGAAGAGACAGTGCAAAACTTTTTACCAATACTGTATATACCATTAAAACCACAAGAACAGCAAGTTATACGAATAACAATTGTGAACGAATATCGTAACGTTGTCACGCTTGCTGAAAATTCACAGACTATTGTTGAATTACAATTTCGGCCCCGTAAAGTATAATAATGTTAACATTCAACTAGTAAACATACTAAACTTAAAGTGTGCAAGCACAAAAACTGAACCAAAATTCGATTTGCTATAAAAGGGCCTCGTGTGTAAAAATTTGCCCATTAGTATTTCAACTTTTAAGTAACAACAACATCAAAAAACTGATCGCAAGCTAAACACTTTTAACATTTATAGAAAATGAATTATTTGCAAGGCATCGTGGGCTTCGCAATCTAACACGTATTGTAAAAATGCAGAAAATCGTGTGCAAAAATATTTATATATCTGCAACCGGAGACGATTTAGAAGTAATTGACGAAGATTTAATTAAAGATAGCTTACTCGGCAAATACTGTACACTTGAACCTATTAATAAAGAAGTCTTGAAAGGCAGCCAAATAGGAGCTGGAGAAAAAACAAGTATTGGTCTGGCTAGCACGGCCGACACTACGGCATCAAGTGGTTTGGGATTAGACGAAAACGAATATCTAGTTCCAATTAAATCCAGAAGGCCATCTAAAAGGCGACAAAGTACACACAAGTGTCGCATCACACATTGTCGTTCAACTTGCATTAGAAAAGTTAAACAACCAGCTGTAAAACGCAGGATGCCAGCCAATCAAACTGGAGGAAGGTATGCAAACGAACACGGACTGGAGGCTCAAAGCGCAAGGTTGTGCGCAGGCGTTCTCAGATCTGAGGTCGATTGAAAAGGAACTTAATTTCTCACAACAAAAAACAGAAATCAGGCAGAACATCTGCCCAGTCAGGGGCTGGAAGAAGACGCAAGGCTTACAGACGTAAATAACATATAAAGACTTGTATGTTACTCAACTCATCATTCACCATCTAGCCGAAGACAAAGCAATACCACTGTAAATTTACTAGCTCTATAAACAAAATATCATCATGGATACACAGGGGTTTTACGACGAACCTTCTGTTTACGAGGGATCCAAGAAATGCATTCAAAGCAATCTTGTCCTGGATAAACTGCCGCCTACTAACGTCAGTGTTGCAGACGCTCCAGAATACTATCCATACTACCCTATACTTAGCCCCAGAGACAACAAGAACCCATTAATATTTGATATCTTAAGATCCCCAGGCAAGTATTACGAATTATCTGATTCCTATTTGGAACTTACTTGTCGGGTCATGCTGAGCGATGGAAAGCCGATTGCAGCAACTGATGTCGTGGCTCCGTGTTCAATGTTATGCTATGGACTATTTAATAACATGGAATTTTTCCTGAATGGTCAGCTCATAAGTGACAACTCAAATCACTACGCGATCACCTCTTATTTAAATAAAGAACTTTCATCTAACCCTATTAAAAAGAAGAACGAAATGCTGAATCAGCTATACATTCCCAACGCTACTCCGGATACGTTTACTAAACTGGACGATGGATTTTTGGCACGGTACAATATTGCAAAAGAATCTAAACCATTTACAATGGTAGGAAGACCTGAAGCACCGTTTTTTGAACAAACTCGCATGCTACCGGGGGAATCAGACATACAAATCATCATGCGCAGATCTTCGCCTGCGTTTTGCAACGACGCTGAAACGGAAACAAGGGCAGGGTACTCAGGCTGCCCGTTTCGTGTGGAAATTGTAAATGCTGTTCTGTACTTGAAGAGACAGACTGTTTCACCACTTGCAATTGAAAAGCATCGACTTAACCTTAGCAGCGGTACACTTAAGTACCCATGTCTTGAACCAGAAGTCATAACGTTTGTTATACCATCAGGTGTAAGCTCGCACTCATTGGATAACTGTATCAACGGACGGTTGCCGCAGTATATTGTGTTTGGACTAGTAGATTCTGAAGCCTACCTTGGAAAGCTGACTAAAGGTTTCTGCAACTTTTAACATTTCAATCTAAGCGAAATATCGGTTTCAATGAATCAAGAATCTGTACACTACAAGACACTTCCGTTAAGTTTCAAAGATGCCGCCGGCGCCGGAGAAGATAACTTTTTGCTTGCTCTCAACAATTTAAAGAAAACAGCTGCCAATCCAAGCCTTCGGAATGGTATAAATCGTGACAATTTTACTAAAGGAAGAGCCCTGTTTGCATTTGAGCTAGTTCCCACGCTAGCAAACGCTTTAAGTGTAAACAAGTCGGGCCAGGTTCAAATACAATTGAAATTTAGAACCGCCTTATCAACATCGATTACAGCTATTCTGTTAAGCCAGTACCAGAACGTCATTGAAATTGACCGGAACCAACAAGTCTTGATGAACTGTTAAAATGTAAAGTATCATACACGTTTTTGTACAACTTATAATCTTGTTTGCAATGTAATATATAACAGGATGTGTTAATAAAAAATGTGTCTGTTGCTTTACAGATCTTGGACAAACAACAGCGGCCTGACAATGAACACTGGACAGCTACAGCAATGTCTTGAAGTTATACTAGGAGGAACTCAAACTTAATACTACGTAATTGCGGCAGATCAAATGCGGTCGGCAATGTTAGACGCAAAAAAAGGACCCAGAAAATACTTATCTTATAGCTGTCATTCAAAACACTGACAAGATGGGGAGTCCAGGCCGACACTGAATAGCTTACTGGGTGACTTCAAGAAACAGTTTCGAATATTTTGACTCTTATGGAAATCCAATTCAACGATATAGTAATCTGCAATGGCCTGGAAAACAAGTTACAGCAAAAAACTGCACTGCGCTACAAAGCGGGAGATCCACAGTTTGTGGAATGTATTGTATATACTATCTTTATTCTAGGTCTTTAGGAATTAGTTATAGGGATTTCTTAAACATATTTACTAGTTCTGTATTAGTTAATGATAGAAAAGTTAGAAAGTTTATGAGTATGATACCTTAAGTTCTACAAAGTTGTAATTGTGTACATAATAGGTTACAATCTAATACTTTTAAAATCTCTTGTCCAGAATTTTGTCGTAGTTTACTAGTATACTATTAGTTGTTAATGTATAAATGAAAAGTATTGTAATATGTAGTGTTAACCAAAATGTTAATATTAAAATAAGTAGTATAAGAAGTGTTGTAAGTTAGAATATATTTCAGTACCATTTTACATGTGACAATGTCAACATCAGACACTGTCGATTTTAGACTTATTCATCCTTTTACGGCTATGGTATGTGGCCCAAGTTTATCAGGAAAAAGTACACTCTGTCTAGAAATTGTTAAACATCGTAAGCAGATAATAAGTGAAAAAATAAATAAAGTAATATATGTTAGTGTACATACAAAGCAAGAAGAATTCTCTGGCATTGACTTTGCATCAGATGAAGATATAATATTAACTTCAGATTTAAATAATATTGAACAGTTATTAGAAGAAGAACGCACCCCGTGCTTAGTGATTTTGGACGATCATTTAAACTTTATAGAATCAAATCCTAAAGCAAGACTACTAGTTCAAAAAATATTTACTGAACTGTCACGTCATTTAGACTTTAGCGTTATACTTGTTCTACAAAACGCCTTTTCTAAAGAACTAAGAACCACAAGTTTGAATACCAAGTACTAAATACTTTTTGACGTGCCAAGAGACAGAAGCATTATTGGACAAATTTCCAAACAGGTTTGCCCTGGAAAACCCAAATATTTTCAAGAAGCATACGAAAAAGCCTGTAGTTTACGCCAACATAACTATCTCATGCTAGACCTTCATCCTAAATGTCCTAATTTTACAATGTTTGTGCGAAATAACGTATTTCCTTGTAATGGAACCGACATTTATATTCAAAAATAGCGTTGATAATGGCAAGCATAAATTGGTTACCCTGTCGATTCGAACAAAACTACAAATTTTTGTCAAATCTAACGTTTTTTAAAGCAAAAGAATACAAAAACTTGATAACCACTGCTACATCAGAACAATTGTACGCATTGGCTGAGACTGTATTTAATTTAAATAAATTCTGCAAGCATCCAGTAAAAGGATATAAAACACAAATAAAAACTTTAATTAAAAGACTTAGTAGTACTAGTTTACAGCGACTTAGAAAAGTGTTGATAAAACACCGTACAATTGTGCAAAAAGTATTAGCAACAGTGTTTTACAGAGTTTACAGAAGTGAAATCTGTCGTACTACTTTACTTTCAGATTTAATTTCCGACAATAACGCTATACTTGCTCATAAAACCAAAGATGGCGACCATAATGAAAGCAATTGACCCTAAGCTATATGCTGAACTTATGAAACTGCGTACAGAAGTGCTATTGAATAAAGCAGCAAGTAAATCAGAAAACCACATATCTACATCTAATAGTCAGCATACTTCATTAGATTACAAACAACATGGAGTTTCTGATGACCAATTGAAGGCGCAATTACCACAGATGTATACTTCTGGCATTGCAAGATTAAAACAACTGCCAAAACAAGACTGGATTCAATACGAAGAGATGGTTTCAATGCCTGTTCGACGTAAACGAATAAAACATAATCGTTAAAAGCAAAATCGTGTATCTAGAAACAAATTGTACAAAACGCTCAAAAAAACTATTTAAGCTGTTGTATTTAGTTACTTTTAATCAGTTGACATTTACAAGTCATACAGTGCAACACTTAAAAATCACAATGGCATATACACGAATTTTAATTGGACTGCTACTTGTCCTACCAGCACTTGCATTTACATGCAACACTGTAGCAGCAGCTGACGTATCATTAACTTTGAACCAGGCGTATAACGAAAAATACAAACATCAAGGGGACTCTCTCGACAACACTAAAGGCAACATGGATACCTCTAGCAGAATGGCACCGCTGTTTAATACAACACAGCTGCCATCTTCATCTACAGCTTCTTTTCATAAGTTCATACTACAAGCAATGAAATATATGCTTGAAAACTTAAATGCGCAGAATGGAATAATAATTGATGTCGTGAAGAAGGTTAACCACAGCAAGGCTACACCTTTAGTTCACAATACATTTGACTATATAAGTAAGTGAATAATACAATTTTTACTTGCACGTAAGTATACTTTAAGACATTTACAATAAAAATAAATATATACCATAGCTTAACCTGTATCTAATATTTAATACACTTGTGCTTGTAAAATGTAGTTACATGACAGTATATTTGTAACACATATTCATGAGTTTGTTTTGTTTAATTGTATGTGCGCATGCGTAGCCATTTACGTATCATTTCTTCTGGTTCTGCTCCTGTTTGTATTCAAACTTATCAAGCTGCTTCGGGGGGCTACATTGTTTCACCATTCAAAAGACGCCGGGGACCAACCAATAGAGGAGTTTAATTCAATTCAGGATTCAGTTATAAATACACGTCCTGACCAAATTCGGCCTCATACGATCAAAAGCTACAGCCGGGACAACTAACATCAGGACCTGAACACCACAAAAACTGCATCAGTACACACAGCCTTCTACAACAAAGCTAGATTTTATTCTAGAACATCTAATTTCACCACAGGAACTATAACGTTGCTACAACCCCTACAATACTAACAAGTTGTTCTACAATCAAACTACAGCAACGTACATTACGGCCCTACTAACTAAACGGAATTCAATTAAGTTGTTTTACATTACATACACTTTGAAGTTTCAAATTGCCCACACTAGAAGTTCCACAACATTCACACTAGACGTTGGACAGCACTTACTGAAAATCTTACATCACCCAAACTCAAAGTTTCAAGTTACCCACATCTATACTTGTGGCTAAAACTTTGTCAAGCATTTCCATCATGGATCGTCACATTACCCCGGGATATTCCTTGCGGTTTGTCAACGCACAGCGGTACCATAAACAACCAAACTACCCTGCACCAAAAAGGCAAGGTAAAACTGACTATGGACGTACAACATTTTTTGCAAACTTTTTAAATACTTTAATTTAAATTTTGTTTTGCTAATTTATAGTTTGCTAAATTCTTTTATTGCAAATATTCAAGTCAGTTAATCTAATATATTACTTTGTTGCTGTTGTTTTCAGAAACTCTTATGCTCAATGCCGCACTGCCCGTTTGAATCCCGCTACCATGTTGCGTATAAGTCTCACGCTGAACATGCTCATCAATGCGAAGACTGCAATACATTTTGCTCGAACAAACAGTACCACCAGTGCTCGCATGGTGGAGAAAGACTTGAACACGTGGACAACCTAAATCAAGACCTTGAAGGCGGTGGAACAAGCCGGTCTGGAGCATCATACGGACCTGATACCAGCACTGTAATCCAACCTGCCAATAAACGATTGCGTCGCTCTCCACAAATTGACTTAGATGTATTTCAAGAATCAACGCGGTCACATAAGGGAATGATTGTGACTTACATACACAGACCAACAGAGTCTTTTCAAAGTGTAGAATCGCTTATAACCGAACTATACCAGCCACTTGTTAAACTTTTAACGCAAAAACTATCTGTGCATGGTAGTATTGAAGCTCAACTAATACCTGTGGCCACGTTAGAACTAGAAACTCTTGTAGAAACTGAAAACACCTTGAAAAAACGCGATTATGTTTTTAATGCTTATAATTGAGATATTCTTACCCCTGAAGAAATTAAAAACTATATACTTGAAAGTACAAGTGAAATTATCAAGAGACTCAACAAATTCAACAAGCATGGAAGCGGATGGACTTTACGCCAAATTGAATCTGTTCAAGCTAAAGTGGGTGTGCTGAATTTATTTGCAAATGCTGAAGCAAGAGGCTATATTAAATTTTCATCACTTAGGCCACAAAAAAGAGGATACTTGAACTTAAAAATTAAAAACAAATGCAATGATTGCTTTCAATTCTGTGTAGCCACACACCGGTTCAGACATGAAATTGTTGAAACAAACAGATACCTACTGAAGAAACATAACAAAGCACAACAACAATTAAATAACGAAAAGAAAAGTTTGCAGTGCCCTGAACAATACAAGCAATATTTTGCACACTTTGATTTCTCAGATATACATTGCCCTTTGCGAATCGATGAAGATTTGGAAAAGTTTGAAACAAAAAATAATCTTGGAATCAATATCTGGAGTCATCGCGGCGATCAAATCATCCCAGTACGAAGATGCAATAACAAGGAAATTACTGAAAAGTGTAATTTATTTTTGATTTACAAGGAAGCAAAACACCAAGAAGACAATGCGTACCACTTGGTCCTAATTACAGATTTAGATAAATTCATGTGTAACGGACGTAGCCACAAAGTGTTTTACTGCCAGTCTTGCTTTAGAAGCTTTAACACTGAACTGAATTTGGCTAATCACAGTGACATGTGTCAATCTCTGGATTCAAAAAACATTGTATTTACTGGAATAAACGAAAGGGTCAAGTTCTCAAAACCATGGAAAACATTGCCCTACCCATTTATAATTGTAAACAAGTTTTCAACATTTATGAATCCTATAAACGATTTAAAGTCTACAAACGGTAATACAAAATTTGTAAATGAGATTTTGCCAGCCGCCTATTCGTTTGTAATTATAAGTCAAATGCAAGACCGAGATGAAATTGTGTCGTTTGAATTTTACGACGGGCCAGACATCATGAAAAATTTCTTTAAACGTATATTCTTCTGGGCTGAAGTGTTATTGTCCCATATAAAAAACACAAACAACTTTGTTATACCATCTTAAGAAGTAAAGAAGAAATTTGATAAAGCCACACATTGCCATATATGCAAACGTGTATTTGACAATACGAAATACCTAGCTAAGACGTTTCATCATAACCACCACCATGGACACTTTGAGTTTGCAGCATGCAGCAGTTGTAATTTGAAAATCAAATACAAGCATGAGATCCCAATCATCTCACAATGCGGGAGCTCCTTTGACTACCATTTATTAGTCAGTGCAATGGGAACTAATTAATTTAAAGCTAAAGATGTTCAAGTAATTGCAAAATCATCTACTGAATTTTAATCCATAACAATCACAGCAAAGGATACTTGGCTTGTAAACTTACATCTCCAATACCCTTTAACTGACAGCACTGAAAACGAATATAATGGAACAGCACAACATTCAAAAGTTAAAATTAGATTTATGGATGCAGGTGTGTTTTTTGACTCCAATTTATTTGAACTAGTTGAGTCCTTAAATGCCAACAACACAGAAGAATTAAAACTGGTTTCACAATATATCAAATACATTGTACCAACACGATATACAAAAAAGAAGTTGCAGAAGCCAAGAAAGCAAACAGATGAAGATTTAAAGTTCTTGCAAAAACCACTTTACTTTCCTTTTAAATCCCTTATTGATGCTTTTGTACTGTCACATTCACTGCCTGCAAGAGAAAATTTTCAAAAATCAATAATTGACGACGAGCCAATTGCGGATGATGACTGGAAGCTTGTACAAGATGTGTGTACTCAATTTAACATAACAACATTACGCGAGTATACTTGATTTACGTGTATGCCTAATACAATTTTACTTGCTGAAGTATGGCAAAATTATAGAAAACTTGGACTCAAGAATTACGAATTGGATCATACATACTCAATGACATTGCCAAGTTTCTCCTGGGATTGTTTTTTGAAATTTAATGATGCCAAAATCGATTACATTAGAGATAAACGCATATTGGACATTGCAACTAATGGAATTCGTGGCGGTCAGTGCATCTTCACACAAAAACACGTGGTTGCAAATCACGAACGATGTCCAGAAGGGTTTGATCTAACTAAACCTCGCAAGCAATTACTCTCACTAGATATCAACAGCCTCTATGCACACAGCATAAAAAACCTTATGCCAGTATCAGATTACGAATATATGAAAGCTGAAGACTTGGAAAAAATAAATTGGGCTGATCCTAATCTTGAAAACGAGGAAGGAAGTTACAGGTACCTTTTAGTTGTGGATTTAAAGTATCCTAAACACTTGCATGACCGAGATGCAAATCTTTCCCTTGCAATGGAACAGCGAACTATAAATTTGCAAGATGTCAAGGCTCAAACAAATGTGAACAAACATGCAATGTCTTGCATTGACCAATATATTTCACGCCCACGATTGATGTTAACACTGCACAATAAATACAATTATACAACTCACTTCAAAGCGTTGCGGTACTACTTGTCAAAAGGATTAGTGCTGTCAAAAGTACATTGCGGGGTACGGTTTAAACAACAAAGTTATTTCCAGAAATACACTGAAGCAAATTTAGCAAAACGCAAGATTGCTAAAACACCTTTTGAAAACAAATCACTAAAGAAAAACTCTAATGTGATTTATGGCAAAACATTGACTCAAATTCTTGAATTTGTAGAAGCACATTTGTGCACAAGTGCAGCTGAAGCAGAAAAATCTCTAGCTGATCCCAGATGCGAAGACTTTGATGGATTGTCTGAAAATCTCAGTGTGTTCATTCAAGAATTAAAAACATACCGTGTTACTAATTTACCATTGACTGGAGTTGCAATTTTAGAGTTTGCAAAAGTTTATTTATATAAACAATGGGACCGTTTGTGTGAAACGTTCCACAACAAAGCCTACTTGGATTATTCTGATACAGACGGTTATGAAATGCATACTATCGACGAATGCAATACGTTCTGGGACGACATCTTTAATGCCAAAGAACATTTTGATTTCAGCAAAATCCCTTGTGACCATGAGTTCTTTAAAACGTATGAGAATCAGTACCCAAATCTGCAATCCCTAAATAAAGATGAGAGCCGAAAAATCAGAATCCAGAGTTTAGATTTAAAAGAAATAATTATTTTAAAACCAAAAATGTACAGCACATTGTTTCTTAACGACACTGAACAGCAGAAGTGTAAAGGGATTCCTGCAGTCGCTATGCGTCAGTGTAAACACAATAAGTACAGACAAATGTTAGAAACTAACAAACCAATAACAATAGATGTAAATTCAATTAGATCTAGAGACCAGAAGCTGTACACAATAAATTATAGCAGATTAGCATTTAATGCTTTAGACTTGTCTCGTATATTTCCAGATCCAAATAATTGTAATTATAGTTCACCATTAGGTCATAAAGATTTAGATGAGAAGTAAATTTTGTTTAGTAATGTAAATTTGTAAATTAGTTTAACATTTGATAATTTCAATTGTAATTTATGTTAGTATAGTACTTACTTTTTATATAGTTAGAATTAGCAAAACCCAATTGATTGTAGGATTTTATTAACTAGCGCGTATATAATAGTTTTAACTATAGTCGTAAGAAGTGTTAGCTTTACTTTAAATTTAGAGTTAGTTTTACTTTGCACTTAAATTAAGTTTAGAATTAGAGCACACATGCAACAAAACTAGTTAATTGTAATATTTTAGATTAATTTGTAAGTTCTGTATGCGTGTACATATTATTTTTTGTCGTTGCAGTGTGTGCACAAGTTTTAAGAACAGTAGTAATGTATTTTAGTTTAATTATTAGTTAACATTGTAAAATTGTAATTGTATTCAAAAAATTCGGAAAATATAATAAAATCTTGTAAATAACAATGTGTATTACCACCAATGGCGACTTTATTCAAGCTACTGGGTCCACCCTGCAGCTGAATAGCATGAATTGTGCAAAGCGCGGAGGCAAAGCCTTTACTACAACGACGAGAAAGCTTATTAGCAAAAAAACGGAAAAGTTGGCCTTATTATATGTAATCGCACATAACCACCTTCCAATTCTTGCAGCCTGCGCCACCACTCGAGCTTCACACCTTTACTAATAAACGCACGCAAGGAGCTTGTATGATTGTGTAGGACATTATCTAATGCAAAGCTTTAGCATAGCTAATGTTTTCACACTGCATTAGAAGCGATATAAAACTGTCGAAAAGTTTCTCATCGCTTTCCATCATACTTACAGCACATCAGCATCATACGCTCCACATCTCTTCCCATGCTGTAGCCCACATCCTTCCCAACATCTCCCCTGTCCCCACCGGGTACTTCCCCGCCCCTCACCCCTACCCCAAACCCTCCCCACAACGACCAAAACCTACTATCCTCCTCTACTAATATCTTTATTGCGTCCGCAATCAAACGCCGCACTGCATGATGTCTGTTATTACGAATTACCTCCCCCTGGGGGCACTTTCCAAGGATATGTCCTAATGTTTCAGTCTCACTACAGCCATGGCGGCAGCGGAATGATCTCTGGTCAGGTCGCGGGATGGCAATTATTAGCATAACATTACCAACCATTCTCGAAGCAGTAGTCCATTCAGATGACGACAGACCTCGTTTTGAATGAATCTATGTGTTAGCTTGTGGACATTCAGCAAACTAAATGACTCCTTAACCATTCTGAGGAAGCTTGCACCAATTTTCATACTTCAAATTTCGTAAATGATCCCTAATAAGTTTACTTTTTTTCACACGCGCTGAAGAAATATTATCCATAATGTCAGATGCTATGTTCAGAAACTCAAAGCATTAACACTGATCAAGTTCAAAATTCTTTATTTCACTTAGAAGAGCGTGTTTGGACTGCAGTAAAAACTCAGTGGCATTAAAGTTTTGGATTCCAGCTTCCCACTTAGCTCGTATAAGGCCCAATCCTTTAACTTTGGTGCTCGAATATAACATATTAGTTAATGTGCTAGTTGGTTAATTAATAATTTCTTTGGCCAAAGTGCGAATGATCTGATCAATTGACTCTAAGAACTTAGTTGAACGTTTTGCTAATGGGGAATTCTGAAATGGATACACTAGTGTTGGCCAAATTTAATCCTTCAAAACTTTAATCTTTTGATCTGGTCGCAGCATTGGCGTTGAAACAAGTTTTTCAATTTGGTCACGAAACTTTTTGGCACACTTCTCTTCGCCGAAAGTAATACAATCATTAAAAGTGACCCCTAAATATTTTATTGTCTCCTGGGACCCAATGCACCTGATAAGTGTATTATCATCAACTTGAAGGGGATCTTTGCACAATTCTCCCTTGACAATACTGATTCCAAAAGTCTTGGGTGGGCTTATTCGAAGACCTATCTGAACTAGAGCTTCAGAACTTTGCTGGAATACTTCTATTGCTGAATTCCTTGAATTTCCAATGAGAGTAGTGTCATCAGCAAACTCAGCATTGGATATGCTAGGATGTAAAAAATGTAACTTAAAGCCAAACTTGTCCGTCACTTCCCGTTCACTCAATTCTTGCACCATGGGGTCAATTGAGACATTGAATAAAAATGGCGAAAAGGAACTTCCTTGCATCACACCTCGTTCAAATCTTATTACCCCAGTTTTCTCCTCTTTTGTATTTATTCGCGTAAAATTATTCGAAGCTAAACTACAAGCCAGCTGCTTAAGAAGTGTAGGAGCAGGTTTTGAAAGCATTTGACAAAATTTGTAGGCGTGACCAACACTATCAAAGGCTTGAGTGATGTCACAAAATATTACAGTACAATCTTGTTTATCTCGTTTAGCTTTTTGCAAACACTCATGAACAAGCGCCGTATTAATTAAGGTTCCGGCTTGATTTGTGAACCCTCTTTGGTTCTCATTCAGAATAATATAATGCCTTAATTCCTTAATCAAGATTTTTTCCACAATTCTACGAAGGACAGAACTGACTGTTATAGGCCTCCAATTTTTTAATCTGAAACTTCACCACCTTTGTATATAAGGATAGTCCGTGCTTCGTGCATGAATAAAGGAACAAAATTGTATTTAATCATATACGTTACAATATTGGAGATAATAATTTTAGACTTCTTAAGAGTGCATTTGACCTATCGAACAAGAATCCCGTCTGGCCCTAGAGCTGAGTCGATATTCATTTTCTTAATATAAATTTTTGCAACATCAAGAGAGCAGACTGAAGTAAATTCAAAATCAATTTCATTTTGGCGGATAGTAGAAACTTTATTATAAACCGGGCCCATAGCACTATATTATTAGGTGAGCTCCATCTAGTGGAAAAATCTTTTTCTAATTCTGTTAACGGAATGTGACATGTCTTGTCGTTAGAACTCATCACCGTACGGACAGCCTTCTTACGTTGGTTATAAAAAAGATATTGTACCATACTCTCTTGGTAGGCCTGCTTGCGTGCTGTCCGCTTACACTTAGACATTCTTTGTGGATTAGTACTCAATTGGTGACTTGAATCAGTGTTTTTAAACCCCCCGCCTTTTTTCCGCAGCTCATAAAACTTTTTAGCTGGATGTTTTGGCCCAGGCAATTCATTTTCACATTTATGCAAAAGTGCCACATATTCCTTTCACAAATTCTCAAAAGAAGCATGATTAGCAACATCAGGGGAAAGCAATTGGTTAAATTTTGTAATTAAAGCATCAAAATCGTTTTTAAAGTTGGAACCTCTGAATCGTCATCAACGTCCTGTTTAGTATTTTGCGAAAAATTATTGTTCAAATAGTCTACAAGAATTTGCCTATGTACATCAGGGTGGGCAGAAGTAATATGTCGTTTAATCCCTTTTTTCTTAAATATTTTATCGCAGTGAGGGCATGGTTACAGTGTACAAGGAGTTAGTGGATAGTTAGTGAGTAGTGTTACAAGGAGTTGAATCAGGCCTAAAACATCTTTAAAGCAACTTAAAAACAGGCAAAAATCAAAATTTTAGCAAGCAAAGCAATTTTAAAGACGTATTTGATTTAAACGCCTTTTTGATTAGACAAAGCTCGGAAAAAATTTAAACTAAACCATGCAAACAATTGGTTTAATATTAAAGATGAAGATATTTCTGTCTTTAGCACCCAGATGATTGATGTGTGCAAATAAAACTCTTTTAAGGATGTTGCAGCCCACGTGTTGGATACTATACAAGCGGGTGTTGTAAAACCATGACGTAGCTAAGAGTACACACCATTTAATAAATAAAAATGTATTACTTGTACTCTATTTCAACGTATCGTTATCGCTATAGCACCTACATCAAATACTATACGTTCTTACACAATCAATTAGTTATATTTAAAAACTATTTAAAGTAACATAACTTGCTGTAAAACGAAGCAAAAATTAAAACAGACCCTGAACGGTTATTTAGGAGTTAAAAGTAGACAAGTAAAAAAGGCGTTATTATTGGAAATCCAAATCCCGAGATTTATTTAACTGAAGAAGACTACTGTAATAGTTAAACCTATTTTCGTATTTTTTGACAGCAAGCAGTTTTTCTATAACCAACGAGTTACATTAACATTAAAATGATTTAAAATTTACATCTTAAAGATAACAATCTTTAACTGTGTTTTTGTATACACTAAAAACAGAGTTTACTTGATATTGACGAAATTAAAAATGTAGTTAGGGGGATTAATATGAAAGTTTAATACTTCAAAAGTGATAGTTAGTGAAAGTTATTTTTTATGTCAAAACCGGTGTCACTCTAGTAATTGAGCAAGGGATTAGTGAATATCAAAAAACTTTATATTATGTATTTCTCGTTTAAAATAATCTCAGATAAAGTATAGTCCTTATTGTATATCTTTTTTTAAATTAAATGAATAAGGATTTGTACTAATTAGACATTCAAAAGACTTTAAGCTTTTATTTAATAAGGATCATCGACTTCTTAAAACTTTAAGATATTACGAAGAAATAATCTAATGTACAGTGTGTCGTATAATTTTAAACTCAACCCGGTTTAAGGGGTTTACTTTTTTTTAACAAGGATTTTTCCAGCGAGATACTTATTTTCAAATTACAACTCACTAATAATTAGGATTCGACTTTAATGACCCCCAGGGGTCACGTGGTTCCTATTTAAATAAGTAAAAACCAAAACCTAGGTGCCTCTTGATTTTAAACTCACTTCACGGTTTTTAAATTCAAACAGAAATATATTTCAGCTTAACCAATGAAAAATAACGAAAAATAGTATATGTACTCGCACATCCGTTGTTCAATACTTGAATTATTAACTTAGATGATCGGGTCATTGTAGCTTCGGTACCGCTACAAAATACAGTTCAACCTCATGTAAACCTTTTTTCCTGTTTGATTACATGTAAAAATGACGACTTAGATCACTAAATTCTTGTGTAAATGTGCAAATGTCAAGCAAGTAAAATTTAAAAAGTCGGGCATAAACAATTAAATTATCAAAAAATAAATATCAGATAACTAAGGGTCAGAAGACGTCAGATAATGGACATTACGGAGAGTAAATACAATAAATTTAGTGGTAAATAAGTAACGGTTTTCGGTTTTTAATTATTTACATAAGAACCACGGCGCCTATGGGGGTCAATCAAAGCCAAATCCTACAGCGTAGTAATTTGTCGTCTGAAAATAAATATCTCGCTGGCAAAATCTTGCTTGAAAACAATTTAATACTATAAACAGGGGACAATTTATAATTATAAGACATTGATCTGCTAATTTTTCTTGTGTTAACAAATAATAATTTTAAATAAAGTAACAAAGTAAAGATATACAATCCAAAAATTAAATAATTTTAAAGTATAAGCACATTCAAATTGTCATCAAATCTGTAAACACTATAAATAGAAAGTTATACTTGAATCCTTCTAAAAACACAAAATTGGTTGAGCTTTTTATTTTGCAATTGAATTATGGCTTTTAAGTTCAGTTATTGTGAAAAATAAAAAGCCACCCCAATATTGATTTTTCCGTGCAGATATTTATTTTGTGAATGTTTTCTACATCCGATCATGTATATGTTTTTGAAATAATGAACCAAAAAATATGAAATTTTTAAACTTTATTTATAACTCTAAAACCTTTTTTGGCTAAATTTTGTCATACACTCACCATTGTTTTTAACTAAGAATATATTGCCAGGATAAATGCCTACTTTTTTCAGATATTCTAAAATTTTTAGAAGTTTCAGATGGTTTTTATTATAAAATGTAGCATAGTATACACGTTATTTTCGTTTTGTGTTTACCCTCATCATGGTCTGTGTTTTTCTTCTTTATCATTATGTTGTCTTTACTTATCATTAAGATCAATGTCATTTACATCAAGATTAATGTAATTTCCATCCTGTACTATTTCAGGACCTCGTGACTAATGTCGTGTATGCCCAGATGTGTTTAAAGGCAATATTAGCTTTAACAATATTAATAGGACTAAACTTAAATACTAATTTTGGGCTCTATAATGACTTGAATCACTACTTAAAATTTGGATCCTACTTCAAGCAAAGTTTTTGTACTAATTTTGTGCAGAAGCATTTAATTTAATATTTAATAAAGATTCAACTTTCCTCTTTAATTAATTGTAAAGTTCTTTAATAATTAGCTTTGCGTTTACCCATTATTTGCTGACGCAGCTTAGTATAAATGGAGTTTTAAAATTATTATTCAGTTGGTGTACAAGAAACCAAATAGTGCACACATATTTAAACGGATTTCTTTAAATGGAGATTACTAAGTCTTCAATCAGCGTACTAGGTAGACAATTGGTTTTCATGAAGTCAAAAAAAAATTTTGAAATCGTCCCACGTTCCCCAATATACAATCCTATTACTTGAATTTCAGTGAGTCCTAGTTTCTGTCGGAAGTAAGGGATACAAGGGTCTTATATTCTTTTTTTCTCTTAATGTACAGCCTCAGATTGATTTATGTCATTCTGTTCCATGCGCACAGTGGGATCAAGCATAATGCCTTGCTTTGTTTTTGAATTATAAGCAATTATGTCAACACGTCTTGAACCATTTCCAGTACATTCGACTTCCTGAAGAACTTTCCGCCCTAATTTTTGCATAGCTTCAGCAATTAAACGGCGAACTGCATGATGCCGGTTATTACGAATCAGCTCTCCACGGTGACATTTTCTAAGGATATGTCCAATCGTTTCAATCTCCTTACAGCCATGTCGGCAATAAAGGGATCCTTGGTCAAGTCGAGGGATATCATTGATGGCTAATACATTTCTAACCATTTTGATAGCAGTGATCCACTCTGATGTAGAAAGTCCATTTTTTGAATAAATCCATTTGTTGGCATACGGACATTCTTTAAATTGAATAACACCCTGTCCTTTCTGTGGCAGTTTACACCAGGTATCATATTCTATACTTCTTAGGTGATCTCGAATAAATTTACTTTTTTTCCCCTTACGCTGAACCATATTTTGCCTTACTTCAAATGGCACATCAAGATAATCCAAGCATACAGATTTTTCAATGTCTAAATCTTTTACTTCGTGAATTAAAGCATGATCTGACAATAAAAGTATTTCAAGGGCATTAAAATTCTGAATTCCAGCTTCCCATTTAGCACGAATAAGGCCTATTCCCTTGAATTTAGAGCTGGAGTACAGCATGATAGTAGGGGTACTTATTGGAAGACTAAGGATTTCTTTTACACAACTTCAAATAATTTTGTCCACTGACTCCAGAAATTTGGTGGACAATTTTGAAAGTGGTGCCATCTGAAATGGGTAAATTAAAGTGGGCCACAAGTAGTCCTTAAGTACTTTGAGTATTTGATCAGGTCTAAGCATTGGGGTAGAAGTTAGTTTTTCAATTTTATCACTAAATTTCTTGGCAACCTTTTTTTCGTCAAAAACAATGCAGTCACTGAAGGTAACCCCCAAGTATTTAATTGTATCTTCTGGTCCTATACAATTTATGTATGAGCATGTTCCTACTTGAAGCGGATCGTGACATAACTCACCCTTCACAATACTAATAGCTGCACTTTTAAGTGAATTCATACAAAGGCCAATGAGAGCTAAAGACTCTGTGCTTTGCTGATATAGTTCAACTGCTGCATGCCTTGAATTCCCAAACATTCCCGTATCGTCAGCGAATTCAGCATTCGAAACCTTATCATGCAGTAAATGCAATGAAAATCCAAATTTATCTGTGACCTCCTTCTCAATCAGAAAAATATTAGGCTAATAAATTATTACTACTATTGCTTCACTTTTGGTATTTGTCTGTAATATATTTTATTAATAACATCGCGTATCTTAAGACAACGTTTAAAGGTAGTTATTTAGGTGTGAACGCATTCACAAAACCTTTCAGAGATAAATACACATCTACACAAGTAACATGACCCTTAAAACAATTTTAACGTATGTGCTAAACCATTCAGCACTTAATTGATTTAAACGTCGAAAATGTATTGTTTATAGTAATAATGAACAGTCAGTAATAATAATATTTCATGTATTTATATAATAAATATTCATTAGTTTTAACCAACGTTTATTCAACCAGACTCGACTAGTGGCTGTGGGTAAAGAAATAGAAAGCTACCGCGCCTTGGTCCTTGTACCCTTTCACTTATCCTTATTTCCTCCTCCACAGTATAGAAGTCCCATTACCTAGACTCCCACAGTGATTAGTAGTCACCAAAGCTGATTGAGTTTAAATCAACCATCCAGTGTCGTTTACTCTACCACACGGAGCCGTATAAGGTTAGCAGTGGCCGCGGATTACAGATAGGTCTAAGACTAAAGCCCTATCTGCTCAACCAAGAACATCAGCTTAAAATTTTGTAATAGACCTCACTGATGTCTTTAAGCATTCAAAACAGAACAATAATGCAAAGTTTTTACTGTGTGCTGCTAATGCGTTTAGTATAAATGCTTGGATTGAAAGTGTGGGAAGTAAATCTTACATTTTATTTAAAAAATTGAAAGGATTTAAAACAATACTTTACAATTCTGAATAAAAATCAGTTTATTCAAGCTACACGTGGCACTGGGTTCAAAAGTGTTCTTCAGAATTAATCTTATTCACATCATATGAAAATATTTAATGTTAACTTAGAACAACAAGCTTGTATTGATGGAGGATTGAATAAAACTTTACTAGATATAATCAGTCTTTTCTAACTAGATAATTATGTAAACAATTATTAAAATACTAAAATCAAAAATTACAAGTTGATTCATGTACTAAAAAATTCTTATTTATCTTAAATTGTGAAAAATTATAATAACTTGTATCATCGTTCCATTAAATACTTTTTTCTAATGTGAATAAAGTAACGAACTAGATTAATGTAAAATACTATTATCTAAAAAAGGTGACGTTTTCATCTCAATTTATGAAAATAAATTTGAGAAGGTTATGTTTAGAAGTTTTATGGTGAAGTTTTTACTGTTTCATATTCAAACAACCGCGACCCAAGAATGTATTATCATGTTCATTCTAAAAATAACGAAATCGAAGGAGTGTTTTACGGTCAAGAATTATCACCTGTTCCGTACACATAGGTGAGTTAATACTTACAAAAAAATGGCCACTTCCAATAATTTTAAATTTTTACACACTTTGTTTTTTTCTAAAAAAGACGTGTTAAAAAAGTAGGAATGGCTGAAGAACGTGTAAATTGGGCATTGTGGCTTTCAAAAGGATTTGTTAACATACTTTGCTTATGTTAATTAAATGTCTTCTTCATTGAAATGACTGTCTAGGGCTCTAATTGTGTCTAAATGCTACAATTTTCATCTCAATATAATTAAGTTTCAGTTTTTTTGATGTTTGATAATATTAAATTAAAAGTAAATTTTGGGACTCTGAAAAATCAAAAATGTTTGTTTTAAAAATATTTATTATGTGTAAAAGAATCAGTTCTTTTCTTTCAATTCCAGTAAAAACCGCAGTTTTTTATAGTAAAATGTAGTTTACGATTTATTCATAATATTAGTAATTTAAGTTAGATTTAACAAGAATAGTCAAATATGTTTATTATTTTCACTTCTTATCAGTTTTATGCTCATTCCAGTACGTCATTCTGGAATGGCATTTCAATCGCAACTATCATTGTTCCGTATCATTATTCTACGATTTATCACTATTTTCTCCTATTTTTATAGAATTTCTCATTATTTGTACAATATTAAATAATAATATTTATTGCTCGAAAACAGCAGTTTCTAGCTAAATCCATAGCATTAAACTATCATAAATCTTTAAGAATATGTAATAATAATAATGATTTATTCATTTCGTCGTTTACAGGACTTTTGCAGCCCATACAAATTTGTTTAGATATATACAAATAGAGGTTTACACAATTCTGTGTTAAAAATATGTTATTTCATTAAGCATTTATAATAATTACTTGGTTTTGAAAAAAACCATTTTAAATTTTGATTAGACCAGAATTTACTTTTAAGATAATAGTGTAAAAATCAAAAACCTTTCCCCCTTTTTTGTAAATTGGATGAAATCGAAGTATAAACTTTTGAATTTACTTTATTAAAGGTTTGTGCTTGCGCACTGTTAATATTAAGTTCAATCTCATCCTTACATCAGTGTATTTAAAAATATGACACCTATAAACGTAAATGATTTATTTAATAGAATAGTATGCTTGGCACCCCTATCTATTCTTATCGTTAGAGACCTACTTACCAACAAAGGCCTAAGTAAATATTACACGATCAGAAAAAAAATGCAGATTAGGCTCGTCGGAATTTTTAGGACAAAATAGATGAAAGCGGGTTTGCTTTTAGCAAAAATTGAAAGGAAACGGATTTAATTCTTCAACGACGATATTATGTAATAAGCTTCTGTTTTGCAGAAAGTTTGCAAGCTACACACCTAAACTGGGCAAATTACCTTAAATTTCACTGTATCTTGGCGGTATATTATACAGTACGCCACACTGGTTGGATTTAAAGTAATACATTTAATGTCAAAATGTAGGCAATTTAATACTCTATTCATTAATTTAATGATAGAGAATAACATGCAGTTATCGTGTTAAAAGGAGCCAGCAAATTCATTTTTACATGTTTTTGAAAAGTGTAAAATGTTTTATTTACATGTTTTTGAAAAGCTCAAAATGTTCTAAAAATGAAATTTTTATTATGTCTATTGTGTGTCACACAGTTAGCAACATCCGACCTCCACCTAATGCATAGGATAATGCAAAATTGACCGCGACAGCAGCTAATACAGGGTGGGCCATTTATTTTAGAAGACTCTAACATGCCATAATTTCAACGTTTATCGTTAGATTTTAATACACAACATACAAAAATAAAGACAATTTCTGGGAGATTTGTTTGACACCTCATCCATTAAAATCGGTCGAGAATTGGTTACAAAATGGTCTAACTAACAAAAATTACCTTTTAAAGATTTTTGGTCAGTCCTAAAATTATTTTTTAACAACTTTAATTAAAAATGAAAGCGTAAAGCAATGAAGACTATACCCACAGAAAAAATCTGGCAAACATCTCAAAATTCACCAAATTAAATTTTAAAATTTTAAAAATTAAAAATTAAAAAATTTTTTAAAATTATGAAATTTTTGAAAATTTTAAATTATTCAAAATTTCAAATTATTCAAATTAAATTTAAAATTTATTCTGGTAAATTTTGAGATGGTACCATAAAAAGTGTAAATAGTTGAAAACTGAGGGAGGAGTTTGGGTTACAAGGTCCCCGGTCAACTTGACACTATCCTATCTAACAGTGTACTGCACATCTCAATTAAGAGACTAGCAGGTTAGCAACCCGATGGGTTGCGATTAAAAAATGCAACACATATTTTTCACTTTTATTTGTTATAGTAAATAAGGTTCCCATCAAATCGACTTTGGGGTTGCCCAGTATAAGCTTTAACTAAAGGTTCTTCTGGGATAAGTTAATACCATTGAGTTGACCCGCGCAAGTTTTGAACATATACGTGCCCGGGGTAAGGTTTAACCATATCTTTGACAGGGGTAAGCTTTAATCTCAACTTTGTAAGGGTTAAGTTTTTTCCATGAGCGTGGTAGAAGTAGGTTTTAGGCGTCGTGTACATATTGCGTATACTTTTTTGAAATTTTGGTACTCCCCCTTCCCCCTAGGTGTACAATTGTGATCAGCGCCAATACCCCCCACTCCCTATATTCGTATACAGTGTACATAATATTGTACTATATGCCAACTAAGTTTTTTAAACGAATAATACAGCTAAAAAATGTATATAATTTATAAATATCATAGATTGAAAAGTTGTTACCATATAAAATAGTAATTATATTGATTGGATGTCCAACTTGTCAGAGACATGCAACACTTCCCGTTCACATTCGATATATCGTAGAAAAATTAACGCCTAGAGCTACTTTCTTAAAGTAACTTTTTTCAAATATTAGAACTTGACCCGAAAATTACGGGTCACAAGTCAAATAAGCAATCCCCCTTACCCTACACAATAATTGCCTACCGCGTAGAATTTGCTGCTGATTAACACGGTAGTCTTTATGTTGGCTAAAATTTAATTTTTGACCCTACTGTGGGCAAAAGGTCAAAAATAAAAGTAATTACTAATTTCTCAAAGTTAATTTTTATGATGCCAAAGCTACACCGTGCTAATTGTTCTTTCAGCAAAAAACTAATTTTTGACCATGTTATTTAGTTAAAGTTTAAATTAACCCAAAATTAGAGTCAAAACATAGTTTTTGAAAAAATTAGGATCACCACGTTAATCAGCAGCACGTTAGACCTTGATTTCACTAGAAAAGTTAACCATTGTTAGCCTTAAGAAACACGCTTTCAGAGTTAACCATTGTTAAATCTGAAAGCGAGTTTCTTAAGGCTAACAATGGTTAACTTTTCTAGTGAAATCAATGTCTTACACACCAGATCACATTATTTATAACCTCCAATATTATGATTATTAAGGTTCAAATTCAAAATCATTAAAAATTACCCAAATTTAAGTACTATTTTTTTTCTATATTCTAATGATCAAAAAATGCAGTTGACAAAAAACAATTGAATTCGAGCTGCAGTTTTGGCGCAGAGAATTTTTTGAATTTACAAATTTAACATGGGGTAAACGGAGAAACACACCTACTTCAACGTACCAGCCGGATGTCAGTTTTTATTCAAATTTCAAAAAGTAGTACTTGTTAGGTAGAGAAAAAAGCACTCTTTCTGGAACTGTTCCGGAAATTTTTTTAAAACAAGAATCATGGTTGCGACAGATTTCTAAAGTTTGAGATATTGCAATTGTTTCCAGGCAGCACTGGAGCCACGGAAGTATGTGGCCGGAAGTTTATCTTTAGCCAGACCTGTTCCACTGTTAACTGCATGCTTCCTTTTATTCAGTTTTCCGTTTTCTTTGCTGGCGCACCATCATAAAGTAATACTGTCTTCGTTTTCTTCTATTTTCCTCAAAATATACATGAACCGTAGTTTTTTTCCCGTAACTACGTGCCCCAGTGTAGTGAAAGTTGGTGAATATAGTTTAAGCGCGATTTACGTGTTTCGCATGGTTAATTGGACAATATTTGTGAGAAAATCAACGCAATTGTAAAGTGAACTGCGGGAAGTTTTTACAGGTAAAAGCACTGCTGTACTTAACTATATATTTCTCTTGTGATGGTTTGTTGTGGTCGAGCTTGTCTATATCTTGAGCACTAATTTTTTTCTGTAATATTAGGTGATTAGGCCAATAACATAAGATAATGTTATTTTTAAATATAAAATCTATAATTATTGTTCTATTTTTGTTCAATCTTTGAAACTTCGACGTGGATAATTTAAGTTTTATTACTTTTATTTTTTATTTATGTTGTAAAATATAGCAACAATTATGAATGTATTTCTTTATCAGCAAATAATTACATAAGAAGCAATGTTTAAGAAACAATTAGGATTTGGTCAACGTATCATCGGCTAAGAATCAAGTTTGATCATCTCCATTATCAGATTAAAATTAAGATTTTGCGTGATACTTATGTTACATATAATATGTAAATGTATATAGTTTTACGTCATTCTGATGTCACTCATACCTTTATGTCAATATATTACAAATTTTAGAAATCTGTCGCAACTGTAATTCTTGTTTTAAAAAAATTTCCGGAACAGTTCCAGAAAGAGTGCTTTTTTCTCTACCCAGCAAGTACTACTTTTTGAAATTTGAATAAAAACTGACATCCGGCTGGTACGTTGAAGTAGGTGTGTTTCTCCGTCTACCCCATGTTAAATTTGTAAATTCAAAAAATTCTCTGCGCCAAAACTGCAGCTCGAATTCAATTGGTTTTTGTCAACTGCATTTTTTGATCATTAGAATATAGAAAAAAAATAGTACTTAAATTTGGGTAAATTTTAATGATTTTGAATTTGAACCTTAATAATTATAATATTGAAGGTTATAAACAATGTGCAGATGTGTGAATATTATATAAATCAATTGTAGCTCAATGTTTGACCTTTGAATCGAAATTTTGGGGTTCTCATGTTTGAAAAAAATTCCGTTTTCCTCGACAATATCTTATGTGATTTTTAGGATAATCCAACAGTGGTCTAGTATTCACTTTATTTTAGCTATGCCATGTTGTTTGCAAAGAAATAACGTAGAGAAAGCGACTTTCTATACTTGCAAAAAATTTAATTCACTAATATACTAAAACTTTATTGTACACTTCATAATGAAATATATGAAATCCAAGAAAATGAATAACAATCAACTAAACTCCTTTGAACTTGAGTATTTTGTGTTGTATTCGTAATCAAGTACTCAAAACCTCCACCCTCCCTCCGTTTGATAGTATACAAAAGTATCAGGTGCTGAGACTCCCTCCCCCGCCCCCTGGTTTGTTTCGCAATATGTGCACGACGCCTGACCGGAGCCTTGACCGGGTTAAAGTATGGAATTGGACTTGTTCGGGGTAAGTCAAAGACTTCAACCAGAGGCTGGCACGGGATAAGTTTTACAGTAGCGTTGGCTGGCTTAAGCATTTACTAAAGACTTGCCCAAAATTAATGATTTGCCTCACCGGTCGCATGCCTGTATATTTGAGGAGTTTGCTAGCAAAACACGTCAAGTCCATTTTTTCAGAAATTGAGATTATTGGTGCTTAAGAACGACTAAGTACATGTAATTCACACTGTGCAATATTAGAGGTCAAAGGTCACTGGAACTATTTTAAATAATTCACTCAAAAACTGTTTTTTAGCAAAACACGTTAAGTCCATCAGTCGTTTTTTGGCAAAACACGTTAAGTCCACTCAACCCAATAAAAACAATTGATTCTTATAGAAAAATATCCCATTTGCCCAAAACTTTGATAGTTTCACCCTGTTGTAATGAAACAAAAGTTATTCGCTTCATTATCAAATTCACATCTACTATTCGTAGGGGATGGTTCATAAATGACGTCCCACAAATTATCACTTTTTAAGGTTAATCCATCCGCATGTCATCACCTTAACATTGCGTTCAACTGTTATCTTTATAACGGCATATGTCATCACTACATGACTAGATTCACTTACTCTACCGAAAACGTCATTTACGGACGACCCCTAACAGATCGATATCCAAACTAAAGTTCAATTTGCTTAGTACATCTGGAAGCTTTGCTGTTTTAATAATAAAGAAGGGTACGGGGTACCAAGTAATTAAGAAATTGTACGAAAGAAAGTCGTATTTCTTATGAAGCAAACAACGACGTAAGGGGTCGTCCACAAATGACGTCGTTTAACAGGTTCAATGGGTCTACGTGGCAATCCTATGCTAGAGATAATCATTTACGCCATATGATAATTCTGTTGACAGGGGGTAACATAACATGGTCTTAATAATGAATACTTTTCTATAACGTCATTTGTGGACAATTCCTAAGCAAAAATAAATTCTTCGGGAGCATTAGATTTGCACTCGACTATTGAGCATTGGAATGCGGAATTGTTGTAATTAATGCTTACTGTTGTATTTACATGTTTTTAAAAATTGCAAAATGTTGTATTTACATGTTTTTGAAAAATGCAAAAAGTTCTATTTACATTTTTTTTTAAATGCAAAATGTTGTATTTACATATTTTTGAAAAATGCAAAATTTTGTATTTACATATTTTTGAAAAATGCAAAATGTTCTATTTACATGTTTTTGAAATGTACAATTCATACTTCAATTTTACAATCAGAAATTAGCATACAATTGAATATAATTCAAAAGGTTAATTTTTTGCATTGCCTCTTATGGGTTTTTTGGCAAAACACGTTAAGTCCAAGATTTTAAAATTTTTAATCATTTTTAAAAAATTACGACGCAGCGTCAGATTTGAGTATTTTTGGCTAATAATACACCTGGTAGTATGCAGTTACGAAAAAAAAAAATTAGAAAAAATAGTCACGTTTTCACATGATTATCAAAATTTGCGGTTCCTGTAAAGTTGGGCAACATGGACTTAACGCGTTTTGATAACAAAGTCCTCATTTGTTGAGCCCACAGGCTTGCTCGGGGTTAGTTTTTTGCAGAGATTTTTTCGAATTGGGCTATGGTCACGGACGTGCCCAGGGTAAGGTTCAATCACAACCTTGCCCGGGCTAAGGTGAGAATTAAAGTTTTAAATTGTTGAAGGTTAAATGTGTTGTATGAGAGTCATTTGTACTCACGGGGTGAGTGAAACCTGGTTGTGCGTCGTTTGTTCGATGTAAAATTCAGCCTATTTTGTTCAATATAATCTTTTACTTCCGGCTGCTGCACGGACAATTTTATTGGATCACAGGCTTGGAAGGGTTAAGACTTAAACGTGTAGTGGCATTTTACAGGGGCCATCTCAAACCCTATTATTATGCACTTTTAATAAAGAGATAAAAAAAATAAATTAATGCTGTTAGGGAAATATTATTACGAAGCTTAGTGTAGAGTGTACGTGCAGTTGTACAGTGTAGACATAGATACGAAGATAAAAATGAAGTGGTTGAAAAAAATTATAGTTATTATTATTATTAACAATGTTTTGGCCAAGTTCAAATTTTTTTTATCGGCTTGCACTTTTTTTCTCAAATTTTGATGGCGTTCAAGTTAGAGTTATTTGCAATTAAAAATCTAGCTCTGTACCAATCAGGACCCTGGAATTTTTAAAAATTTGAATTTCCAGGCTGTGATTGGTGCAGAGCTAAAAAGTTAAAACGTGAATAATTCAAAAAAGTGCCAAAACACTAAATTTTCCAAGACCAGCATACCATCCGCTGGACCAAGGCCTATCTAATGACACCCCAATAAGGGGTAAATTCGTAAAACTGTAGGAGGAGTGCACTGTATAAGCTGGCAACCCCTCATAATACACTGCACATTTTAACTTAGAGATTCGACGCTTCTTGACGTTTTGTTGTCATTCTTTTGATTATATTTTGGAAAATATTGCGTTTTGCACTTTTTATAGCTGAATTACAATTTTTTAACCTGTGCCAATCACAGCACTGGATTTCAAAAATTAAGTGATCCTGATTGGGACAGAGCCCGATAAAAAATATTTATTTCTAATCTCAAATTCGTTTGAACAGGAAAAAGTTTAAAAACTGATTCAAAAAATTTTGAAAGAGAAAAAAAGTTCAGCTCAACCAAAATATTATTCTTTTTAAATCTTACTACTGAATCTTAAAGAATCTAAATAGTAACTATGAGGACTTCAAATCATCTACTAATCTACTAATTAAAAACTACACAATAGAAAGGGATAGGCGTCACTCAATTTTCACTACCAATCACTTTATATTTGGTGCGTATAAGGGGGGTACAGTAATATCAGCTGCGATTTGAATTGAATGGACTGTACAAGCATAGTCCCGATCAAGCATGTGAGAAAAATTTAACCCAGCCAAGACTAAGGTAAAACATAACACTGTAATGCATTGTTCACCCAGGCAAGACAGTGATCAAAACTAACCCGAGGCAAGCATTTAGCAAAAACGTAAATCTAGGAAAAGATGTGGCCCTTATGTAATCCGCGCAAGCCTTTGTCTAAAGCTTTAACCAAATATGACATTAAGAGGTTTTTAAGTCGACGGTTATGGTATTCAGCTGTAGATCCATCGTGTAACTGGTTACGCTGAAACCAACCTTTTATGTGAAGCAGGTGTATACGGAAATAGAGAGCAGTGTTCACATTCACAGCAAGCATAATCACGGACAAGCGTGTGAGAAAACCTTACCCCAGCTGGGTAAGGGAGTCTGGGCTAAAATTTTAACCCAGCCAATACTGTGGTAACATTTTAACCCAGCCGATTCTCTGGTAAAGTTTTAACCCACCCAATACTGTGGTAAAATTTTAACCCTCACAATACTGTGGTAAAATTCTCTTAATTATTTCTCTTAATTAAGACGTGCAGTACACTGTTAAATAGGATAGTGTCAAGTTGACCGGGCACCAACCGAAACTCCTCCCTCAGTTTTCAACTATTTACACTTTTTATAGTACCATTCGACGCGTCTTGACGTTTTGTCGTCATTCTTTCGACTATACTTTAAACTTGTAACAAAACCAATGCTGTAGTAGAATTTTAACCCAGCCAATACTGTGGTAACATTTTAACCCAGCCAATTCTCTGGTAACGTTTTAACCCACCCAATACTGTGGTAAAATTTTAACCCTCACAATACTGTGGTAAAATTCTCTTAATTAATTCTCTTAATTAAGACGTGCAGTACACTGTTAAATAGGATAGTGTCAAGTTGACCGGGCGCCAACCGAAACTCCTCCTTCAGTTTTCAACTATTTACACTTTTTATGGTACCATTCGACGCGTCTTGACGTTTTGTCGTCATTCTTTTGACTATACTTTAAACTTTTAACAAAACCAATGCTGTAGTAGAATTTTAACCCAGCCAATACTGTGGTAACATTTTAACCCAGCCAATTCTCTGGTAAAGTTTTAACCCACCCAATACTGTAGTAAAATTTTAACCCTCACAATTCTGTGGTAAAATTTCAACCCAGCGAATAAAGTGGTAAAATTTTGACCCAGACAATACTGTCGTAAAAGTTTAACCCAGACAATACTGTGGTAAATTGTTAACCCAGACAATACTGTTGTAAAATTTTAACCTAAACAATACAGTGGTAAAATTTTACCTCAGCCAATACTGTGGTAAAATTTTAACCCAGCTAATACTATAGTGAAATGTTGACCCCGGCAATCCTGTGGCAAATAGTAAACACGGGCACGTCTGTTGTCAAAATTTAATCTAGGCAAGCATTTTGCCAAAGCTCAAGTTGATTAGATCACAATCAATGCAAAATTTTTTTTAGTGTAACAACTAAAAGTGAGAATTACATACTACAATTTTTAATCGCAACCCCTCGGGTTGCTAACTGCTAGTGTAATAAAAAACATGTTTACCTTTTGAAAGTCTTGTGGATTTTTCTGTTTTTTGTTGGTAATTGGTGTCTGCATAACTATATACTCAAGATCTTTCGTATAAATCATATATGCCGGTGCCAATCCTGGGCGCTTCGTTGGATCGTATGTGAGAGAGAAAAATCGATTTATGAGAATTGATATATATTTTTACAGCAGATAATACTACAACTACAGACGTGTGGCATGTCTGATTGGAAAATGTGAGCTGAATCCATTATTATTGTTTCTGTCTTCAAGAGTCAAATGATTCCTTGGTACATTTTCCTTCCTTTTCTCACAATCCCGCATAAAAATGTCTTTGTTTCTTTTATCTGGAATTCTGGCATGCTTTAGTTGAACATTCACATCACAGATCACAGTATTACTATTTCAGTTCTTACTTTCACGCTATACAATAAATACATCCAGAAAGAGTGCGCATGTGCGTATGATGTAACAGACAGTGGAAATGCAAGAGACCAGATCATAATACATAATTACACTGCGTCAGGCAAACGCAGCTATACTTTATGGATAACAATATTTAAAATTGAAATCCAAGAAAATTAGTAAGTGTTAAGCATTGCCCCGGTTTACCTATGGGGTGAAATGTAATGATTAGTCAGTCTAATAAGTAGCAGCCGTATCTTAGGTTGTAGGAAAATGTCTCCCTGGGCATTGTCCCCCCGGACAAGCAACAGCGGACGTTTTCCCCCCAAACTCTTATTTATGTTACTGAAGTTCACGGTGTTGTAAGATTAGGTGATTTTTTATGAAACGCAGGTTAATAAAAATATTATCTCACGAATCCAATGCAAAATATACTTAATTAAACCGCAAGCTTGAAGTGAATGGAAATGCAAAATAACTTAGAATTGAAAAGTGTAGGAGATATAGGTAAGTCGTTTAAACCATAATAAAATTATATACAAAGTAGTGAAATTACACACTCCGGCGATTTAGGTAGTTACTATTCTACTTCTCAGTACGGCTAAAACATCTTTACCTCCTTATATATTTATGTAGTTTTGCAAATATTTGCAAATATTTGCATTAGCTACAGCAGAAATTCTATGTGGAGACGTTCCTTCGTAGTGTGGGTCACACTATCAGGTTTAATTTTTAGAATTTCAGATTATAAGGTATATGTTGAATAATATTCCTTGTGAGAAGTTTCTTTGTTAGTGTAATAGGGTACTGTGTGCATATATTATTTTAAGTTACTTTCTTTTTACTTATTACTTTTTCTATCCTATAACTAGGCATTGTTAAGCAATGATATAATCAAATAAAGGAACATATTTTCTGGCAGCAGTAGTTATCTGACAGACAAAAAAAGAGCCACGGAAAGAGATAACAGGTAAAGACTCTACTCTTCAATCCTTTAACCTAGCAGCTAGTAGCCGTTCATGGAACTTCCAGGAATGAAACCCTGGAGCAGAATGCCAAGCCCAGGATCAGCGAAGAAGGAAGAGCAAGGAGTTCTTAAAAGTCTGGGAATAGCTTTTGGGAGAACGAGACATTCATTTTACACTTCTTAAAATTATATTTTCTTGAAATTTGCACAGCAATTCGCGTCAAAAATCAAGAAGAAAATGGAGACGCCAAAATGTTTTCAACGGTTACAAGAAGATCTACCCCATATTCCATGTTGGTGCAAAAAGTTCGAAAATCTGTACACTTCTTTTATTTGTTGGCGTTTTTCTCCGTATTCTTCTTCCCAATCTACGAGTTAAAATTCAATTCAATTTAAGCGAAAGCAAGAGACCAAATTGTAAATCCTTAAACCTGAATTAAATAAGTGTAACCATATCTGTATTCACATTGGACTCGGATCTAGAACTTCTTTGGTACTGCTCCGGAAGTACGCGTAAGATTGTAAATTTTAAAAATTATTGTGTAACATTTGATGTAAATCTGAAAACAGAACAAAAACAGAATTATTAATCAATCGTAACTTTTTCGCCCCTAGGCTTCAGCTGGAGGGAAATGTATCATTTTGACTTCAATTCATGATAACATTTTCAATTGGAATTCAATACAAATCTATCCTAGTAACTTACCTTTAGTCTTTGTTTGTTGTGTTCCCTCATTTATCATTTGCAAACGAATTGATTCTCATCCTCAGTATCCGTAATATATAAATATAAAAGAAAAGTAAAATTAAAGAAAATAAATTAAGTAAACACAACTGGCATCATTTGTAGACATCACATAGGGACTGGAGCTCATTCGTTCATAAAAAAAATTATAAAACTTTTCGTCAAAACTTAAATAAAGGGCAAGGAAGCGAACCCGTGACCTGGACAGTCCCTTGTGGTTCTTCTTCCTTTTTGTATGTTGACGATGGACTGTCGTATGTGGTGGATTCTTCCGCCGACATCGACCATCCATGCTAGCCCAGCTCCCTAACTTATTTATACGGCAAAACAATATGAAATTAAACTAAAATAAACTAAAATAAAAATAAAAATCAAAACTAACTTACCTCATTATTGAAATTCAAAATTCAGGACCGGCAGTAGTACTGGACTGAATAGTGCGGTTCGGTGAGTGCCCGTGACATGGAAAGCTTCGGTCAGCGGGGACATCCTTTCGCTACGCGCCGATTCCTTCCAGTACGGATGTGGTCGAGGTCTTTACGCGTCCTCTACCACCTCCCTGCCGTGTCCTCCTGTAAATCGAAACAAAATAAATTACACTAAGCAGACCGAATTTCCGTGAGCCAACGTTGGCAGTGTCGACTGTCAGCTTGGTCTATTTGCCTTGTACAGTCGACGGATTGCTACCGTCTCACGGTCATTCGGGAGCTCACGGTGGCGAAACCTGAAAATAACCTTCAGTGCTAAATCCTGGTTTCCTCCACCGAGCTATACGCCACTATAAATCAAGTCATTCAAAATAAGACTCAAATACCAAAGTAAAACAAATATTTACATCTAAAAACGAAGAATACTTAACTTTTATGTAGACATCGGTAAATTCTTGACTGTATTCTTCAGTTAAGCTTCTCCTCTCCCCCCCCCTTTTAAGAATTCACTGGCCTTAAACCAGTGTGATGAACACCCCCAAATTAACACATTGCTACCATCTGACACTATCAACAATACTAACTTAGAGATTTTTTATTTTCGTTAACGTAAATAGAACAATCATTTACAGTGAAATCCAAAATTTAAAGTTACGGAGGTAAAGTAAACGCGATGATGTCTTTCTGACTGACTTCTAAAGTCAGTTGTGTTTTCCATACGCGTTTTAAAAGTTGCGGTTTAGGCTTTGCCCTACCCCCTCCGTCACTTTAAAATTCGGATTCTCCAAAAAATTCCGTTCTGGATTATTTTTTGTAGAAAAATAAAAATGTAAATATAAATCTGTAAATAAAAATAAAAGTTTACTTACCTATACAATATAATCCTGTAGTGGAAGCTGGTCCTGAGGTTGCAAACTCGGAGGTCGCTACATCTACTAGCAATCGTCACAGTAGCTAAAGGCGACTCGTCATTTATGAATAGTACACGCTTTGCTGTACACTATTGCGTGTCCCCGTAACACTATCAGCAAGTCAACAGTAAAAAAAAGTTTAAAAAAGGTTAAAGGTAGCTTTATTTGCAAGGGTCAGACGTTTCAATCACTTAAGACTGTTCTTTCAACATAGACCCTTGTTTGACCCGCTTACCACACAGAGCCAAGTAAGCCTTTAATGATATAGATCGCCACACATGTGGAGAGCCTGGCGTTTAAGATCAACTTTCTCACGAAAGAGATCCGAGGCAAGTGGGATTCGAACCCACGCCTTGTCGACAGTGATAGAGAGCCTCAGACGCTATGTCTCGCCCGGCACCACTGGACCATTAAGGCTCTCTAAGCTTGGAAAGGAAAGCTCGTGATTTTCCGGAATGCTGGGATAGGCTGGGCCAAGCCTGCTGTGTTGCCAGCTTCTGAGCTGGTAACGTCAGCATCTCCTCGCAGCCGAACTCCCGAAGTTATCACAGACCAAGTTCTGTCACTGAGCTTGCTCAGGTATCTGATATGCAGGAGTGCAACTGAGGAACAGCAACTGCGCCATTCCCACTTGCCCGTATAAATGTGGCAACGGCTGTAACCACAGCCAACACGCATAAAGGAAAACCAAGCCGTCTTCCTATACGATCCACACCACACTTCTTCATTGTCGATTGTGTTTCATAGCAGCAGGTAGTGCGACTCAGTTCTTTTAAATTTAAAAGTGGAAATTTTCCAAATTTGCAACTAAATATTGAATTTCAAATTCAAAATTTGACATTATCCGGAGCAGAACTGTCTTCTCTCTCTGAATTTCGACATTGTTAGTGTGAATCATCCAGTTTAGATCCCGAAAAATCGCGTACGAATTCCGCGGATCTCAAACCCATAGTAAAAGGATCGTCCTCAAATCGGTTTCAAACCGAAGTAACAGTGACTAATTTATTCAGGAAATCTCGTCGTTCATCCACTACCAAAAATCCGCATCCGAAAAAAGTCATCAGGGAGGTCAGCATTAGTGTTGTGACTTGTTCACAAAGAACAATTGTTTTTCACTTTGTGATTGTTCTATCACAATCACAATCACAAACTACCAAATCTTGATTGTGCACAACCACAAACTCTGAACAAACATTAGGAACAAACAGGAACAAACCACATTTTTGGTTATCGTTAGATTTATATGAAATGGAACGCAATTTTTGACAACTAATCAAATGAAATAAATTTCAGTTATGAAATTCCAACAAGAGTGGTCCATAAATAATGTCATCGAAATCTTCATTGATTTATGGCCCCCGCGCTAATATCCATAGCTTAACATTACATAGTGTCAATATCAAGCTAGACCAATGACCATACAGATGGTGATATTTACTGACGATCTGATGTTACTGACGTAACATCATGTGGGTGTGTGTTATTGACGTAACATTTAGAGTGGATATATTATATTTGCGTAATTCATGTAACGTCGTTGGCTGACGACCCCAATATGCAATAAACTCTTTCTCAACGAAAGCGAGCTTTCTAATTCCAGTTTAGTTCAAACTACCTTAAACACGTTGGTCATTGGCTGATACTTTTTCCGGCAGTATAGATATCGGTATTCTTAATATAGTGCATACTCATTTCATGCTATGCATAGTATGCTTTTCAGGACAGCCAATTCTGTTTTACGTACAATAATCCATTTCATCTTTCAACCAATCAAACTTCTCGCCTCACGCTCAACGTGTGGAAATTAGGAAAACTAGGAGCAGAAAATTAAGAAAAAAAGAAAATTAGAAATGACAAACGGATTGGGAGCGGGAGCTGACTGAAAGCGTGTCGGCTCGTTGGAATTGTGAATTCCTATTCATTTTGCTTTTCAAAATTATTATTTAAGGTTAGAAGTGACTGTTTAAGTTTAACTAATAATTTTAATACGGCTGTTGATTTAGCATTTTTTATGATGTAGTTCATGTATTAATGTATGTAATAAATGCCGTCGCGGCATACGCCACAATTTTTAAAAACGACATGGACTGCTGACTTTATTTTTATTGCAGTGGAGTTTTAAAATTTGGATTTTGCATGAATAAAATATTAACATAAAGCAATAACGAAATAGCGACATCTATAGTCTCTGAATTTTTAATCCCACTTTTAAATATCATATAGTTGAAAATGTAGAGTAGCTTGATCTACTGCCGCAATTTTTCAAATATCAGCAATCTTATATATTAAATAAAATAGGTCATAGTCATAGATGGTTTTTAAAACATTCAGAGCTAATTGGTTTGATATTTATGCCATTTAAATCATATTATTGGTGTCGCCGAGTACACTTGCTGTTGGGGTAAATTAAGGGAAAATTTGAATGCCTCGCGGGAATCATAATTGTGATTAAACCTGTAAGGAATAAGTTAATGTTGCAGTATAGAGTAATGTGTAGTAGAAGTGTAGGATATTGGTTTTGGTTAGCTATAGATATAGTACGTAGGTACTTCTTACTTTTGTGTGGGCAGTCAAAGTTTCACATGTTTTTGTATGTTTTTATGTGTAAATGGTGTGTCCATAAATTATTTGATTGGTTAAATCAGTGGGTCTAACTAAGTAGTGATAATAGGACATGTTGCAGATTTTGTTGCGAAGTCATTTATGCACTGCCCCTAAATTGTCATTTCCCAATAGACTCCAGTCATTATGTACTTGCATGCTATAGTGTACTGGATTTAGGATATAGAGTATAGCGAAATTGTAATTGAGAATCCTTCCATTTCCAGTAAAGCCCATTCACTATGCCGAAATGTTCTATATGCTTGACATAGCATTGGGGTAAAGGGGAGATAGAACATTCTGCATGTCAATAGAAGGGGATGGAAATTTCGAGGCAATTGGAAATGAAAGGAATTGATTTGGTCTTTTGTTCCGTCACGTAGCCTGGTACATATCTAAATTTTCCTCGACAAAAATTTAAGTCGCACCAGAAAGTCTACCACGAGAAACCCTAGAAAAAAAATGATTGCCGTAACTTCTTTTGTTCTCCAAGAGCAGCCTACTATTACGTCCGATCCTTTTCGGGGTTTCCTTTAAAAGCCAAGCCGTGCAGCCTGCCTTTTCAGTCTTTGGACAGCGGCCTGAGGAAACTCTTTTAGTCTGAATCAAAAATTAACACTACCCATACGGCACAGTACTAGTAAGTGGGAAGTCAGTAAAGGACATTTATTACTATTCTCATAGTACGTCAGTGTGACAGTGTATTGGGATTGTCAAGTGTTGAAGCCTTGGAAATGGCTTAGCGAAGAAGAGTGCAACAGACTATATTAAAGTATTGGACGTGGGTTATCAAATAGGACTTTAGTTTGGCCATAGTGGCGCTAGTGGCGGAATATTTTGTCAAGCCCTAACTTTATAGTGAATTACTTATATATTGGGATATACCATTATGGTTATTACTGTATCAGTAAGTACTGAGTATTATTAAACACTTTGACTGCCACATTGACAATAGTGAATACATAATACAGTATATTTTTAATCGTGACTTATACATAGTGAAGCCATAGTCTGACTTATTGTATGGCCTTTACATTGGATGAATGATAGTGTGTTGTCATATAGCCATTAATAAAGATAGCATTAAGTAATTTACACTGTTTAAACTGGGACTTAAGTGCAGTGTATTTATTCTGCATTTTGACATCCGGGACAGGATTTTGGTTTTTTCATCAACCATTTTTGAGCTATTAATGTGTTGCAACGCAACAATTGCTCCTTTGAACCGGATCAAGGCCGGGAGACATTTTATTATAGACTGACGGGTGTTCTTGTTGCTGAAAGTACAGGGTGTCTTATATTTCCTTTTTTATTTTACCTTTTTACAGCGTCCTGTTATTTTGTTCACTGGTTAGTATGGATCTTGTTGTGGAACCGTCGGTTTTGAGGTTGTCTGCCTAGGGGTGTAATCTTAGCACACACCTCGCGGGGACGACTGCGGGTTCTTTTAGTGCAGCTTCCAATATAAGCAGGTTCCTATAGTTTAGATCTTCTAGCCGTTATAGTGTACAAAGTATTACCTTTTCCTACCTTTTTACATCCATCTTACCTTATATGAGTCACTTCAAACTGAAGGTAGCTAGTGACATTAGTCCTTGTAAAATGGCGACTCCATTAATAACTTTTGTTAAAAGCTCCAGCAAAGAGTTAGTGAGAGAGCTCAGAGAGTAAGGCAATGGCCAGCGTACCTCGACGATAATACCCGAGGTTCAGCAATTGACAATAATGTGTTTGACCCAGAGCATCAGTCAACCCCTTAGGATGACAAGGACAGAGAGAGTACGGTGTCCACTACGACGGCGGCGCAACGTCGGACTCTGGAGTTGAAATTAGTGGAAGCCAAGCTCGAACGTGACACGGAGCTGTTGAAGCTAAAGGAGCAGCAAATGCAGGCCAAGTATGATACCGACATCTTGCGCCTTCAGCTGAGTCAGTTAGAAATGGAGGGTGAGCAAGACAGAGACATTGACAGGGTAGTAAGTGAATGTGTGAGTGCCACTGGAATCCCCTTTGGTGAGGTGCCTACCTATCAAGCGACGGGGAGACTTCCTCCTCCGGTTCCTCCACGTCGACGCTTATTTCCGTCTTTACCGCCACAGCCCCAGCCAGCATCAAGTCAGCATACAGCTCCCGTTCTGCCTCCCAGACCTCCTTCAGTACCTCCTTGTCGGCCCACAATGACTGCAATGTCTAGTGTTCGACCTGTGACTAATGCCTCTCAACCAGAAGACTCTACAGCATTGTCCGTGGTAAGTGTGATGGAGAAGTTCCTGGCACGTCAGACCTCAAGCCCTCTTCCTCAGTTCCCAGGTGACCCCCCAGAGTGGCCTTTATTTATTTCAACACTGCGACATACCTCTGTAAACTGTCAATACTCAGAGGAGAGGTCCATAAATAATAAAAATTTAAATTTCCGAATAAAAGCAACTATAACGTAATGGCTTAGCTCTACTGGCTATAAGTACGTCACAAGTCAACAGGTGGATAATCTTTATAAATTTTATTATAACTGATTCAGATTTGACTAATAACCCAAATTCGCCACCCAGTAGTTTTCCAACCCTTAATTTTTTTCAGAACTTTGCTGAAATATTTTATAATTCGACTTTAAGTTGGTGTCACGAATCGGGATTCTAATTCGTAACACCAACTCAAGTAAAAACTCTCATTAGTGGTGTGTTTGGCTTCGACAACATCGAAGCCTATGTACACCAACAACGCAGAGCTTTTCAAAACGAATTGAATTAAAATTTAGTCCTGTATGTCTTTCATCCTCCCAATCATATTAGTAAACCGCATTGAAAATTCAATACAGTATTGGTACTCTATCCTTGGCCATCAATATTAAACAGTACAGCAGCTAGATCATCTGTCAGAATTTGTGTGCGAATATTTAGGTCTTAGAGAAACCGCAACCACACCAATAGTCACTACCATCCCACATCTGAATTTAGCAAACTACTCAGAGAAGAAACATTCAGTGCTGTGTTGGTACTACATTTTTGGCTTTCAGTACATGAGCGACACACAAGTTAATCAACTTCCAAGTGTCGCGTCCATGTATTATTACGTATGTGCTGCGTACATATACACTTTAAACTCAAACAAACTCGACAAACATTTAAAAATTAGTATTATTCGTCCACCAAAATTTTCAAGAACTTCAAACTCTATTAAACCTATGGAATAAAAAACACACTTTGAAAACCTGTTTAGCATTAAAGACGCAAACAAATGCTCTCTAAACTTCGAAATGAAAATGCCAGACCCTACACTCGATAGTGAAATTACTTTGATTGCAGTAGCAGCATCAATTTGTAAACTGGCAAACAATAAATCTCCCGGGAGTGACGGAATACCAAACGAGGTGTGAAAGCACCTGGACTATACACATTTCAGCTCTCTATGTAAAATATTTAATAACATTTTAGTAACAAAACAGGTTCCGAAGCAATGGCAAAAAATAACAATAGTACCACTATACAAAAAAGAAAACATAGAAAGCCTATCCAACTATAGACCAGTGTCACTGTTAAACACTAGTATGAAACTTTTCACAGTTATACTAGCAGAACGACTCCAAATTTGGTGCCGACTGAAACAAAAAGTAGCGGAAAATCAAGCAGCTTATAAAAAGAACACGGGAAGTCAGGATAATATTTTTTGACTCACATCCATTGTACAAAAATCGTTTGACAAACCTAGCTATAAATACTTGTTCGCACTATTCATAGATCTGAGTCAGGCATTCGACAGCATTACTCACAGTAAATTGTGGAGCAAACTGGAGGAAAAAGGAATAAGTTCAGAATTTATTGAAACTTTAATGAAAATATATTCTGACGTCAAAGCAAAAGCAAGAACTGAATTCGGTTTTACGGAATCGATACAAGTTTAAATAGGGGTTCTTCAAAGGTAAACGCTCTCACCAAACCTATTTAATCTGTATCTGGACAAACTAATAAAAGATTTAGATGCAAGTGGAGCACTGGGAATTCGAATGGCAACAGTGGCAATACTGATTCTTCTGTATGCTGATAATATCGTTCTGACGGCCCAGACGCCCGGAGAACTAGAAAAGCAAATTAACACTGTAAAATGCTTTTTTGATAAGAATTTTCTGAAAGGTAATTTAGGAAAAACCAAAATGATAATATTCCAAAATTAAAAACCACTAAACAAAGACATCAAGCATGTACAAGTAACATTGGGGGACAAAATAATTGAGCAAGTTAACGAATATACCTATCTTGGGATACCGATGACATTGAATGGTACATTTAAAGCAGCAAACAAATCGTTTCTGAAAAAAGCCAATGTTGCACTCAAGGAGCTTTACACTGTGATGCGAAACACAAAAATTAACAATATTAACTCCAGGATAAAACTTTTTAACTCCTTAGTACGGTCTATTATTGCATATGCATCTTCAATATGGTCCTAAAACTACGTCGAAGAGCTAGAACTTTTTTAGACCAAATTCCTTCGTTCGCTAGTCAATATAATCAATTTGGCCTTAGCCTTTATACTAAGACTGGAAACGAGAGTAACATCGATAAGAGCAATGCTGTTTAAGAACACAGTAAAATTCATAAGCAAAAATATTTTTAGAGATGGAAAGAATAAAAATCAACTTTAACTGTTTCTTGGAACTAAAGAAACTAAAAACCTCTAAAACCAGATACAGCTGGTTTTTGCAAGTAAAACAACTATTCAGCTCATATCAGATGGAATCTGAATTTGAAATGCTATCAGAGCAATATCTACAGAAAAATGCTGAAAAACTAATTGCAGTCGCATATCAATCTCCTCTTAATGCCGATGTCAAATCAATGATGGAATCAAAAGTTATGACGCACTTCAATAAAACCCATGCAGTCCAAAGCAGTATCAATAACCAAAGTGCATGTTGGGATACAATTAAGCTAATTCAGCAACTCAGGTTAGGGCTCCCAGTGGTAAAAATTATAGGAAAGAAAATGTATCTATAGGCAATAAATAAGTGGTAGGACCCTAAAAAGACTTAAGAATGCAAGGAATGTAACAATGGGCCAGAAGACATCTTTCATGTATTAACTGAATGCAGCGCATACAACGAACCACGGAGAAATATAGACCTTAAAGTACATAACCTGAATAGAAACAATTATATTCAACTACTATTTAATGACAACAAATGCATAGCCAAGAATATGCAAGTGATATATAACTTCTAGAAAGAAGTGGAGAAAATCAGAATCTACGATGCTGCATGATATTAAGCCAATAAACTGCTATTAACATTTCTTTAAATAAATAAAAAGCAGAATATCATATAAACATTACGACTACAATATTTGCACAAAAGTGCACAAATCCAACATTAGTCCGTTTGAAGCAATACAACAAATTGGTACAAGCATTCGGTATTGGCACACAATTAAAGGCCATCATTTCTCACAAACCAACAATTATAAACTTAAATTATATTCGTTTGTAACAAGTTAAATATTCCTTAAGGTATAAAATTGTTGTTTGACGATGAAATTCCTCATCTCAACCTCATTAATTTTAACATAAAGTTAAAACTAACGATTGTAAATTGGTCAGTACCACTTGTCTAGTAACCAAGCCCGAGTTCTCATTAGTGTATTACTGTGCTTTGAAAACTTAACTGCACTATCAATTTATTAAGAACCTTAAGTTACATTCCTGTGTGAATGTCGTTTATGATTCCTACAGTTTTAGTTACCCGTGTTAAAGATTCTGTACGGTACTAACATTCCACAATTGGACACCAATATCTGACAGCATCACAGGTAAACAAGTCCCTCGAATTTTTTTGACATCATTTAGGCCTTCGAGGAACAGCAAACTCTCCGATTGCTACAACTATACCACACCTTAACCCTAGAAAATTCTCTGAAACATTTATATATTCTGTATTCAGTTAGTATTACGCTTGTGGTCTTCAGTACTTGCATTATCACCAAATACAGAAAATATTCACCGTCACGTCTATAAACGACGAGTACGGTGGTTTTTAAGTTTCAATAAACCAACCAGATAAACTGGATTAAACATCCAAATTTCACTGCCCAATTCGTACATTCCGTATTACAGTAGCATCAAGACGAGGAATATATGTTCTTGTCTGATTGACCGATTAACGATTTCATTGCTATAGTTTTAGGGTTTCTCAACGTCAGCGATCGAATTTTCCCTGACGGCATATGCACGCTAGAAGATCAGCAAGCCACATTACCTGAAAATCTACGATTTGAAGAGTTCAAAACCGATTAACCAAAGAAAGCAAAAGGAAAGCCTAAGCACCGGAAAAAAATATGATTTGTTCATGAAACTGTTAGTTTGATTTTTAATCACAGACGTGATCTTATTGTTTTAAGTGTTTTTTATTCTTACTGCAATCAAAGGCTATCGCAGATGCCGAATCGCTCGCTATCCTTGGGATTTGGTCGATTCATCAAAATAAACGATTTTTAGTTGATCAGTCTTGAACTTAAACTTCCTACACTGACTTTCACTTATCCAAGTTCACAGTCGATGTACGCTGTTAAAGATTTCACTACATTATTCATTGGATTAATCAACTATTGGTGGTTCAACAGTGTGGGAAGAAAAATCCCTAGTTTCATCGAAAAAGAAGGTTTCATCAGTTAAGTGTTGTAAGATTTCTGTGCATTAGGCACTAATCAAACTCATCAATACACGTTTAACTTGAAAGCGTTCGAAATTTACAGTTACGAAACAACAAGTTTAAAATTCAATTTAATAGTAAAGCTAGCATCCGTATCTCTCTTAAAACCCGTAGACTTCAGTCTTAACACCGTCAACATAGTTGCTAGGTGCTTGTCCCTACTTTAATAGTTAGTCAATGATTTAAGTTAGAAGTTGCAGGTTTTAAGGGCTCAGGACACAAACAGTCTCTTAAGCCCAAACTACACTAACTTTCGTAGAACCATACATCTAGGGTCTGGGACACAAAGCGTCTTCTTGGAACAACTGTTAGAGATAAGCCACGCATTCAAAATAAATAAATAAAGTTAAAAAAAATATGACTATCATTCCTCGAGAACAGTACTTTGCTTTTGTGATCGACGAGATAAAGTGGTTTATCCACAGAGGTCATAAAATCACTACGATCAACCACCTCTTCATGCTCCTTACCATTTACATCGCAACCTACGGCATTATAAATTTATACTTTGCCGAATTGGAGATTTAGAAACTGAACAAACCTTTTGCTCATCTCGGATTCTGGACATAAATCAAGAAGAAATTCGCGCCCCATCGATTTACTCACCAAGACACCAAAGACTTGCGAAGGTACTCCTGTGTTTCTAAAGGTTAACAGATTAAAAGATGTCAAATCATTACGAATTTATACAGATTTAAAAAAATATAATTCCTGAAATTATTGAAAAGCAAATTTTCCACTAACCTTATTTTGACCCTTAAGAACAGGTGAAGGCTCGCGTAAAGCTACAAGCCGTCTCCGGCCTTCTCACTGTCACAGCGAGCTCTCTAAGTAACACTAACTACAAGTCAAAAGTTTTTAAGAGCCAAATTTATTCTCAAAAACTCACTAAGTTTCTCTAACTTTCACTTCATCAAAACAGCCCGAAGCAAACGGATCCTTTCTGTGAATATCCGACACTAACAAACTGTATCTCTTATACCACAATTCCAAATTTCAATTTTCAAAGGTCACAGACCCTAAGTTTATTTTTAAAGTTACAATCCAATGAATAAGGAGAGGTAACTTTAATTCATAATTTTAAAGAGTGTCGCGACAACCAATAGAGTTCAGTTTTAATTTCATATACAAAAAGAAACTGTCTGAAGTAAGTTAGAATATATGTATAAATAAATGTTAAAATAGCTCAATTGAAAATAGTTTGACTTAAAGGTATACTACTTTTTCAGCAAATCGCTTTTACCAATTCTCAGGTTAAAGAATAATTTAAAAATCTAGCTAGGAATTAAAGTCGTCAAAGAACTTCAAAAAGTGCATTACAGTAAATCTACCACAAACCTTTGAAGTTTGTTTTCTTAAAGTCAAATTCCCGAATCCATTCTTCCCATTTCTTCTCAAAACAAGACGAGACGGAAAGCAGGACAATCCCATAGTTGATTTCAACAAAACTAGTGCCACGGGCAATCCCGGTAAAGAGCCTGATATGGTCAACACCGTCATCAAGAGAAACCCTGGTACAGTTGATCAACAACAAACGGTAGGAGGATGAACGAAGAGCATGGTTCTCTCTTCTTCCACCCGAAAAAGTCGCCACCCTGATAAAACAGAAACTTCTTTTCGCTTCAATTCGAAATCTGCTACCAAACCGAAAACGACAGGGCGAAAAAAAACAGTGGCTGAACATCGCAGTTGTTCGGCGTCATCTCATTGTTCAATCACTTTAGACGACGACAACGGCTGTGCGTCAACCGACGACGGTCAGCAGTTCTCGGAGGTCGATGACCCAAAATCAATCTGATTTGGAGCAACACATTGACCGCCACAGTAAGGTCATCATTGATTAAGTGTTGAAAGCCTTAGGCTCACACGCAAATTATTCAGAATTCTGCTGTAAACGTATTGACATTCCTCCTAATCCGAAAACCTTGCTTCTCTATTGTAGAAATTCCAAGAGATATGTCATTGAGATTAATCGAACTCACTCTATGATCGACTCATCAATACGTGTTCTTTAAGAACACAAAGATACCTCTCTGATTCAACCACATTATTACGAAAGAGAGGCCGATAAATGGTCTGTTACGGGATCTGCGATCGCGTACGTAACGAAAGTGGAACCACTGCGCCTTTCGACATCTTCTCAAACTCCACACTTAACAATGAATACCGGTAGCAAGTAGATGCAATTGCGCATCGATTCTGCTATCGTTACTCAGAACGCCGAGGCTCCTTTCACCCTATCGTGGTACCATCGCCGTAGCCAAAGATACCAGCTCGACGGGGGCCGGCTGGGAACACATAACAGAGTTAAACTTAACTTCTAACACCTGAATATTCGAAATCTTTCGATAATGAAAATAATTTTATTTTTATAATTTAATAAATGTGTAGGTGCATATTTTGATGAATATCAGATGGTATAGTAGTGTAAATTACGGAGGTGATCCACCACGCTTAAAGGGCTAGCAACCTATGGGGAAACGGGGGGGGGGGGGGGGAAGAAGAGGCTCAGCTGAAGAATCCGGCCAAGAATCTCGAGTATAGCTAAAGATAGTAAGTATGCTAATTTCTTTGCTCTATGTTTAGACCTAAGTCCCTAAATTACGTGCAGGAAGTTCAATGAACTACAGCTTGACGACTAATGATGTTGCCAGTTATAATTTATTTAACTTTAAATCTTAATATTTGATTCCTTAATTTTAGGTTTGGTAATGCTAAATTATGAGAATCAACATAGATTTGCCAATGAAATGAGAACACGACAAACAGAGAGAAAAGGTAAGTTTTACGGATTAATATATATTAAACTTCAAGGTTAAAATAAAAATATAAATTCGAATTCATATGATAATTTTCCTTTTTTTCAGCTTATGGCTGGGGGCAACAAAATTACGAATTAATTTTGATTCGATTTTTGTTTCGTATTTTAGTTTTCGTCCAAGAATTTCGCATTACAGTATTGTATAGATTATGGTCTTACGCGTACCGCCGGAGCAGTACGAAATAAAGTTTCGATTCCAAGTCCAGATTGATTTCCGGTAAGTTACACATTGAAGTTTGAATTGACAATTTTATGTTATGGTATCATGTCCTCAAATGTTTTAAATTACAATCAACTTCATATAAATTCGTAGATGAAAAGCAAATAATATTTTATGTTTTAAAGATTCTAGGAAACGGAGCAGATTCGTAAAGCAAATCCCCCTGCTAATCAAAAAACCAATTTTCGTCACGTTTTGGAATTTTGAATTTATTTTATTTTACTGAGACTGAAGAATTCGGAAGTGTGAAGGTAAACGAGGCGAATTGGTGACCTCGCTGGAAAAGAATCTTATAGTGACCGTTGTGGAAGAGGATGGAATTGTGACTGTCGACTTTTCGTCTCCTCAGCCGGCTGGCTGGCGTGCAGATCCTGGTCCTTGTGGGATGAGAGCATGATTTCGATGTGGCTTGGCTTTATTTTCCCTTTGAGTTTCATAGTCTGCTCCCAGTCCTGTGCTGAAGATGAGACGGGATGAGTCAAGGTATCTTATCTGTTTGATGTCTTCTTCTTCTCGCTGGTTAGACGGCTAAGCCGTTGGCCGGCTGGAAGAAGAAGTTGGGAAGATTCGTGCGTGTCATTTGGTTTTTCTTCTCAATTAACTCAATAAGGAACCAGCTACAGAGGCACCCAAAGCTGTCATTGATACGTATCAGCTTCAACCGAGGGAAACCTCACGGCAAAATCCCCCAGAGGATCATCAGTCCACTACACCACTACCAGTAGACATAAATCTCAATTATCCATCCTATTACAGGTCAACAACGGGAGAAAGAGAGTTGCTTTCACTTTCTGCAGCTGCTCAGAATCCCATTATTTCGCAACAGTAACTTTGAGTTGCGCTCGCGTCCGTTGGCTTTCGAGAAATACAAGTTTCGAGTCAGATGGGTCAAAGACCTTTTTATTTTAAACAACCTTCTTACCAGGGACCACAGAAGAACCCTACTGATCCGATTCGCGTCGGTAACTTGATCTCAGTTGGCCGACAAGAACCAACGCTTGTCAGTCAAGCCACCGGATGGAGTCAGTATCAACTACAAACTCCTTCGTCAGTGCTAGGTCCATTATCACCCGTTCCACTTGGGGCAGGGATGAAGGTGTTTGTTTGCTAATTGTCCAGCCCAAGTATTTCTACTCACTAAAAGATATTGCACCAACGATTCCGCTAAGAACAAATCAATGCCAGCCCGCTACGAGGAAACGTATCAACAAGCTCGGATAGAAACTTCTAGTGACGTCTTATCATTCTACACCGTCCGGTATGCTCAAAGTTTTTATCCAGAAACCTATTATCCGCCACCAACGGCACAGCCTCCTCCCGCCATACAATTACCTCCGCCGCAATACTTTTCAGTGGATCTTTTTCCACCACAACAATTGTGACAACCACAGTAAGTTTCATTACCAACGCGTTCTAGTTACAATTCAGCCCTTAAATTACACACATTTTGGAGGATACCTACCTCCACCGCCAGTCGTGCATCTTACACCAGGTCACTATGGATCTATTTGAAATAAAAAGTTCACCACATTATAATAGCTCACGTTGTATAATTTTGAGTGTACAGAAAACAAAAATAGCAATGACTATGCTTAACAAACACAAAAACATAAAACATTCAATTTTAGAAACATTTTAGAACATCCATAAATTATCTATGCTCATTAAGCAATTACTGCACCCGCCACCTTAGTGACGCATACATTTAAAAGCCAGCCACAGTTAATTATTTAACAGATGCTATCGAAGAACGTAACTCTTTTCGAACAATAATGAGTTTGGGTCACATCGTTTGTGTGTAACAGACTCTAGAATCATGAAAAAACTAAGTTCTTTACAATTCAATTTATCCAAATGGGCCAAAAACGCGTAGGTGATATTTATTGATTCTATAAAGAATTTTTTGTCGTTTTAATAGTACTAAAGTCTCAGGTGAAGCCTGTGAAGTTTTTAAGTTATAACGCTTTCTAGTTTTGCGTCTGTTTACTAATGGCAGAAAATTAGAGCGACACATTTAACAATTAATTTAACTAACTTAGGATTAATTTAAAATTTCAATAAGTCTCCAACTCATGCTTTGATATGTGAGCTACACAAAAAATAGCCATAATTGCAAAGAATAAATAGTCAAAAAATGGTGTCAGTGAACTTTGTATTTGAAATAGGCCCAAAGTGCAAGTGTGGCAATATCTCAAACCACACAACAAACGGTACCTGAGAAGGTTAGCTGCCCCACATCACGTTGTACTACAAGCTCCAGGGCCAGAAAGTCTTCACCACCCGATGAACGCAGTGCACGATCTCGTAGGACTCACTTCTTACCTCCACAAACTATAAATCGTAGGAGTAGGAGTCGCCAATCTACTCTTTTTTCTCCACCGGAAGAAGATAAGATTTTTTCCAAGAAGGATATTGCACTAACACCGCGGAAACGCAGTGTGGTGAACAAAGCAGTCAAACCAGTCTTGGCCAGGTTGAGTAACGGCATGTCGTCCGCCGGTTACGACCAATACCAGCAACCTAAATTCATAGATAAGTTACCAAAATATGGAGGAGAGAAGTTAGCAAGCAAATTTGTAAAGGATTTTAATTTTTACATTCGCCTGTACAAGCTTCCTCCCTCTGTAGTCATCACAATCTTGGACAAGGTCTTCATTCACCAAGCTGGTCAGTGGTGGTCCCACAATAAACATAAATACATCGCAAGGATTGATTACAGTGATTACGATCAATGCGCCGATACCTGGGAGATTATAACCGAGGGTCTGATTGGAAAATTCAATCAAAATTATGTTTTAGACCGGGCCGCAGGTAATTTAAGGAACACAAAGTTTAAAGCTAACCAGAGCGCTAGTGACTTCATTGCCATTCGAAGTGCATGTTTAGATCTCATAAACTCCAAAATGAACCTCAAACGGAAGCTCGTTGGAATCATTGAACGGTGTTCTATTCAATTAAACCAATATCTTGCAGTTGTGTGGACATTGAATCAGCTCTAAATTGTTTTGCAACGCCATATAACGCAAGCTCAACAAGATCAAATAGGCCAACCAACTGTACAGAATAACTTAGTGGTAGCGTCGCTTCCCAAAGTATATATGAAAGGACTTGAAGCACGGGTCCAACATCCTGATGAACGGAAACCCACCGACGTCCTCCACCGAGATTGTTATGTGGCCTGGGATGGTTTAGAGTATCAAGCTGATTACACATCCATGTTTACAGGAGCCCAAAGAGAAGCCGCTAAAAACAAAAAAGCTCGGATAAACTGCATGCAAGGCGGAAATCAAAACCATGAAGCAAGGGAATGCATAACACTTTTAAAAAAACAAGGCATTCAAATACACCCTCCAAAACCCAGAGCGTTGCAAATAGGACAGGAGGACCTACACAAGCCAGAGCATGTACTAACAACAACACACAAAATGTTCAATCAACGGTAGATCCTACAATTGGGCAGATCCTACAGGGACTCACTTAATCCGCACAACAGATACAGGCTCAGCAAGCCCCACCGATTCAATATGCTCCGGCGCCCGCGGCTTATATCACGGCCCCACAGCAACGGACTCAAATGGCCCCAACGTACACACTACAACCCTACTTCCCAACAATCTCAATAGTGTTTGATCCAAATAACCCAGAGTCTATGAACTGTCACCCGCAGGTGAGCGGCGTGCTGCTCAGAGGTTTAAGCGCCACCGGAGCACCCTGTGTATCCTCCAACGGCCCTCTTTCACCTGCTATCCTGGGCACTTCAGCTTTTTTTAACTTTTCAAAAGCCCATCAGTCTTTAAACTCCAAGGGGAGAGGTGTAACTGCACCTGAGCCCTCGCAATCTCTTCTAACTGATTTTGCGTTCGAAATGGAACCTATGAACTATGTCTCTAATCATTCCGTTAAACTAGTACCATTTCGTAATTTGCATACAACTCCATTCTTACTACCAGCGGTAGCCACGTCTATTTCAATTTCTTCTAACGCTTCAGCACCTAACTCTTCTGTCAAAGACGGCTCCAACAAAGACTATTTTAATTTAAAATTAGAAAATAATGACAGCATTGTCACAAATGATTCCATTTTCAAGCTCCCCAAACAGGAATGACTTTAATACGTACGCACGTTCTCCAAAGTCGAAATGGTAATACGCCGCGAATTCCGAGTCAAAATATACATAAATGCGACTTCTATGTTGAAGCACTCACTGACACGGGAGCAAACATCAGCACGATTAGCCCCCGCACGCTCACGAGACTAGAATTGCAGGATAACGTAAACCTTGCGCATCTATACAAGCTATCTTGTCCATCGATGATAGCACAGCTCACATAATAAAGAAAGTTACATTTTTCATTTTCTATATTGTCGAATTCCAACAGTTGATAAAGTGGGGTTTCTTCGTCATCGAAAATGCAATCGACAACTTGTTCTTAAGTATGGATCTCCTTCGGGCTAATCATACATATGTCCTATGCCATGAAGGAGTCCTCACCTTCATATCTTTCGACAATGAGAAAGAATACTCACCGCCACGTAAAAGTCTTAAACGAATGGCTACAAACACCGTTTGCCTAAGTAAAACTTAAACTAAGAAACGTAAAGTTAAAAATAAAATAACTTATACAGACAGCGTTGACTTGGAGTTGAACGTGAATACTGACAGTTCGCTTTCAATCCATTAATAGATGACCCTTTCTACAATGTTTTAACTAAAATGGAAACAAACCGTATGGAGGTGGATTGCCCGGACACTGACTCAGTTGTCCACACCATCCGTCCCTCATACGAATTCGACAGTTCCACCGAGGATAAAATACAAACTATTTCTACCTCCAGCATGTCAACTTGAGCTAAGAAACTGTTACCTAATTTCAAATTAAGACTTCGTTTTGTAACTTTCATCTTCATACAGGCGTACCGTCCTAATTTCATAACGTGTATGTGGAAGATAATGTTTCAATGGGGAATTCCTTTCGGAAAAAAATAAAGCTTTTTCAAAATTTCTAAAATACGGTCTTCACGTTGCGGATACCTCACTAAAAATAGAAAACAGTCATGGCATTTGCCACCTCATTTATTAAGATAACGATGATTTTATCTTTCCAGTCCAAAATTCACTTACGACGTATCGAGTTATTTGATCTGATAACAACCATCTTAGATGCATTCGGTTACAGACCAAATTTAAGCAGTTCCTAACTTCTTTTGAAATCAAACGCGTCCCATTCCAAGTCAAGGGCAGCCAGAGGCTGACTGACGAGGAATTTCAACAATTCAAAATCTGCGAGAAACTGAAACCTACTTAAAAAAATCAACTCAAGACCTACTGAGTAAATTTGACAAAGTCGTTAGGTGAAAACCCGAAGATTTTTATGAAACTGTCAAAGATCCAATTACTAGACAAACTTTAGAAGCTACTATAGAAATGTTAGATACCTCTCCAATGATTCATAACCCAACGGTTAAGTGTACAGAAATTCCAAGATGTAGTCCGCAGCGAAACCGAGGCAGGTTTGGCAAGGACAAGAATTGAGCCATTTGAGAGCTTTACTGTATCACGCATGTTAGTAGTTAAGAAAGGTGAAACCAAGTGGCGCGTGGTAATAGATAACCGGGACATCAACAAAAGATTAACACCAATAGCAGCTCCCATACCCAATTTGATGGCTTTTTTAAAACGTTTTTCGGTCTTAAGCTCTTCTGTAACGTAGACATGGCCAACTCATTAGCAGATACGAGTCTATAAATCTTGTCGAAATTTCTTAGTCAATATTCATCATATAGGAGTATTTAGACCGCTCACAATCCCATATGGATATCTCAATTCAAGAACTTGTTTTCAACAAGTTATGAACAAAATTTGGTACCCACTTCTTTGTGATTTTCTAGCCTCGTATGTCTACGACACAAGCTTCGGAGGCTCCAGCTTTAACCAGATGCTTAAGAGGTTATTACAGGTTTTTCACACATGCCTAAAGCTGAATATAAAATTAAAACCATCCAAATGTTTCTTTGGATATCCTTCCATTGATTTTCTCAGTCGGTGCCGATGGTATAGGAATATACAGCGAAAGAGTCAAAGTCATCGCAGAATATCCTTATCCTAGGAACATAACAGAGATTACGAAGTTTTTAGGTTTCTCCTTTTTTTCCGCCACATAATTAACAGAAATTTTTACGTGGCCCGGCCTCTGTTTAAACTTCTCATGAAAAATGCTCCATTCACCTTTGACGATTTTTCTTTCCTGTCCCACATAGTTAACTTAAACTATGGTCAGACGCTAGTGAGTATTGCAGTAGTTCCTGTTTTATTAAAAATATCGACGGGTACAGAAGGCCTCTTGCCTTCAACTCACATCTACTCACCGGTACGCAATTAAAATGGTGCACTTCAGAGAAGCAGTGCTACGCAATAGTCTATGGCCTTGGTGAACAACATTGCCTTGTGTTGGGGCGCTTAATTCACGTCTACGCCGACTTTTTTGCATTTACATTTATTCTCAAAACATCAGAAGTCAATTCCGGCGTTTCGCGCTGGATTTGTCGACCGGGAGTGGGCCCGAAGTAGATGCTGAGCTTCAACAAATGCGAACACAATTTATTTTACGCTAAAAGATTCCCTATCCCTTACCATAAATAAGCCATATACGAATGTGCGTAGCATGTAGTTAAATATAGCTGAATAATGTTGACAAATTACACCATTCACCAATGACGTCATTTCTAGAGGCTCTTCTACCATCAATAATCCATATATGGAAGTACGTGGCATGTAGTTAAATATAGCTGAAAAATTTGTAAGAATTGCCTATTTCACAAATAACATCATTTATACAGCCTCCTCTACCACCAATAGGCCATTTACGAATGTACGTTGCAAGCAGTTAAAAAAATAATAATACGAACGATATGAAGGTATTTATAAACGATCTGTGTATGTATTCTTGTAACACCCCTGCGTTCAAAGTATCTGTTTGCGTAATTTTTAAACAAATGCAGAGCGGAACCCCAAAATAGTGATATTTAGATGACGTCATTTATAAAAATCCCAGTATAAATACTGGAGGCATTCCATAATATGAGTACCCGTTTACCTCATTTTAAAACTAAAGACAGGCGGGATACTTGAAATAATAATATTTAAACAACGCCATCTATAAACGATTTCCCTATAAATACTGAAAAAATCATATGTTGAGGTCATAGGTCCACCTAATTTCTGGACTAATTACAGCAGGGATCTCTAAAATAGTAAAATTTGAATGACGTCATTTACGGACGATCCCCGTATGTAAGCTTGAACATTCAATGTTAGTATATAAGTTAACCTAATTTTAGATCTAAAGGTTTGTGAATTTCTAAAACGGTAAAATTTGTATGACGCCCTTTATAGACAAACCCTGCATGCATACTAGTAAAATCTCATGCTAAGGATATATGTAAACCTAATTTCTAAACTTATGACAGTGGAGATCCCTAAAAAAGTAAAATTTGTATGACGTCATTTTTGGACGATCCCTGCATGCATATGAGTAAAATCTTATGTTAAGGATATATTTCAACCGAATTTCTGAACCTATGACAGTGGGGATCCCTAAAATAGTATAAATTTTTATGACGGCATGCATGGACGATCCCCGCATGCATACTAGTAAAATCCTATGTTAAGGATATATTATGTCAACCGAATTTCTAAACTTGTGACAGTGGGGATCCCTAAAATAGTAAAAAATTATATGACGTCATTTATGGAAGACCCCTGCATGCACTCTTGTAAAATGCTATGTTAAGGATATATGTCAACCGAATTTTTATACTTATCACAGTGGCGATCCCTAAAAGAGTAAAATTTGTATGACGTCATTTATGGACGATCCCTAGGCTGCATTTTTAACGTCTGTAAAATAATGAGAAAGGAGAATTCCGAATGCCTGAGCTGGTATTCGAAGAGTGGACCCCCGTCATGAGAACGCATATTTTCCAATTTCGCATTGCAGTGTCAAACCAACGACCACTATACCAGTCTGCCCTTTGAACGTACATATGTCAGCAGTACATTTACTTGTAATGGATATTAGTAAAAATTTTCCATGTGTATTTCTAACGGCAAAACTTGACAAACTCTCAGCTCTATATGTACCTTCCATGTATTATCAGCCCTTTTTTTTATCTTGAAACATTGATTTAATTCTTGGTCGGTTTAACTGCTAATTGCAAAGAAACTATAACTTTAATAATAACCAAAAACTATACAGCACTTCTCTCTCGCTTTTCTCGGCAATTAAAAAAGGTTTCAATATAAAATATTTTAAAATGCGACCTGTAGCGTGCGACCAACTGACATTGTGACAGACAGACAGACAGACAGCAAACACCAGACCAATAGATGCTTGCTCAGCATCTAAAAAAGGAACTCACTTCCTTCCTCAGCTCTCGAAACGAGAGCGCAAAAACCATCCGCGTAGACTTGATCAATCAGATGATCATGTGCATGGAAAGCATGCACACCAACATCTCACAATTAATTCCGACTCCTTCGGATTCGGAATAATCTTTCAAGGGCATAAACTTAAAATCAACAATTCAAATACAATTAAATTCATAATTTGAAAGTTACAAAGGGATTCAAAAGTGGAATTTCCGCTTAAACATTGAGCCTCCTAAAAACATTACGGAGAAAAAACAATGCTCAGATGTGTAATCCCGCTTCTGGACCCCTACAAACAAAAACTAATAACAAAAAAATTTTGATTTAATAATCAGTACTCTATCTGTAAGTGGGGTAGGATGTAAGTTTAACATAAATTAAATAAAAATATCACAGTTTTGGAATGGATATATTTCTCAGCAACAGTGACGTAGAAAACGTTCCCTCCGACCAAGAAAATTTCAGGTTGGGGCCTGATACAGTGAAATTAAGGTCCCATCCACATAGTCCGACAAACACCGTTAACTAAGACCCTAATCCTGAAGTCCCTTTGACAGGAACTACAGACTCGGAAGCTTCCTCAGCATCTGCCTCTGCCCGAAAGAAGACTACTCTATTACCCGCCGCAGGTTCTGCCCACAGGCGACCAAAGAGTTCTGGTGTTGAGGTAATTAAATGTAAAAATAAGTTTAACTTAAAAATTAGAGAATTTCCAAAATGTAGAAAACAATTCATAAAAGGAGACATTCGACACATCTAAAAAGCCCCCTTTTCAAACCCCAAAAGAAAAACAGAATCCGACGATGCGGCCACTGCGGTGGTAGGCACCGTTATAAGTTCTGCAGACTCAGGGGAGAACGTTTTATACAGAGATCAACCTAGAATCAGTAAAAGTTTAAATCAGAACCAAAAGCTTTGTTTTCCAGCAAATTCCTTCAGAATTCGACTCTTATTTATTTCGATACTAATTTTAAGTCTCAAAGTAACGTCAATAGGTGAACATAACTCCATCCGGACGTCGGTGTGACACTGACCTCGGAACACGCTCTAAATACAAAAACCTTCAGTGCTTCGAGCCGAGGAAAGATCATGTGCCAACGGTGAACATTCTAATTTTTTCTTGGATTCTTTAATTCTTTTGTTAAAATAAATGGACTCTTATTCGTCATCAGACTCTGACGGTTTATAGCCGCCATTGCTATCAACTCTCCTCCGCATACCAAGCCGCGTTACATCGCAGACGACCTACTAAATAGTGCAGTGCGGTGAGTGCCCGTGACATGGAACGCTTCGGTCAGCGCGGACATCTTGTCGCTACGCGCCGATCCCTTCCAGTACGGATGTGGTCGAGGTCTTTACGCGTCCTCTACCACCTCCCTGCCGTGTCCTTCTGTAAATCGAAACAAAATAAATTACACTAAGACTAAAATTACACGTTAACCATTGTCAGAATATAAGAAAATTTTCCGTGGCAGACCAAATTTCTGTAAGCCAATGGTGGCAGTGTCGACTGTAAGCTTGGTAAGTTTGCCATGTACAGTCGACGGATTGCTACCGTCTCACGGTCATTCGGAAGCTCGCGGTGGCGAAGCCTGATAATGACCTTTAGTGCTAAATCCTGGTTCCCTGCACCGAGCTATACGCCACTACTTACTTTTAAAAAACTAAAGACCCTGTGGGACTTGCCCCATGGTCCGTTTATTTAACATTCAATACTTTCACAAATGATATATGTTACTTTTAAGTATGTTTAGATAAAATTATAGTACATAAGTAAGATTAGGAGTTCCGATCTATACGCCACTATAAATTAGGTCATTCAAAATAAGACTCAAATACTGAAGTAAAACAAATATTTACATCTAAAAACAAAGAATACTTATTTTTTATGTAGCCATCGCTAAATTCTTGACTGTATTCTTTAGTTAAGCTTCTCCTCTCCCCTCCCCTCTTCCTAAGGATTCACTGGCCTTACTAGTGTGGTGGACACCCCCAAATTAACATATTGCTACCATCTGACACCATCAAAAATGTTAACTCGGAGATTCTTTATTTTCGTAAACTTCAATAAAAAGCACATTTACGGTGAAATCTGAAATTTCAAGTTACGGAGGTAAGGTAAACTCGCTTATGTCATCCTGACTGACTCCTAAAGTCAGTTAAGATTTCCATACGCGTTTTATTTAAGAATACGTTATAATTTTGTTGTTGCTGTTTTTATCTTGCCGTAATTATTGGAGGGTGTCTACAATGGCTTGCTATGTTAATGTTGTCTGGTTCTAAACTTTTAAACAAATCTTGTAATTTTATTTAATCGTCCTAATTTGCAGGGTATATTAATTAAAAAATTAATCGTAAAGATTCTAGATACTTAACTTTTAAATATAATTTTTGAACGACCATCTACAATTATACCATCTTCTATCATTAACAATAATAGAATTAATAAAATACTATTTTAACGATGCCATGTTATCACAGTACACTAAATAAATATTGTCCATGCATTTTATTTCTACTTTAGCCATGGGTTGCAAATGTCCTAGGTTTGGGTGCGGGTAGCAAATGTCCTAGGTTTGGGTGCGGGTAGCAAATGTCCTAGGTTTGGGTGCGGGTAGCAAATGTCCTAGGTTTGGGTGCGGGTAGCAAATGTCCTAGGTTTGGGTGCGGGTAGCAAATGTCCTAGGTTTGGGTGCGGGTAGCAAATGTCCTAGGTTTGGGTGCGGGTAGCAAATGTCCTAGGTTTGGGTGCGGGTAGCAAATGTCCTAGGTTTGGGTGCGGGTAGCAAATGTCCTAGGTTTGGGTGCGGGTAGCAAATGTCCTAGGTTTGGGTGCGGGTAGCAAATGTCCTAGGTTGGGCATTGGGTAGCAAATGTCCGAGTAGCAATTGTCCGGGTAGCAAATGTCCTACAACCAATATACAACAGTATTTGTTTATTTACGGCTACGTGTTCTCTTTGCAACAGGTGAATCTGTTGTTGCCTGTTGCAACCCAGCCCCGCAACTTATTCAAATATATTTTTAATGTGTAAATGAATGTAAATTGTAAACTGCGAAGCAGGTCTAAAATCAAGTCAAGGGAGGCTGACGATTGGTCCGAACATCATAGTAGTCGAGTAGCAGCATAGTACGCCGTAAATGGATCTTTCGGGCTTATTGCATTGTATTGTATTTGAAGGAGATCCAGCAACATAAAGTTACTGAAATGCCGCTCAGGCCAATAAATAGGCCAGGCCCATTGCAGAACGCTCGCTTTTCTGAGTACTCATTGTTGCACTCATGGCTGTAATGGTAATCGGTCGAAAACGCATTACATAAACATTGTCCGGAGATCGAATTAGATTCAAGTTAGAAGTTCACTTGAAATATTATTAAATGTAGTGATGTGCTTGTCGTAATTAACTGAGATTTACCTAAATGATTTGTACGAGTAGTGTGTTTGGTGTGTGAGTAATAAATGTCGATGGTAAAATACTGAGAATAAGACTTGTATTTTTAATTGAATTAAACTGATGTAAATTGACAATTAAATAACTGATAAAACGAAAAGTGTTTTATAGAACAGAAGGTTCAAGCTAGTTAGTTAAGGGTTGAAATGGATATGATTTTACATTTAGATTATCCTATAGAAATCAACTCGGCTTCCGGCCGTAGTGGTCATTCGATTACATTACATTGTTATAGAATCTCTTTCCGCTGACCTGCATAATTAGCAAGCTACACAAAATTCATAAATCATCTTTGTCAATAATGATCAAGCCCATTTATAATTTAGCAACTCAATTCGAGTTTTACAAGAGTGTTACGCAATACATAATTCCATTACAATTATTTCATGACTTACATCCGTTGGCATAAATAACATTACATGATTGCACACATAACTTATCTAGAGATTCATCCTTAATAATTACCCTTTTATTACTTAAAAATGTACAATGTAATTAAATTAATTTTAATCTACCGTATGACTCCCACTGGTCGCCATACTTAACAATCCTCCTCTCCAAATGTAATTCGTCCTCGAATTACCCTTGGACTTACTTAAAATTAAAATAACCAAAATTTTCAAAATCTCAAAATTTCGAAAAATTTTGAAATTTTCAGAATTTCATCTAAATGTAGAATCTAAATAAATTACCTAAATTACCTAGTCTACCTAGACCTACTCGTCTACCTAAAACCTTTTAATAAGCCAGTAAATTCTTTTTGTCTTCATCGGTCAATTTGTGCAGTCCGTAATTTCCAGCGATGCCTTGGCCTTCCTTGCATTTTGCTAATTCATCATTCTAACCCTTTTGAATCTGGAATTGTTTCTCGATGAAATCCTCCATGCGTGCTACAGCCTCATCTGTGGTTGTATAATCACATCTGGACTTGCCGGATTTTCCTCTCCAGCGGTCATCATCATAAGTATCCGCCGGTGGTGGCTTAAATTTTTTGGTGACTCTTTTCTCTGGATTCGGCTTTTGAAGTCTCATACGGCCTTCTCTCCAATGTGGTGTTCCATAGCATATGTAGATCCAGAAACTCATAAAGAATACAATAACAATTATTGCAAACCCACCAATTCCCATTGTTATCATGTACGATATGTTACCATCTGACGCAGTTATCGTTCCTTCTACATTATTGTTTTCCTCTCGAATTAGTGCGTCCTGCTGTGGAGGTGGTGTGGTTAATCCTTTTCGTAGAGTTCCATTGAAATGGGTCTCATTAGCTGTTCGTATCGCCTTGGGCAACCAAGCTCCAACTTCCTGAAGTCGTAAAGGTTCGTCGTCATCAGAGTAGTCCGACTCGTCGCTCTCTCTCCGTGTAGGGCTGGCTGGTTCTCTATTTTCGTATGGCCTGTACTGTGGATTTAAAACATCTCCAGAAATTATAATTGTATTATTAATAATAGGTGCTGGAATTTCCTGTGGACCTATGCCCATGGCCTTTGCTGCCGCTGTTTGTATCAATCCACTTGCAGACAATACTAGTGTAAGTCCTGCTGCCTGTGCCGCTGCCGTTGCTACCGTATCTCCAGAGGGAAGCTTATCTTTTACCTTCTGTACCCATGTACTTGGTGGTTGAGGTATTTGTGGTGAACCTGGAGGTGAAGCTGCTGGAGACCAACCTTGATATACAGATTGTGCCTGTGGTGACATCGAGTCTCCAGTCCTGGCCTGCGTGTCTGGGGTCTTCATTAATGAGTCCTCCCTGGCGAAAATTTCCTGGCCTCCATTAGAAGTTCCTGCCTTTGGTGAAGGTGGATTGTCTCCCATCGCATTCTTATGTTTTTGAGAAGCCATTTCCGCCTTGAATCCTTTCACTCCAGTCGCCTCCGCTCCTTTTGGTAGATTCTTAATTGTCCCTGGGCTGGGTGGAAAAACAAGCTTTAACATTGTCGGCTGCGATGGCATATTAGCATACCTATTCGCTACCGGGCTACCATTTTTTAGAATTTTTCTCCATCCCCATGGCTTTGCATCTACTAGGCCTATCCCAAACACCAACATCAACATTAAACACATCCATGACCATTTACTTGTAAACGTTTTGGATCGTTTCGTTACCCTTGCCGCCCGTGCATGTACTCGTAGGCTCCGCATGGGGGCTATAAGCTCCCATTCATAATTGTTGTTGTTGGTTTCCGTTTTCTGTGCTTTAGTTGGTGGTGGTGGGCATTGAATCTCCTCGTCCTTTTCAACGCCTAAGACAATAATATCCCAATCCTCTTCTACACTAAAAGGTGAAGGGGATTTTTCTACCTGAGGCTTAGTCTTCTCCAGTTCCTTTTGCTGTAGGTTATCATAGTGCTGGTCCCAGACATGCTCGTCCAGCGCACGTTTGAGTAGATTTGGCTTTTTCTTGTTTGAATCCTGTCGAGACTGCTGACTGCTACCTGCTACCTCATCGTTAAAGCTCACTTGCTTTGCCAGAATTTTTTTCACTGTCTTTGGTGTGCTCCCTGATGGTTTGGGTGGCATCTCCTTAATGGACTTTGAAGTGGACTGGGCTGGACCATCTACAATTTCTTTCAATAATTCGGCTTTAAATTTTTTTATAGCTTCTGACTTACAAGCTTTTGGTGGTGTGTCCAGAGTCCATCCGCTTCTTGGCTCTCCATGTTTCCATTCCCAAATGGTATTGGATTCAGTGTATTCTTTCCATTGTTTTCGTATGTTCTCAGTTTCCTTTTCTATTTCTCGTGCTCTCGCCTCGGACCTTTCCTTTGCATCACGTAGTTGTAGTGCTTTTGCCTTAGAACATATTTCTCTCCAATCCTCATCAGTAGTGACGTCTCCTTTTTTAGTCTCCTCTCGCTGGTGAGGGGGAATCCATTTTTTGTTACTAGAATGGGGGCGGTGATTTTCACGCTGCTCCCTCAGTTGGCTGATGGATTCTGCCTTCTCACGTTCATCTAGGTCGTAAGTGGTAGGAAGTACCGTTCCATAGAATTGGTCCAGATTTTTTCTGTCCCTTTTTTTCTGCTCGAATACCCAGTCTCCAATGAAAGATTGTATGCACAAGTCGCATTCGCCTCCGATCCCATGCCTTTGTTCGATAGCACGTCTCATTTCTGAAGTTAATCTGTCTTGACGAGTCCATTCGTCAATGTCTTTTTTGACGGCTAAATCCACTTCACGCATACAGCCTGGAAACAGCATTGCCTTCACTCTTAAATTAGAATAATGACATAAGTAGTACTCCACAGTGAACATAGGATCGAAACTGAATTTTTTTAATTTCCTCTTAATACGTATGTACCAATTTTTTTCTCGCCTTCCACGATATATTTTCTATCTAGGTATGGTATGCCCCGAGATACGTACCAGGTGGTTGGCTCCTGGGATAAATTAGGAAAGTGAGTGGCAATGAGTTTTGGACTTACATGTCTGTAGGTTTCATTACCGTATACCCTGAAGGGGCTGAGGGTTGTCTTTCTCATTTCGGCATTTAGCATTTCCTCTTCTCGCTTTGTCAGTCCATTTGCATTGAATTTTTCCCTTTCCAATGTGGTCATGTCACTCGTCACTCTCTCCTTTCTTTCTTGACTATTATCCCTGCGTGTGGATGCAGAGCCGCTGTTGGTAGGATCTCTCCCCTTCCAGAGAAGTCTTTGGCCGTACTTCTCCTTGGTCACGCTGGGTCCAGAGTTGTGAACTAACGGACGGAGGTGAGATGGCACGTTCCTTTTGAGTTCTGCCTGTCTCTCCTCGGCTCCTGCGGACACTGGGTTTGGCTACGCAATGAATGGGTGATGATCGTCCTGTCCTTACGCTCGTAAATCTCCTGGAGGAAGTTCCAGCCCTCTTTAAATTCTTTTGTTCCTTGAGATGTCGAAATAAGAATTTTTCCTCTTGTTTCTTTTTAGGGGGCTGAGGGGGTGGTTGTACTGGCATCGCCTTAATGGTTGCTCGTTCATCCTGATAGTACTGAACGATTCCAAATTTTCTCGATTCCAATTGCCTGTTTCTAAAATTCCAATTCACCCGAAATCTTGAAAAAAAATCAAATCCAAGGACTACAATGGGTTCTAATACATCCAAGACCACAAATTCGACATTAAATGTACCTGTACCGATTTAAATGGCACCTAAGGCTACACCTTAAGCTTTTTTAGACCCGATAATTCTATTGATAATCACTTCCTGGTCCGTGGAAATTTTTTGAGTGGTCAGGGCCTTCTTACTGATCATGGATAGTGAGCTCCCTGTGTCCAGAAGTGCTGTAGTATATTTCCCATGAATCTGGAGATCCAAGTATGGAGAATCGGAGTCCATGGCTGTCATCATATACCCGAATGCATTTCTGGTCGGTGGCTCGTAGTCCGGTGGTGGCTCTCGCGCGGCTTCTCCTTGCCTCGCCTCCACGGTGTTATTAGAATTTTCGTCCTTTTTAGAGTACGTTCCTTTCCCTCTGCTAGTGTTTCCTCCTCTCTTGCTACCTCTGCCTCCTCGCTGGGTAGTCCTGTCTGGGCAGTCCTTTGCATAGTGCCCAGGTTCTCCACATACATAACAATCAATTTCTGATTTATCATAATTTTTGCCATAACCTCTGCCACGCCTTCCTCTGCCTCGTCCTCCTCCCTGTTTTCCATTGTCCTTTTGAGTATCAGCGTTATATTCATTTTTTGGACATTTCTGTTGTTCCCTCTTTTTATCGTAGCCTGCTTTGCCTCCCTCCTTAGTATTAGGAAGTTTGGCCTCCAGCGTTGCGATTCTCACTTCACATTTTTTCACCTCGGATTCGGATGGTCCCATATCGGTTGCCTCCATCTCCACTAGAAATGTGGTGAGGTCATCAACGGTTTTGAGTCCTCTTCCTCCGTAACCGAGTTTGGCTGTCATCCTTGGTGTGAGACCGTTTTTGATTTCTCGAACTAAATCCGCTTCGATGGCATGGGGAATGGCTGCTTTTGTGACATCGATCCTGTCTGAGATGTACTGGGCCACTGGCTCGTCCGGTAATTGGACTCGCTCTTGTAGACGTTTGTTCAAAATTTTCTCACTAACCGGGTAGCGTTTCACCATCTCGGCCTTCAAGTTGTCCATGTTGAGAGTAGCTATGTTCCTTCCAAACCATGCTGCTAATGTTTTATCTAGGGTATTAGCAAATCTATTAATCTGATTTTCTTTTTGTACACCTATGGATAACATTGACCTTACGAATTCGTCTACATGGGCTCCGGGCTCGTCAATTCCCACCCGGAAATTGACCTTTTTGGCTGGTTGCCATCCTGCATTGTTAATTTGGGCTATGCCTTCTTCTAGCTCCTTTTGTTCAGCTTCTAGAAATTCTTTAGCTGCAATTTCCCGTAATTTCGCTTGTTCTTTGTCTTCGATACGCTGGGCTTCCTCTGCTATCTTAAAAAGTCTCTCTTCCTCATTTAAATGTTTCTCTAGGTCGGCTATAAATTTGGCTCTTGCTTCACCTTTGAGGTGAGAAGGTATTTGTAGATTATCTATGATGTCTGCCGTTTTGACTGGTGGAGTCGATGGGTTGGCTGTGTTAATTGGCTTATCTAATTCTGAATCGCTAAAATCTTCAGTATCGCTAGTATTAAAATTACCTAGCCCCGTAGACCTGCCTGAAAAATCGTCTTTGGCACTTTCAAACGAATCGTTACAAGTTTTATTACCTTCTAACTCACTGGCTACCTGCTCTTGTACTTCACTTGCTTTACTCTCTATACTTTTGTCTACAATCTGTGAAGTGCTAGCCTGACCTGTCTCGTTACCACTATCACTATTATTAGTTTGATTGGTCTCGTATAATAATGCTAGGGTAGTATCATTCAAATCGCCTAATCTCTGTAAAGTTTCCAAAGTTTTATTTAAAAGTGTATTTTCAAATTTCTCTCTCTGTGTTGACGTGATACCTGGGGGAATACTTGGTGAACTGGGCTGTTCCACTTCAGTGGTTTTTGGTGGCTGTCTGCGACCGAGATATTTGCCTAATATTGATCTACCAATTTCTTTACCCTGCTCTTTTAGTGCCTGTCTAGTGTTGGGTCTTTTTGACATGTATGCGACATTAAAAAATAACAATATCCCTTAATTATGTCCAAACCTACCAGCTGTCCTATTAGCACTAGCCAAACCTAAATTAGCAATTTTAGAAATAATTAAGCTTAAAATCTCATTTCTTAATACGGCTAATTCAATATTAAAAGCGATATCCTGCGTCTCTTCAATTGTCAAAGTATTAACCAATAAAGTGACTGCGGCTTTTAATCTTAAATTCTCTGCCATATACAAAATTTAAAATCGAAAATTAAATCGAAAATAAAATCAAAAAATGAAATCAGAATGTTAAAATAAAATAAATTAACTTATAAGATTGTGTAGAGTGAATTTTTTTGGTAGGTAAAGGATTGAAGTCGCAATACCTCCTACACTGCTCTGTATACAAGAAAATTACGATAAAAATTATACTCTGCCTACTCGCGGTATAATTACCAAATTCTAGAATTTTAATTACCAATACGTACGCTGTTGTCTGATCAGGACAAAAATGTACGTGCTTATGAGTCTTAAATATTACGGGTGGGTAATATACCTATCTTACTAATTACGCTGATCTTTAAAAAAAGAAAGGTTAGCAAGGGGGAATAATTATTCGTTAACCTAGTAGCTACGGCCTAGTAAAATATTAAATTTACTAACATTAATGCTTAATTACCTTAAATCCGATTTCAACTCGAGTCAACAGTTCAAATAGCTTGTTTCACAACTTCACTTAGAATCTGTTCACTTCAGCAAATACTCGTCTCTCACTCGCTCAGTATTCTCAAATTTCTGCTTGCTCGAACTTTTGCTACAAACTTAGTAGTAAAGTGCAGAATTAACACATACCCTTAATAAAAATGATTACGAATGTAAATAATTGAAAAATAAAAATTACAAATACCAAAATACCATTGACACTCACAATATCAAATCACCATAACCTTCACACTCTTTAAAATAAATTACTTCCTTTCTACGTACAAATCAAGAAAAATATATAGATTGAAATCAATTTTAAAAAATAAACTTAGATCCTTGAAAGTTTCACTTGAAAAAATTATCAACTTACTTTAAAAATGTTTTAAATGAAAAAGTACACTATATACTTAAAATCTCAAATTCTTACGTACTGATTGGCCAGAACCCTGTCTGCTTTCCATATGGGTGCCTTTTGATTGACTTTTTGATTTAATTGCTAGCGCTAACTCAATCAATTACGAAGGAAGCCACCATATTAAATGTAGTGATGTGCTTGTCGTAATTAACTGAGATTTACCTAAATGATTTGTACGAGTAGTGTGTTTGGTGTGTGAGTAATAAATGTCGATGGTAAAATACTGAGAATAAGACTTGTATTTTTATTTGAATTAAACTGATGTAAATTGACAATTAAATAACTGATAAAACGAAAAGTGTTTTATAGAACAGAAGGTTCAAGCTAGTTAGTTGAGGATTGAAATGGATATGATTTTACATTTAGATTATCCTATAGAAATCAACTCGGCTTCCGGCCGTAGTGGTCATTCGATTACATTACATTGTTATAGAATCTCTTTCCGCTGACCTGCATAATTAGCAAGCTACACAAAATTCATAAATCATCTTTGTCAATAATGATCAAGCCCATTTATAATTTAGCAACTCAATTCGAGTTTTACAAGAGTGTTACGCAATACATAATTCCATTACAATTATTTCATGACTTACATCCGTTGGCATAAATAACATTACATGATTGCACACATAACTCATCTAGAGATTCATCCTTAATGATTACCCTTTTATTACTTAAAAATGTACAATGTAATTAAATTAATTTTAATCTACCGTATGACTCCCACTGGTCGCCATACTTAACAATATTATTGCTGGTTTGAGGCGGTACACAAGCAGACAATATGGTTATTACTGAGACTTTTTCAGGTAGCTAATTTGGCCTGGGGGTTTCTTTGGTAAGTCATGCCCAACTTCGGTGAGTCACGCCCCAATATTTTTCGTAAAGACAGATATCCAAAACACTGATCCAGGCTCCTAAAGCTGCCTGAAAACGGATAGGTTATATTTGTCTCACCCACCTTCCGCGAGAATATAACCTAGCCTTTTCCAGTCAGTTTTTTCTAAACCCTCCCCCCCCCCCCAAAAAAAAACCCTAACCTTACCCTAAATATAACAAACCTTGAGGAGTAGCTGTAACTGACAAATTAGCATTAACATTAACCAAGCAATAAAATGGTGTTATTACAGAGCTGAATCTAGATTTCGTACAGATAAAGAAATATTTAATAGGCAACAGTTATTGCGGTGTGAATAACAATGTGTAATAAATAACAAAAGTAATCATTTCTATAATACTTTGGGTTGTAGGGAAGAGTTGTACATTTCAGTGAATGCTGTGTCGTGTAAATGAAATAATTTATTACAATTTATTCAACTTGATTTTAAAATTCTCATTTTGCTATACTGTACTCCTGGGCATGCCTTACCGAAGTAAAATTGGGCATGACTTACCGAAGTCAAATGGGGCATGACTCACTGAAGTTGGGCATGACTTATTAACGAACAGCCTTGGTCTGAGGATGGTGGCTACAATTTTACTGACGTTTTTGTGTTTATCATATTTTAATGTTGTAATGTTGTATGTATGTGGCAGTATTGTATTTTCGACCCATTAGGGATAATACACTGCAGTTACTGTGAGAGGTATGATTCATTGAGCCTGAGCCACTCATGAGATGAGATGGTTCAGTTTGAATCTGCCTCTGTTAAATTCAAGGATATCAGGATATAAGCTTTCTTACCGCTGTACTAATTGCAAGAGTATATTAAGCTGGACTACTCCAGTCATTGGAATAACAATTTTTTCCCGTTAGGGAGGAGAAACGACAGAGTAGACCAAGTAGCAACAGCTGTCTCACGGCCGCCGCACCTTGGATACGCTTCACCGCCGACCCCACTAGTGGCTGCTCATTTCAACAGAGAGACGGTGGTGATGCTTGTAGTAGTCAGTAGGAAGAAGAGCCTGTACTGTTCTTGGACTTATGTGAAATCACACAGAGAAGGGCAGATAGATACCTATCATTAAGCCATCTGCATCTCCGTCTCAGGCAGAAAACTACCACGGATATATGCAGACAGCACCCAAACTCCTTGAGCCCTCACAGCACCCCACTCAGCTCCCCACTGATCTACCAAGCCCGGTCACCCATCCAACTCTCCATTCAGAGTGCCACCAGCTCCCTGACCCAGTAGTTAACCATGCCGTAGCTTGTCAGACCACTGAGCCGGGTTTTATCATATTTTAATATGGGAATAGAAAATGATTTTTTCACAGAGTTGCTGACGCCATCCCTTTTTTTTGCCAATTCGGTGGCCTTCGTAGGTTTCTTTATTAGGTATGTTAACCGATTAGGTTTTACTAGCCCATGTTTCTGATACACATATCACATCGTATTCACAACTTGTTACTTCCATATTGATTAATTTAATGTCAAATTGGCCAATCGCATTCGTGTGGTAATTAAAACTGACGGGAAATACTTTTAGATATGTACGGATGGTGTTACGATTATATTTTAACGATGGCGAATTCGAAGAAGGGATCTGCGGCAACGAGAATAGGAGCTATAGAAATTTTTTAAAAAGCAGTGAAGGAGTTGAGGTTTGTATTGCGATAATGTTCAGATTTGACTGCACTCATTTAAACAGGGTGTGAGTAGGCTGCCGGGTTCGTAAGTAAGGTACGATTTTCCCACGCTTACGTTTGAAAACCTCGATGTGATGCTGTGTTGTGATTGGATCGCTTGACTTGGTTCGAATTTGCTAATTTCCGATGAACCCTTCCTGTTAATACTCACTGTAGAACTGGTGTTCCGTTCCCTCCGAGCGGTCAAACTTCCTGTGCTGGTGTTTTACCTACCCCGGTAAATGCGCCGGCCAGGCTCGTCCCAGCATAATCTTGTATACAGTCACTCTCCGGTCGGGGATAGTTCGGTAAGTCCTGCCCAGGCCGGGAAGTCTTGCCCCAAACGGAAAGTCCTGCCCCAAACGGGAAGTCACGCCCGGTTAAAAAAATTTAGTTTTTTAAATTAGTGGGATGAGGAAGCCCCTTAGACACCCCCAAGTCCCAAAATGAAGAACAAAAATTCAAAAGAAACAAAATTATACTTCGTCCTCAATTATTTTATTTCAGTTACTGCTTAGTATTATTAAGCTGCAAAATTTTATGTTATAATAATTTAACTGAATTAGCACTGACCCAGGCTCCTAAAGCTGCCTGAAAACGGTTAGGTTATGTTTTTCCCTCTCGCCTGCGGCGACTAACCTAACCGTTTCCAGTCAGTTTTTCCTGCCCCCCCGCCCCCCCTCCTCTCAAACCTAACCTAACCTTTAAGATAAAAACTTCAAGAGGTGGCCAACAGTGAAGAAGTAGCCTTAACAGTCAACAAAAATGTAGAAATTAAATGTGGAAGCTTACTAAAGCTGGATTTGCTGGATACTACATTATAAGCTTCTTGCAAATATTTATAATTTCTGACATTTATTATATATATTATGAATAACTAACAACACCAACTAAATTATTTTAATTCATGTTGATTCCTGTGCTTAATTATATCAAATAGTAATCGAAATAAAATATTGAGGACAAAGTATGATTTCAAATTTTGTTATGTATCTCTGCTTTTGCATTTTTGTTCGTCATTTTGGGACTTGGGGGTGTCTAAGGGGCTTCCCCATCCCACTAATTTAAAAAACTAAAATTTTTTAACCGGGCGTGACTTCCCGTTCGGGGCAGGACTTACCGTTTGGGGCAGGACTTCCAGTTTGGGGCAGGACTTCCAGTTTGGGGCAGGACTTCCCGCCCTGGGCAAGACTTATCAAACAACACCCCTCCGGTCAAGCTATGCTTGCGTAGGTCGTATTGCTCCGGTCCGCAGGGCGTCTTGATCGAATTAAGAGTCCCAGTTCGGTGGTATGTATCAGCCCCGGTAAATAATTTATCCCCTATACGATGCACTTACGATAACCGTGTTATGCCACTGACCGTTAAGGCAAAATACACACGCCTTATACAATAAATGTCCTCCGTCTCTCTACACTTTCAAGGGAAAATAATAACGACGGAGTTACTTCAAACTTAAATGTCCAATTAACTACCGCTCCAATATCAGATCGGATCACAAATTCACTACTCCCGAAAGTGGATCAGTCCGTAATTTATAATCACAATTAATTCGGTTATGGCTAAATATAATTAAGGCTGTAGCAGTAATAATAATAATAATGGTTACCAGGTAGAATATTGAAGGATTTGAGATAAATCTCTTGTTTGCTCGGTATCACTTTATATTTCCCTCCGTGTCACCCGAGTCAGTGGTCGTGTCTTTAAAGTTCCAGTCCATGTACTCATCTAAATTATTTTTGAACTTATTAACACTGATTAATCCATTCTTGGTCCTGCTATGTTTCACAAGACTATGTAATTAGTTCCACTCTGGCACTACGCGATTTGTGAAGAACTGCATACGCCTTGCAGTGTTTTTAGATGGTAGATATTTCAAAAATGGAGCGTAACGTCCTTCATTGTTCATATCAAAGAAATATTTAGGTACTTACATACAACATACTTTCAATTTCTCACTACAGCATGCATTTAATCAGAAGTCCGTAAAAAGACTTCGGCACGTGGGTAGAAGCTCAAACATTTTTTTCTATCGCCGTACCTACATAAAGCAATGTAATTAATGATAGATGCTATTATCACTGAAACATTTCTTGTAGTAACGTTAACAAACTCCTTACTCAACCTCAAGCAGTTATCGCGGGTGAAAATAGACTACGTACGAGCTTTGCTGACACAAGTGGGTGAAGTACAAGTGCTGCTGCTTGGAGTGGGCTTTAATGAAATAGCTCCGGTACGAGTGAGCTAGGTACGAGTGTCGATGATGAGATTAGGCAAGAAACATGTGGTCCTGATACAAGTTGGCTCGGTAGCATTAGCACATTAACATGAATGTATGTCTTGTATTCATACAGCTTTTGAATTTTAACCATTGGTTAAGTCCACTGTTTTCTCATACAACATTTTCTCTATGAGCATATCCGTTTACTTAATTCATGACCTTATGACAGAGGGGATTCTTAAAATATTAATAACTAAACAACGTTAGTTATAGAAGATCCCCGTATGCATACCAGTAACATCTCATGTTGAAGATTTTAGTTTACCTAATTTTCGAACTAATGACAAATAGTTCTAAAATCGTAATGTTTAAATAACGTTATTTACGCACGATTCCTGTTTGCATACTAGTAAGATCGCATGTTAAACATAGCCATTCACTTTATTCTTGAACCAATGGCAAATAAGATCCATAAAATAGTCATGTTTAAATGACGTCATTTGCAGACGACCCTCGTATGCACACTAGTAAGATCGCATGCTAAAGAAATCCGTTAACTTAAATCTTGAAATAATGACAAAGGGGATCTCTAAAATCGTAATGTTGAAATAACGTCATTGACGGACGATCCCTGTTTGTATACTAGTAAGATCTAATGTTAAAGGTATCCGTTTACTTCATTCCTAAGCTAATGACAAATGGGATTTAAAAAATGATAATGTTTGAATAACGTCATTTGCGAACGATCCCCGTATGCATACCAGTAAGAAATCACGTAAAAACTGTGACCTGTAGAGCAGGACCAACGGACGGACAGGCAGACAGACAGACGGACAAAACCATTTCATTAGATGCTTGCTCAGCATCTAAAAAGAGACCCAAGATAGAGAGTACAGCGCCTGATAGCTAACGGCTATTAGCGACGCGCTACCTGCCTAGCTACCAATCAGCCTAGCACCTGGCAGAGTAACGACTGACTAATACAGAAGCAGAACGAAAACACAAGATAGCCGACAGGGTAGCACCCGACAGCGAAAAGGCACGCATAAGTTTCCTCAGCTACCAAAAGCCCTACACTCGTCAAGCAAACGCAAAGCAAGCCCTAACAGTCTATTAGCAAGCAGCAATACCCGACAGCTGAAAATTTGACAGAAGAATAAATTATTATAATTGTTATCTTAACGGTTAGAGTTGTTTTAGAACAAACTAATTAGTATTGTTTAAAATTATGTTACAGATTTGAAATTTTATACTTTAGACTTTCGTAGTTTATTAACTTGACCAAAGTATTTGTTTTATAGTTTTGTATGACCAAAATTACGTACAAGTCATCTCATAAATGTGACAGTAGTCAGTATTACATATAACGTTACGTAGTATAAAATTATGAATTAAAAATAAAAATAAAATGAATGGTATATATGTGTGGTCTGATCCCATGTTTTAATTTTTAGTAAGGTAATAATTCTCTCACTGTTATGTAGGCTTAGACGTAAATCTTTTTATTTAAAAGTGACATCAAAAACGTCGGGTCGTGGATACATGTCACTCAGTTAAAATTTTGACTTTGAAATTAAATTTAAAATTACCTTATGTGATTTTAGAAGTAGCGAAAGCGATTACACAGTCGTTTAAATTTGAAATATAAATTTAGTATAGTTTACTTGTAACTGTCTTCAATCTTAGTTCAGAGATTTGTATTAACCAGTTTAGTACAACAGTAAAATCAAAGCTACATAGATATAAATAGCTACTAATTACTACAAAATACTGTGCTTTGATTTTTTGTATGCTTGTGAACAATGAACAAAAACTATAAATTTTTAATCCAAAAACTGACAGTGTTTGGTATTTTTAGTAGTCATGTAAATGGCTTGATTTTTAGTGATGATAGTATAAAAGTGGTAGATTTTGTTGTCTTGTAAAGATATTGTTAATAGTTGTAGTTATGCGCAATTGTTGTAACTTATCTTATAACAAATGACATAGACACAACTGTGATGTTTCTATCACCAAATACATTCTACGTTTACCTTTTATTCTTTTATTTAAATGTTTATTGTTCTACGTACTGCACATTACATGTTTAAAAATGAATTGTATTTGATATGACCTTTGTGTTTAGATATGCAATGCATTATTTAATAAAGCCACACAAAATATTAAAAGTTTAAAGTTAAAGTTGCATTTATAATTATAATAATAATGTTACGAATGTTTAGTTTAAAAAGGCAACATTCATTACACAATAAACAGTAGGTAGTAGCAAAACCGATAAAACTCGTAAGACCTGGTGGACAGGCTTATATACATAATTGGGTCACATTTCACATTGTTACTACAAGTGTGACACTATAAAATATTGAACTATATTAATAATTATTAAATATTAATAACAAGGTATTAATATGCAAAGCTTCATTGAAATGAAGTTTAAATTAATTAGCTAATTTTGTTACACGCACAGGTAGCATAGATCTAGAATCTAGAAATCTTGATTTAAGAACTGTTGATGTTTATATTAAATTATTGAAGTACGAAATATGCTGTGCTTCACTGCCTTAAGTGTACTATGATAATGTATAATCCGGGTAACAACATTTAGATTTACAATCATCTATATTAAAATATGTTGTACAAGTGTTACTGTGATTTAAAGGATAACTTGGAAACGTTACTAGCTAAAAAGCAAAACAGTGTTGTTACCAATGTTAAGGATTGCAAATGTCAAGAGGACAAAATACTTAATTTTACAAATCAACTGCAACAAGTTCAATGCTTGCCGTGTCCATATCCGAGTCCGACGGCTGTAAATAGCTTAAAATCGATGTTTGAAGAAGGTATTTATGAAAAGAAAATTCAAGATACAAGCGGTTTGAAGATTAAAGAATCAACAATAATTAGAAGTCAAGCGGTAGCCAGGGTTTTGTTCCCATATCAAACAACGATCAAACAGGTTAGGGTCATTTAAGAATATTTAAAGTTGAATTGTAAATTGAAGGTGTAAAAAAGGTAACGATTGGTTACACATTAGCTCGCGTTAAATAACTTTATTCTTTTGTAATGTTGTGCTTTTAAATCTCATTCCTAATTGAGTCTGGTCGGCTAAGCTCGAATGACAACAATTTGTATAAACTACAAGCAACAGTACAACATTCTTACATCACTATTTTAACGTTGACGTCAGAATTAAAACTATAATCTTTTTAACAGATGACACTGCTTTTAAAATTTGGATTTCAAATAGTTTAATAATATCTAACAACCCAGATAAGACAGAAGCCCAAAGACACTGTTGCGGCTGTGGAATCTCGCATGGGATGGAAAACCGAAAACCAAATGACCTTTCAAGCGCTACTGGAGAAAAAAGCAAAAATCTAGACCTCAATCACTGTCAATAAGCAACTCTTAAAACCCTTATCTATAACCCGGCAAACTCATCAGGGATAGCAACGAAAACCGATAGCAGCAAAAGGAAAAACTATGGTATAAATTGGTTTGACAGAGAATGCAGTAATGCCAAAAGAAACGCACTATTTCTCCTGCACATACAAAAAAGAAACCGTGCATAGTGGTCCAGCTAACGACAGCCTCTGTAACTATCTACAAGCTAAGAAAAAATGCCGAAGTCTATGCTTGGACAAAAAAAAAGCCTTTTTCGACATTGTGCAGAATAAATTCCATCATAGCAAGGATTCAACAAGCTATTGGAAGGCAGTTAATATACTAAGGGACAAAACGCACAACTTAAAGCTAAACAATATCACAAGGTATCAGTGGGATGCCCACGTTCGCTCAGTCTTCAAAACAACAAAAACTGAAGTCGCGGAAGTTTTACCATTCAGCAACATAGTCGCAAAGTATGATACCTCTTTATTAGACGCAGAGATAACCCTAATGGAACTCGTAAGAGAAACTAACAGCCTTGCAAATAATAAGTCTTCTAGAGATGATAAAATGCCGAATGAAGTATGGAAAAACCCCGATAATGCAACATACGATTACCTACTGCAACTACTAAACACAGCTAAGGACGAACAAGTCCCAAGCAAATGGGTTAAAATTATACCCGCACCTATATACAAAAAAGGTGATTTAGAAATACTGAGTAATTACAGACCGATCGCTCTTATCAATACTATCACCAAGCTATACACTTGTATTTTGTCAAACAGGCTTAGCTCTTTCTGCTCCACAAACAGCATTATATCTGAAAACGAAGCTGCCTTCAGAAAAAGACGAGGCTTTACAGACCACATATTTTTACTCTATGCGTGTATACTGAAGCAGCTCAACAGACCGGCCTTTCCAAAGAAAAGAAAATAATTTGCCTTATTTGTAGACCTTAGTCAGGCTTTTGACTCCATTAAACGAGAAAAGCTGTGGGTCAGGCTTAAGAAGCTGGATTAGGTGAGTGTCTCATTGCAAAGATAAAAGAAATCCACGATCAAGCAAAACCCAAAGTTAGATGTAAAGAAGGATATACCGACATGATTAGGGTTATGGGGGAGTGTTACAAGGCAAAACATTGTCACCACACACAGTCAATCACCTTAAGTTACTTATTAAACTAAGTGATATCTACAAAATGTATCCGTACCTTCTAAAATTACTAATTGATATGTTGCGGAATAGGAGCTTTAAAATAAAGGCAGGTGATTATCTATCTGATGCCTGTGATCTAAAATCTGGTGTTCCAGAGGGATCAGTACTAGCTCAATTTCTATTCATAATCAACATTGATAAATTATCTGAGGCAATATCAAAAGGTGTTCGATACATCTTGTATGCTGATGATATAGTTTTGTATTTCAATAATAATAACTGGAATGTAATAGTTAGCACAATGCAAACTTGTTTGAATAGCCTATGTTTTTGGTTAAACCAAAATTATCTCAGTATAAATGTAAATAAGACTAAGTATATGGTATTTCATAAGCCTAATGATACTTAATTATCAAATATATGTAATATTTGTTTAAAGTGTGATAATGTCGAAATTGAAAGAGTGTATATGTTTTTCTATCTTGGTATAATAATAGATGATACCGTTACCTTTAAAGAACATTATATTTATGTTAAAAATAGAGTGTGTGGAGCTATAGGAACAATCACAAGCGTTAAGCGATTCCTAGATTTTAAAACTTCTGTGGTGATGTTGAATGCGTTTGTTTTATCGATTGTGAATTATTGTTCTATTGTCTGGGGTGCTGAGTCAACTTTAAACTTACAAGTTATTCAAAATAAAATTAACTGTATATTTGTTTCCTTTAGTGATTCTCCTATTGTGTTTATTACGAAGAAAGGCATTAATGAGTCAATATTGTTACAGCTTACAAACTCATTATCGGTCATTGAGCGTATTAACTATTCTAGTCTATTATTCTTATGTAAGATAATGAAGTTTGGGTCTGAAATTCATAGTCTAGTTGGGATTTTTAAATTTCAGGAATTCACTAGAACTACGAAGTCTAGTAATAATAAACTACTTAGTTATGTTAAATTTAGAACACAATGTGGTAGAAAATTACCTGTATTCATATGTATTGATTTATGGAATAATTTACCTCTTGATGTAAATGTGATGATGAAAATGAGGTCAATAATGCTAGAATTTTTAAACCTAAATTGTTTAAGCACTATTTAAATACAAGAAAAGAACACCTGTATAACATGTATCAACCTCCATGAAAATTGCTTGTTTTGGATGTATTCTTATGGTGTGCAAATGGATTGAATTTTGGTTAATTGTCATTTCTGTAATAATTATAGTTTTTACATTTTACTTAAGTAAATTTACCTTTGTGAGTCCGTTCTTGAAAAACAGCTGTATGTTAAAGTGCTTCACTCCTTAATAAAGCTTAACTCAAACTCAAACTTAAACCAACATTTTTCACAATATTTATAGATAGGATTACCGAGATACTTGGAGCAAGTAAAATACACGGAATACAAATGTTTACCCTTGAAATACTTATTCTTTTATACGCCGATGACATCATTCTTTTTGCATCCAACGAACTGGACCTTCAAAAACAAATCTATAAACTCAGCAGCTTCTTTAAAACGCATGACCTAAAGGTCAACCTATCTAAAACAAAGATTATGATCTTCAGAAAGGAAAACAAAATTCCTAAATCAACTGCGTTTAACTGGGAAAGCAAGCCGCTTGAAATCGTCAACTAATACGTTTACTTAGACGTCCCGTTTACACAGAGTGGAATGTTTAACCAAGCAAAAGACGATTTTTTTAGCAGGGCTAAAGTAGCGCAGTCTAAACTGTTTGACCTATTCTACCGAGCAAAAATTACAAACATAAAGCTTTACATCAAACTCTTCAATTCACTAGTTAGCTCCATCCTAATGTATGATGCGCCAATCTGGGCACTTTGATATACCGAAGAACTGATAACATTTCAGAACATGTTTCTTAAAAACCTCACAGAAACGTCCAATTCTACGCCAGGATACTACCTTAGGCAAAATACAGGAGCGCAGAGCATCAAGATGCTGCTCTTTGAAGCACTACTTAGATTCTTGGAGAAGATTATGACTGCAGAGGACAACAGCATAGCCAGAAACTGCTATGAAGAGGCAATGAACACTACGGCCAAGGACCCGAGTTATAACTAGATGCTACAAGCAAGAAACATCTTTATAGACTCATCTCTTTAAAAAGAGTTCTAAAAGCCTAATAGTAAATATTTAGGAAAGCACAAAAAGAAATTCCTGCAAAAATATAGGCTCAACTGTATCAACATGGACGTGGAACAAATGCAAAAAAGTAACACGCTAAAGCACTACAGTCTAATGAATACGCATGCCTTAAGATCAAAGTACTTCGAACTGAGTCTGGCTTAGAACATGGTGTAATTTCTGACGAACCTTAGATGTGGCCTACCACGAATTGTTATAAGAGGAAAGGCAACCGACCTCAACGGTATGAACAGAATTTGAAAGCAAGATGAACCTTCTAGCTGCGACCTATGCGGGAGAGAAGAAGAAGATAACTTTCACATGATAATCAGCTGCTCTTACTACAAACCGCCCAGAACCAAATTTATCAAAAAACTGACGGGTACAAGCCCAACCAGAACGAACATCACTCAGAAAACCTTCAGCTGCTACCATGATATAAGAGGGTTTGAAAAACTTTCTGACTTCTTAAGCCCTTAGAATCTGGAATCTATACTACAAATAAACTGAAGAAATATAAACGAACGTACAAACTCCTGAAGAATCGTCCCTGAAAATAAATCTAATAGAATACTACTATATTGCATTTTATGTTGTTGCATGCATCCTATTTAATATTAGCTACTAAGAACATTATTAATTTCTACAAAAATCATGACTATATATATAAACAGAATATAACCTATGCTATTGTCTCTATATTATTTATTATTATTTTGATACTATGCTCTCTTACAGAAACAAAAAAAAAACAAACCAACGCACATTATCACCAACTTACAAAACATATATTATATTAACCAAGAATAAATTATCCTGCAAAATCAAACTGTAATTATAAATGCTGTATGGGCTGAGGCCAAATCGACAAAATTAATAAATTATCATTAATATTATATCTAATGAAATTGTTGCAGACAACTCTGGATTGTGTGTTCCAACTACCTCTTGTAAGTTCAACGTTGACAACTCTAACACTGAGGAAAGTTCTGAAAAAAATATGAGTTCCACTTCTAGCATAGTGTAAAGTTCGAGTCCAGTTCTGCCGTTTAGCCATTTCTCAAATGTTAAGCAGGCTGACGTCAATAACATTGAAGATAGTAGGCGTAAGCGTTTTTAAGGCACAAGTTAATTATAGTTAGCACAGCTGTGGTTACAGCTGCTTATTAGTGCCTATTATAAATAATATAGATATTTTGAATTAACTTCAGTTACACAGAAGTATACATTTTTCAGGAGAATCTGTTGCTGCAACTCTATCTTCCATGAAATCTTCTGTGAGCGGCAGTAATGTCGCAATGAACGAAGCATCAGTAGTAAATCTAACAGTTTATATTGGGTGTAACAACTATTTTAGTGCAGACGGTGTTTCATCTAAAGCTGATTGGAAACGAAAACATTGAGTGCCGCAAACTCAAGGTACTCCTGCGTATCCAGTATCTTCTGTATTTTCAGTTACTCCTGTGTCCCAAGGTACTTCTGTAGCTCCAGCTCTACCCACTGCTGCAATACCTGTTGCTTCTGTAAATGCAATTTTTGCTGTTACGTTTGTTTAAGCGCCATTGCCAGCGCCAACACTTTCAACATTCTTTACAGTACCATAAATTTTATGTGTTTTAACTGTACAAGCTACAGGTTTACATTTGATTTCACCTGATTGTTCTAATTTAGATGTAGCTTTGCAATCTTTATATAATTATGATCAAACCTACTTATCAGATCTTTCGGATTCTACTTGTGATTTAACCTATAATGTTTCTCAACCCGGCTTTGTGGCCGAGGGGAGATTGTCTCTATCCTCGATAACTCGGCGGTTTCTTTTTGATCCGCTGAACGAATCCTTAGCCGGTAGCGTACTTGCGTCTCGTTGCACAGAAGTTAGTGTAGTGGAAATGCTTGGTAGGAGAAGGTGTGTGAGAACTGTTTGTGCGCTACTAAAGGGAAGTAGTGTAGGTTTCCGTTCATTCGTGTGTAAAGACGAAGACGGCGTGCTAATTGTGCCTCGCATGCTAACAGCTATTTCTTCGTGCAGTAGCATAGTTGCAATACCATTCAGCAGACCATACATTGCGCCCTTCATTCCGTAGCATCAGCTATTACTCTCATGCTGCGTCCATATACGTGATGTAAGTACGTGGGGCTTTTTGCGTTAAGTGTACTCGTTTGTACTTTGACTTGTCCTCAAAGTACACTCAGGTGCAAATACCTTTCGCCCTAGTCCTCCGCAAGGGAAGAAATTGAATAGCTCCTGAAGAGGAGGGTAATCTATCTGGACTGCAATAGAGGTCAGCAGTAACATAAGCTACTATCCTTAATATACATATATAGTACGTAAGACACGAGTCGTGTAGTGTAGTTAATTTCCGTTGGGGAACGCTTCATAGGTAGTGTTCAGACTTCGTGTCGTCCTACCCACGGGAAATATTAGTCTTCACTCACATGCTTGTACGGCAAATCGGTGCCTATATCTTAACAGATGAAAAGGCTGATACCGTACATGAATTGAATTGAATAATGTTTCTCACAAAGCTTTAGGTGATGTTAACAACAGCAACGCTGAAGAGGTTAAAAAGGAACCGAAATATCAATTTAAAAATTATCCAAAAAGACAAAGGTCAAATAATGAATTTATTCCCATAGGCAATAGTAAATCGTTTAATTGTTGCCTAACAGGCAAGACTTCAATTAGTTCAACGTTACGAAATAATGAAAGTAATGATAATCCAAATATTATAAATGTTAAACATGACAATAACACTGACACAGACGTCCCTCTTCTTATGAACCAATTTAATAAACAATCCACAACATTTGACATTGTGCCGATAGAAGTTATAAAACAGCAGTTTAAAATACTTGGTACGGATAGTGGCTGTTTGTGTAGACATAGCAATTGCAACAAAATTGTCTGTAACCGACAATCATTGCGCCGACATTGGGAATCTCATTGTAAAAAAAATAAATTAATAGTGAAAAGAAGATAATAGACCGGATAAAGACTATTAAATGTTAAAATAAGGTTGCTTATGCTAAAAATGAATCTGTCAAAAAACTGAACTCACTTAAAGTTAATTGTATTGCAACTGCGGTTGCAACGCCAGATATGCAACAGAAACACAAGTAGGAGCATACCAGGGCATTGAAGTTGAAAAGAAAATCAAACAAACTCTTGCTCTGGTTAAGGTTAAATATGCTTGTTTAATTTGTTACGCTGTATTATCAAGTAGAGACACGTATCAGCGTCACGTTTTGGGGCACAATAAACAATCTATTTGCTCCAACGTAGGTATTATTGTTAAATCTAAAAAAGTCGAGGACAATAGGAATGCTATACTTCTAATAGGTTTTTTTAATTCAGATGGTTCTGATTACGATCAGGATAATAATAATGTAAGTGAGTCCGAGGCTGACAGCTTGGATTCTGATAATTAAAAGCAGACACTAACTTTTAAAAAGCATAATTTCACTAAACTATCACGCACAAAGTTGGATCTTGATGAAAAATAATTTATAATCAATATAATGTGTATTAAGTCATTAATTTTAACTTTTTTTAAAGCTCCAAACTCTAATTTTGTTTTCTTATTATATGATTTACTTTTATTCTTTTAATATGTATTTGTTGAAAATAAATATGTAAAACACAATGTAAGTGTCATTCTAGTGTTAGTTTTTGACAGTACTGCTAATTTTATCTTATGTTTTTTATTTCATTTTATTATTTTTTATTTAATTAAAAAAATAAATTACATAGATGATAAAATAATAAAACTTACAAAAAACATGGGTGGCTTTATGTTGTTGCACTGTATTTTACTACATACTTATAATAATATTAAAGTTTAAATAAAATAATAAAATATTGTTGCAGACGCATTATTAAAATCTTTAACATACAGCAATATTTAGTATTATTATTATTTTTTAGTTAAGTTGTAACACTAAATTCTACTACACGTTGGCCACATGCTTTATACCTATGGCCTATACAGTAATATAATAAATATGCAGTGATACGCATTAGCATACAGCATTAGTATTAAAAACATTAATATATACGGCATACGGTAGGTAGGTACTTCTTAAGGTAGTTAAGGTACTTAGGTACTCCACGGTAGTCCACAGTACTCCACAGCGTACAGCGTACAGTGGACGAAAAAAGATGCTCCTTTAGTCGGGAGTCAGCTCAGAAAGCAGGCGGAGTGGACATTTCATACTCAAAGGCACGGGCTCCAACAAGCTCTCCAAATCTTTAAAACTCGAGGAATCCGTTGTTTTTTGGAGGGCTCATATGCGCTTTTTTTTGTCGAAAAAAAGACTAATCAAAAAGACAAGAACGACCTCATTATGTTTTCGTTTGGCTTACATTGACTGTTCGTCGATCTCAGCCTAGCCTTTAATTCTATCAAAATCATTAAACTCTAAACCAGATTAGAAAAAGCAGGCTTAAGTGACTATTACATCGTAAATATCAAAGAACTCTACGACCTGGCTAGAACCAAAATGAAATGCAAAAAAGGATACACAGACTTAATAAAAGTAACACGAGAAGTATTAGTAGTAAATGAGTCACTATGGACTAATTTCCTCAGTAGGCAAGACAAAATCAAAAACAGCACAAAACCATAAGAAATCAATGGTTTTGACTCATATTCTTTGGGTTTTTTAACAGTTTTGAATATCAAAAAATTAAAATGCTACTTGGCTAAAGTGGTGCTATCTAATCTAACTAAAATTATAGACTGAATTTTCAAGTAGGCAAAACTTTTAAAAAACAATATGAAACCATTACAAATCAATGAATTTACACCGTATTTGTTAATTTTCCGCAACGACAAAAAATTGACTAGCTATTTTATTTGCGCAGAATTAGCAAACCCTTACAGAGACTATGATATTCTAGACTTTAAAATATTTTAATCTTTCATTGTTAATTTTTTCCTTATAAAATGGGCAGAAACATTACAGCCAAATGACCTAACAAACTTCAGAAAACAGCCCCTGAACGCGATAAAACAATTTAATCTAAGACTAAAAAAAATTATTCTGTTTCTATTTTTACTTATAAATTTTTCTATATAAAAATGACTAACAAAATTAATTTCAGAAGTTTCACAAACCTGACATAACAATAAAAAACCGCTTTTTAAAACACGTAAATTTGTTTTAAAAAATATTTATAATTAATGTCTTTTCACTCTATAATTTTTCAATTTAAGGAACGAATGTAATTTAATAGTCTCAGATACTTAGGAAAACGTAATAAAACTTCCTAATTTAGGAGTTGTAAAAATATTTATACTTTTTAAACTTGTACTTTTTCAATTTTCTCTTAATGGATTCCATAACTAGATGCTAAATTTGTGATTTGACTTCTAATAATCCACATGCAACATCAAGAATAATTACCTATGCAAGTACTTAAACATCTAGAAAATCATAAAAGAATCATACTCAATAAATAGCTCAGAAGGATTGCAAAAATAGAACAAGTTCAAACCGTAAGGAGTCTGAGTAGGAAATAATAAATAATCACAACTTTAGTAATATGTAGTAAATTAATTGTAGTAATTAACAACAAACAATTGAAATCAACAATCTAAATTTTTATCAGGATACTTATAATTGGAAACTAAAAAAACTGAAACAGATATTTCTAAAACGTTTTAATATATATTGATATTTCAAGTACTTTTAATAATAGCACACAGTTCCCTAAAAATTATAGTTTTAACCCTCAAGAAAAAAATTCCCTTAGATGAGTCATTAGTTCAAGCTATGGGCAAATTTTTTTTATATAAAGATAAACCAACTAATAATCTAGATCGTTAAGTAACAATAATTGATATAATTAAAGGTGAAGGACGTAAAAAAATAAAAGATTTAAATATTTATATACGACAAATAAATGTGTGAATAAAATCGATAACAATGATAATTCATGTGGTATAAAAGCAGTGGTTGTTGGTTCAAAGTACTTTGATTCACTAACGCTCATACATGCTACAAAGCTAGGGTTATATCTCCTTGGCGGCCCATTGGCTACTGGAGAGTGGCACTAAGGATCCTACGGTTAGAGTATTCAGCGACAGTCAGAGTTCTTTGCAAGCACTGTCCAGGCCTTACACTGTCTCGAGTGTCGTGTGGGACTGTCACACCAACCTTAACAGACTCGCTGAGAGGTGTTGTGCGGTTGTGTTAGTATGAATCCGTGCGCACTAGGGTTTTAGGAGTAATGAGAAGCCAAATAGGCTGGCGAAGGCTTCGCATGATGGGAGTTGCCGTAGGCAATTTGGTTCAAGACCAATTGTTCCAGTCCCACTCTCCGCGGTTCACTGCGCAATTGCGCAATGGGCTAGACGTGAACATAAAAGACAATGGACTGGACTGCGCAACCGCAGGCAGGCCAAGCTCTAGATATCTGCCCCACTTTACGGCAATGCGTCGTTAGTGTGTTATCCCAGAGATCAGTTAAGATGGCTGCTTGGACTAGTCACGGGGCATGGGGCTTGGGTAGCTCACGGATGGAGGACTGGAGTGTTGGACTCCCCTACGTGCTTGCACTGGAGGAAGGAGGATGATACACCAATTTACTATTTGACTGTGTGCCCTGCCTTTGTACTTGTGAGGAACCTCTATCTTGAGGGGTGTCTTATATCTTTGGATATCTTGGGTCAGGCGTCGGTGGCTCAGTTAGTTGCGTTTTCGCGCTCTACTGGGAGGTTTGCGGCTTGATCTTTGTTTTTCTGCTATTTTTGAGGAAAAGTATGCAATAGGCCCTAATTATAAAAGCCTCGGCGACGTTGGTCTCTTTTGGACTAAACCCCTGTCACTAAATAATAATAATAATTATTATTATTGTACGGTATTGCCTTTCATCCTTACTAGGATATATCAGCACCGATATTATTGTACGGATGTATATGATTCTTGAGCACACCATAGAGGATGTGCTCATCGAATCTACAACCAGTATGTAATTATAATGTAGTTTATGGATATAGTCGTGACCCTGACGTACTCCTTACGGCGATATATTTATCCTGCATCACTGCATGTATACTGCATTTTTCCCTTGTGGAGGAAGCTGGTGGACTGAATTATCCTAATAGCCTGAGAGTGCTAGTCCCCGACTAGAAGTCATCAGCCACTATACACCCATCTGACCCCTTCACTATATGAGAGAGCGGAACGAGAGAGACCACCTGCAGGAGAATCGGAAAGTAGGAGGAAGTGTATGCTGTAGCACGTGGAGAGGCTGCAGAGTTATCTCTACTTTAAACGCACACTACCTCCGTCTCGTGCCATGAAGACAACGGATGAGCACATGTACATACCTCTCCACTTACACAACTCCCCACCCCAAACTGATCCACTTCGACTGCACCCAAGTCCTATCTCTACTTGAACCACAATCCAAGTGTGGGGCAGACTCCCCGACTTAGCAGTTCAGTAGTTAGTTAGACCACTGACCCGCCAAGCCGGGTGTCACTAAATAATAATAATAATAGGGTTCAATAGTATAAACAATAAAATTATCATAAAAATTTGTAAAGATCAAAAAATTGGCTACACAAAAATGTAAATAATTTGATAAATTACGTTGAATTAGAAATACCTAAAGAAAGAATTACTGAAGAATTATTTACAGAATTTAAAAACAAATTAGCTGTTAAAATATATATAATTTCTTTAATTGTTGATGCATTTGAATGTGCTATCAAAATAACACAAAAAAGAAAGCAATTGCATTTACAACATACAGACAAATTTTAGGATAATGCTAATATAATAGCTGCTCTTTAAAGCTGGTATTGTTTTTGTAATAAATGTTAAACCAATTTTAAATCAAGGATTATTATGTTTATGAAGATCAAATTCAAAATAAATGTAAAGCTTGTAATAGACCAAAGCATGATTATAAAAGTTGTGATGAAGCTACAAAGGATTGAAAAGATCGTAAAGATACAACATTTTGAAATTAACAAAACAATATGAAAATTTTAAAAAATGTAAAACTTGTAAAGCAAAGCTATATTATTATAACAAGGGTGTTTCAAAGAAGAAAACGTTTGTAATTAAATTAAATGTTATGTTTGTGAGATTAAATATGATAAAAATAAAAACCATCAGTGTTTTATAGGTTTTAAAAAACCAAGAAATTTTAGTAAACATTATACATTTAACGACTACAAAACATACTTGGATAAAATTTATAATCATATACCAATGTGGATTGAAACAACATTTTAATAAAAATAAAAAAGCTTTTGCTACAATTAATGAATTTTGTAAATAGGTTGTACAGCGAGAAGAAATTAAACTTATATGACCTAATGCTAAAGGCTATGACAGTCATTTCATGTATAATTATTGTTAATTAAATGGTATCCAACTAAAATTAATATTAACAAACTTAATATTAAAAATGGAGAAGATTTGATTATATGTTAAAAGGATACAAACATATATATTGCAGCATTTACAATTGCAAATGCAAGATTAAGATTATATGATGCTATTAATAAATTAAAAAAAGAGTTTTTAAATAGATACAGATAGTGTAGTCTAAGTTGATAATGTAGATCATCCTGTTGAATTTGTAACTAGCAAATATGTCGGTAAGTGTAAAGATGAATTCATAGGAATGAAAAAAATTAATCCTTATGCACACGAAATAACAGATTTTGTTTTAGCAGGACCTTAATCACATTTTCATAGAAAAATTATACCACGCTACTTGGGATGTACTAAATATGAAGGATTTGCAAATAATTACACAAATAGTAAAGTGTACATAGAAAACATGCAAAAACTTGTACTAGATTTTGTTGAAAAGTTAACTACAAAACACGATATTATTGTGAGAAATAAATAAAGTGTTATGAGAACATTGAAAAATTAGGAAAAATAATACAAGTTTGGGAGCAATTTTATAAAAAGAGTTGTGATTAAATATAACTAGAGCTAAGAATACTATAACTAAGAATTAGAAACAAAACCATTTACTTATAAATATCATTTAGTTATTTGAACTTTTTTATCGAGCTAAACTAAGAGACATTAACTCACACATTCGACTCTTTAACTCTCTTGTCAGCTCAATATTAATGTATGCCGCGCCTGTCTGAAGAATCCGCTACATCGCTGAACTTGAAACCTTCTAAACTATGTTTCTATGACAACTTACAGGCTCATCTAACTCAACACGAGGGAACTACCTAAGGCTGAAGACAGGAATAGTGAGCATAAAAATGAAATTTTTAAAAGCTCTACTCAGATTCTTTGGAAACACGATCAGCTCCAAAGAAGGTAGCATTACTTTAAACTGCTATCAAGAAGTAATGAAAATCAAAGCTACTAATTCCTGCTACAACCTAAAGCTCCAGGTAGAAAAGATTTTTGCTGATGCATCTCTAAAAGAAGTCCTACAAAACCTGAACACCAAATACATCAAAAAGCACAGAGAAGAGATCCTAGAAACCTACTGACTGTACTGTATTAACAAGGATATTTAGGTAATGCAAAGCGCAAATAAACTAAGGCACTATGCAAACCTTAAAACTCATGCCCTAAGATCAGAATACTTTGAGATGAATCTAGTCTGGAATACAGTAAAATTTTTACTGAACCTGAGAGCTGGTCTTCCTAGAATTGTCCTTAGAGGAAAAACCGACTAACCTTAATGGTATGAAAAAGATATGGAAGCAAGTTAAAACACCCGACTGCGAGCTTTGCGGAAGAAACGAAAAAGACACATATCATATAATGCTTTAATTTCACATTATATATCACCCAGAACAAAATTCCTTGAAGAGCTGAGTGAAGCAGGACCCACCAGGAAAACTCAAATACTGAAAATCTTTAGCTACTACCCAGATGCAAAAGGATTTGAACTAATCTTCAATTTTTGGGATAAAGCCTTAAGGACCAGGAATGTTTACTTTAAATGTATGAAAGAATAACCTTCTCTACCCTGGCTCTCTTCTTCTTCCCCTCCTACTCTGTATACAAAAAGATTTTTACTTATATTATATTGCATCACTACCTTAAATGATTTTGTGACTCATGTGATTAGTACTTAGAATAACTAATTGTAATTTGCTTACTATGACCTATTCAAGGTTAATCTATACTATGCTTTTCTTACAGGTAAAAAACAAAATCCAAGAAACGACCACAACACATTTACATAGACATATATCTTATACATATATATTATTTAACCAAGGACCAATATCCTTGAAAAACCAAATGTAAACTACTAAAGTTGTATGGGCTGCGGCCAAATGGGCTCAATGAATAAATTATTATTATTATTATTAGTATAATTTTTATTTTAAAATATTTGTTTTTATAAAAAGGTTGATGTATTGAACATTTATTCATTAACAGTAGATTCACTATTCTTTAAAAAGATATAAGTACTAAATTAACAAATATTGAGAATTTTAATGCTATACAAGGTAAAAAATTAAAAATCTTGGAAAATCAATCTTCAAGTTTTCAATCACGTATATCAGACTACGTCCCTAGAGGACTTTTGGCCCAACAAACGCTTTTATTAAAAAATAAACATCATAATACATGACCAATCAAATAGTATTTCTTTAGAATGAGAATCTAAAAATTAATTTTAATAATCTATTTCCACATATATTTAGATCCTTAGTAATTAGTGAATGTAATTATAGAAAAAGCTGCCTAGTTATCAAATTTTTATTACCACAAGGCATACAAGACTAATGCTTTAACAGCAAAAACCAAAAGTACAATTTTTAAATTTTTGAATTTCCCGCGAAAACTTTAAATATTGTGTAAATAAAATCATGATTAATTTTTAATTGTAATTAAAAAACTTACCTAATTTTTTGTCAAAGTTGACTGATATGAATGCATGATATATCATTTTAAAGCGTTTTAAAAATAAGGAAAAATTGTATTTTGTTTTGGGCCTGCGACGCATACAAACAATATTAGGCAGAAGTTTCAAAAAAAGTAACGGGTTTTAAAAACAAAATGGCAAACATTTGTCGATAAACTCTTCCCTTTTGCGTTATAACGAATCTACAAGTCATTAGTCTTAGAATGGTAAATCACACGTTGAAATTAGTTAAGTATCTCAAAAGTAAAAAATCTGGTAAATTATGTAGATAGGTAGGAATAATAATCTACTTTTAGTAGCAGAGAGTCTTTATCAGGATACATATCAAATAACTATTAAAGCATTTAAAAATATTTTATTAAAAAAAGAGTTGTAGATCTATTTAACAATCAAAATGAAATACGTAAAAATAGTTTATGTAAGTTGAAACTAATAGAAAGAGTAGAAAGTGGTTAAAAATTTCAAGAAAAAAATAAAATTATTAAAACATTTCATAAAAAAAAATGCTATGCCAGACTATAAAAAGGTTAATTCTAAATTAAAACTATTATATTTTTGATGATGCAAGAGACAAAAATCCAGTTGTAATAACCATTTATTTTACAAAACCAAAACATAATATCTGTAAATTTTATCTCAGTCAATCCTGTTTTAAATTGGATCAAAGATCTATTAGAATAAATTCTTATTATCGTTTATTCAGAGTATGTAATAAATACAAAAAACCTATACAGTGATAAGATTGAAATAAATATGGATCATGATAGAAATTATGCAATTTTGTCAAAAAGGCTCGAAAAAAGGTTTTTCTTGTATATGTATTGATTTTACTTATCCTGCTAATAAAAAACGATGCAGAAAACTTAAATACACTTGTTTGATTAGTAATAACACCTTTTATTTTTTCAATAACACCTATTATTTCACTAACTTTATTAGCTAGAGTATCTCTTAATTTATCTGTTTCAATAGTTAGTTGTTTTATTTCAGCATCATTACCTGGTATTTTATATAATGTATTTAAAGTATTTAATGGTAATTCATTCGTCATTTTTAAATTAAATCTAAATTTTAAAATCATTTATTATAAAACTTTTATTTCATTACATGACTAGGTGTACACACGTCCGCAAAAAATTAGCATTAAAAAAATATTAAAAATTAACTTTAAACATAATAAACTGCATGCATTCGTTCTAATTTTTTGCAGCTTAAACGTAGAATAAACTACATTTGATCTTAAATAATTACATAGTTCTATATAGTCCATGACCAAAAAAATCAAAATAATACTGGGGTTTTTGTTTTTTTATACCATTAGTTATAATGAGTTCATGAGTTATTATTGCTGTCTAAATTTAATATACAAAGTTTTTTATCCTTAGATTTTAATATTAAATTAAGGGAGCCCGCGTAGCTAAGTGCTTACTGCACTGATGTCTATGAACCTGCTGTTTAAGCAAATGCTCGCTTCAGATCTTGAGATCGAGACCAGCGGTGGTGGCAAGTTTTCCCACTGGGTTTTCTTTGTCCACAAGGCAGTGAAGGGCTCAGCAGCTTCGAACATCATGAAGTTCGCCATAGAAGTAGGCCTGAATAATGTTGGAAAGACAAAACATGTGTAATGGCACAGTGCAAGAAGTGAATTCGAGGTCGGGCACTAGGTGAGAACTGCGGTTGAATCGGGGCAACCTAAAATTTATTTTTTTATTTATATTCAATTATCTTATATTTTTACGCCTCTTAAAATATAGTATTTTTATTTTTTAATATTTGTCTAGAATATTTATCAAATTCTATATTTGTTAATGCTTTTACTAATAGGGTTTTAAAACAAAATCAGCTTTGTTTTTTTCAATTTCTTTTTTGTGTCTTTTTATTTCTGCCTAATTTTTATCTTGTGATTATTTATTATTAACTGCATTAACAACTTGACCTTCACCCCCAGCAGCAGCCTCTACACCACTAAAAATAGCAGTTTATTTAGTAATTAATAATATAAGGCTAAAAAAGGTAAAGCACGAGTGTTGAATATGTTTTTATAAATCTGTAATAATATTTTGACATTGACTAGTTAATAACTTTAAATTGAAATTATTATTATAAATTTGTTCGATTTGACTTTGTGGTTAATTTATTAGATAACCAATAATTGAATAAATTGTGCTTTATTGGGATGTAATTTTAAACTTTGTTTACTCGTAAAGGCATTTTTAATACCCTTATATTGGCTTCCTGTGAATAAAAAATTATTTATTTATAAAAATGAAAAAAATAAAATAATTTTGTAAAAGTACTCATATATTTACCTTGCATTTTTCTACTACCTGTTGCAGTCATAAAAATTACTTTTTCTTTGAATATAAAAACGTAGGCAGCTGTATTTGCTAGTAAATTTTCACTAAATGTGAATTATATATAATTACTTGATGTATTGTCTCTAATACGGTATTTTTGAAAAGTTGTATGAAAAAGTATAGAAAATAAGATGTTTAACATCCATATGGTTCAATTTCTGGTTCTGAATTTGTAAATTGTTCTCTTAATTTTGAATATTGATCATAGTTTTCTATACAACCTAGACCATTAAGACTATTTTATTTAATACCTGGGTAATTTACATTAGTAAAAGATATTAAAGCATCTCAAACATTAAAATATTCAAAAACAGAAATATTAGATGTTTGACTATTTAAATAATTAGTTTGAAATCTAACAACAAAACCTAGAATCGTTTCAGGTCCTGAGATATTAGTTAAATTACGATTTAAAGTCCTTGCTGGTAAAACTAAGGATGTGTCTAATTGTTTTTTTATATTCCTTTATGGTCGTAGGGAGGTTCTGGTTTATAGGAATATAAGGGGGATGAGAGTGACTTTGTGTAGTAGAATGTTTTGGTTACAAGGATGCAATTGTGAAACTGCAGGTGAGAGTGCAGTGTAATAATTAGGAGTCAGTCAAAGAGAGTTTCGTTCTTGCTCTTTTAATTCTTAGTCTAGCTCTACTCTCATTCACATTTCATGGACTATATATACCAGTTTCATATATACGTACATTAGTGTAAGGTATAGGTTCTTATGTTTTTATCAAGTCTCAGACAGTATAAAAAACCTGTATTTAAGGCAGGAACCAGCGACGCGTTGATCAATCGCATATTACGCTCGTTTTAGCCTTGAGATTTTTCTCACAGCCTGTACTTTTTATGCGTCTGTATTTGTCTGTTGTCTATATTAAAACGTAGAATTTTGGTAGGTAGGAAATAATAATATTTCCTGTACCTGCAGCATACCTGCATACATAAAAATTATAATTTATATAAAAATAAAATAACAGTTTTACTATGAATTTATGAGATTTTGAGTTAAATTGTAAGATATATAGATATTTAACTAGGCATTCTAGAATTAAATTCAATATAAGGCATTTTAATTATATGTTATGGCGTCATTGTCACATTAAACAGCTGCAAACACTGAATTCTATAAACAGCATTCGCCATTCAGAAATTGTTTTATAACTGTACTGTTTTTATTAGTTGTTGCAGAATATTCAATATCGTCTAAACAATCATCCAGCATTGACTATGTCCTCTATTTGAACTAAAGATATCATTATATTCTTTAAGGCCTTGAATTAAACTAACATTTTCTGACCTGTTATACTGTTCAACTGTTGTAATCTCAAATATAAAAAGCAAATTAATAAATAGAATATTGGTTCCATTATTATTTATTTAATTAACTCTGTGCCCGTGTATCTTGCTAGATTCCACTTTTTTACTAAATAAACTTCAATAATAAAGAATAGTTCTCTAGCAGAAAAAAGTTATCTACATTTTTAATGCTAATTGTAGTTGCCACTAATTTATTCAAATAGGATGTTTCTTGTTGTAAATAATATTTACATTTAGAGCATTTTATAGCATCTTTAGTATTTAATAGGTGTTGAAGATGCAAGTATTTTTCAATTACTTTTTGTGCATTTGTTTATTGAAAGAAAACATTTTTAATTAAATTTTTTGTTTAAAATAATATGTTTGTATTTGCTCTAATATTTATAAGTATGTTTTTAAAAAATGGTTTGATTTGATTGTTTAAAACAACTGAATTTATAACTTTATGCTCTGTTTTGTCATTATTAGTATTGAAATCTTATTTGAAGCTTCAAATATTTTACATATTTTGTATATTGAGTATTGTATTTATTTAATAATATCTTTAAGGTAAAGGTAACTACTAGGAGAGTTGAGGAAGTGCCTAGTGGGTTGTAGGATAGGAGTGTTATTGGGTTGGTGGGGTGAGTTTGGATGTGAGGAGTGAGAAAGACCGATTCTAGGAAGGTGTCCGGGAAGGTATATGGGAAGGAAATGAGGGCAGATATGAAAGGAATGATACGGAAAGATATGAAGTTAAGGAACGGGTAGATATCATGAGATGCATTAGGAGACACGGACTGGCATTGTGTGCAGTCAATAATGCAATATAATAACTAATTCATCCGTTTGAAAAGGTACGTACATAGGTAGCTAGGTACATAGGTAGCTCCCAATGACTGGCAATTTTGCCTTGTGTTGTATGCTAATCATGGGAAGCGAAGAAAGAATGGACATAAAATGAGGAAATGAGTGCAGGTGACCGCGGATGGAAATTTGACAGAAGGGCGGCGGGGAACTTGGATACGGAGATTATGTACAGCGGGTGGCTTGGGAATTTGGACAACGTACGTTGGTGGTAGCTGGCGGGTAGTTTGACGTAGGTACGAAGGAAAGGGATGGGACAGTAGGCATGAAGATATGATGGGATTCGGAGAGGAGACACCCATACATGATAGGATGGCATGGTATGGGAGGTAGTACAGACACAAGCATTGATATATACAGTAATATTATTATATTATAATAAAAATATTATTATTGCTTGTGTAGGTAGGTAGGTACTTTAAACGGCAATTTGCCTTGCTTTGTGTGCTGCGCTTGGAACAGTGAGGGAGGAATGGACAGAAATTGAGGGAAATAAAATGAATAAAAAAATAAATGAATTAAATACGGACATTCTAAGTAGTAAGTACGGAGTAGGTATATGGTATATACGTTATGGGTTGGTACTGGTAATTAAGGATATGCATTGTGTCGTATACTGAGTGCAGTAATGAGATTGAAATGTGGGGTTTGTGTGGGATGTATGTAGGTAGATATATACATAGGTACCCATATAGGGACTTGAGCCCAATAGTTGTAACAGTGCAGTGTATAGCACTTGAGTAACGGTAGTGTGGGGTGAAATAAAGGCAAGGGGGAAAAACGGACCCGGGCAGTAGTAACAGTACAGTAAAGGGACTGCATGGTTAATCATACAGTGTGCTGTAGCCATAACAAACCCACCCGTCCTCCTCCCGACTGTTTCAAATGAGAAAAATAGTATAAAGCGGATGTAAAACTTTAACAGTTTGTTCAGTGATGAACCATCTTCGCTCCAAACTCTTCGCTTCGCTTAGCCTCGCTACGAATACGACTACGACAAAAGCAATCGTACATACGAAATGTATCCGTATCGGCTCACACGTCGACATTTGACTTCGACTTCCGGCTACCGCATTCGCTTCTATTTCGACTTCCGCTCAACTACAAACTACGAATAGTACGATATTTTGTACTTTACTACTCCCATAATAATATCTATTCGATATTATAAACTCTTCGCTACGAATAACTCGATGTATAATATTTTATACTTTACTACTCGCATAATAATATTTATTCGATATTATAAAACTCTTCACTACGAATAACTCGATGTAGAATATTTTATACTTTACTACTCGCCTAATAGTGTCTATTCGATATTATAAACTCTTCGCTACGAATAACTCGATGTATAATATTTTATACTTTACCACTGGCATATTAATATCTATTCGATATTATAAAACTCTTCACTACAAATAACTCGATGTAGAATATTTTATACTTTACTACTCGCATAATTATATCTATTCGATATTATAAACTCTTTGCTACGAATAACTCGATGTAGAATATTTTATACTTTACTACTCGCATAATAATATCTATTCGATATTATAAACTCTTTGCTTCGAATAACTCGATGTATAATATTTTATACTTTACTACTTGCCTAATAATATCTATTTGATATTATAAAACTCTTTGCTACGAATAACTCGATGTACGATATTTTCTACTTTACTACTCGCATAATAATATCTATTCGATATTATAAAACTCTTCGCTACGTCTACTTAAATATAATACTTTAACAAACAAAACTCAAAAATAGAGAATTGGTGTTGTTATTATATGCATCATGTTATTTTACAAATGCAACTATTTGCACTTTGCTACGCACTGCTTGATGCACAACATGTTGTGCTTTACTACACCACGCATATATTAAATACACGTATACGTATATACGTTGTACTACGACTATTAAAATTCTACCTAATGCTTTGTGCATCTTGTTATGCTACAAATGCAAACATTTACACTTTGCTACGTACTACATGCTGCCACGGCAGACTACGCGTCTATACTCTTTGAATATTAAATAAATTCGATGCATTCCGACAAATAATTGACAATAGTAGTTAGAACATTGTATACTTATTATTATTATTATTATGAGACAACAATTCGGTCCCAAAGAGACCAACGCCGCCGAGGCCTTTATAATTATGGCCTATTGCAGACTTCCCCTCGAAAACTAGCAGAAAAAACAAGATCAAATCGCAAGCCTGCCAGTAGAGCGCGAAAACGCCACTAACTGAGCCATCGACGCCTGACCCAACATATCCGACGATATAAGACACCCCCCAAGATAGAGGTTTCTCACAAGTAAAAAGGCAGGGCACACAGTCAAATTGTAAATTGGTGTATCATCCTCCTTCCCACAGTGCACGCACGTAGGGGAGTCCAACACTCCAATCCTCCAACCGTGAGCTCCCCAAGCCCCATGCCCCGTCACTAGCCCAATCAACCATCTTAATTGATCTCTGGGATAACGCACCAACGACGCATTGCCGTAAAGCAGTTTTGATATCTTGAGCTTGGCCTGTGTACAGTTGCGTAGTCCAGTCCATTGTCTTTCATGCTCACGTCTAGCCCAATGCGCTTTTGCGCAGTGGACAGCGGAGAGTGGGACTGAAACCATTGGTCTCGGACCAAAATGCCTAACGCAACTCACATCATGCGAAGCCTTTGCCAGCCTATCCGCCTCTTCATTACCCCTGAAACCCGAGTGCGCAGGGATCCATACTAACACAACCCCACAACCCCTCTCAGCGAGTCTGTTCAGGTTAGTGTGACAGTCCCACACGACATTCGAGCCAGTATACGGCCTGGACAGCGCTCGCAAAGAACTCTGACTATCACTGAATACTCTGACCGGAAGATCCTTAGTGCCATTCTCCAGCAGCCAATGGGCCGCCAAGGAAATACCAAGGGTCTCACACTGGAATACAGAAGCATCAGCACCAAGATACACAGACGAAGCCATAAGAGTTACTTCCAGGTTTCTGCCCTCAATCACAACTCCACAGCCAGCATTATTACCATCACGTGAGCCATCAGTAAAGCACACCACCCCACCCCCCAAAAGGGATAGATCACAAGCCCAATCCACTCGCGACCCCAGTTTAACAGCAAACCTCCTGTTCTCTAGGCTCTTATACGTGCAGTCCACTGGCATCTGAAGAATAGGGACAGAAGAGCCCCACCTCTCACAAATCACAGTATGGCTGGTTGAGCCCCCAAACCAAAGATTTTTTGTCCACAAATCCCTCGTTTTCAGCCTATGCATGGACCTAACAGCCACCGCCTTTAGACAGATGTCCAGAGGCGTAAGGCCGATAAGACACTCCATCACAGCCCTAGGCGTCGATCGAAGCCCACCCGTGATCATAAGGCACGCTTGATGCTGCACCCTACCCAACAAACTAACAAACGAGCTTTTCTCCAGTGCAGGAGCCCAAGCCACAACCCCATACTCCATCACTGGACGGACAAGGGCAGTATAAGCCCATCTCGCCACAGTGGGAGATAGACCCCATTTTTTTCTGACCATGCGTTTGCATCTAGCCAAGGTAACCTGCGAGTTGCTCTGCACTGACTTGCAGTGTGGCATCCAGGTTAAGTGCTTGTCAAGTACAACGCCTAAGTACCTCACTGTTCGCCGGGTCTCCAGGCTCGCTCCCCTGTACCTCACAGAATGGGGAGAGAGCCTGGTGTTCCTAGTGAACAGAATCAACTCAGTCTTCTCAGCATTAAGGTTTAGTCCCACCTCCACACACCAGTCACTGATAATATCTAGACCATCTGTGACCCGATGTGTGAGTTTGCGAAGCACCTTGCCGCTTTGAAGCACCCCTGTGTCATCGGCATACCCTTATGACAGAGTAGACGACGCCCTTTGCCTAAGCCTAGCCAAAAGACCATCCATAACCAAGTTTCACAGGAGGGGTGAAATTACCCCACCTTGCGGACACCCTCTAACCACCGTCCGTTCCCTAGAACAACCACTAATCTCAGACACCACCCGTCTATGTCTAAGACTAAAGTCGATCTACATTTTCAACAAAGAGCAAATACCAAATATATCCAATGCTAAAGTTAAAGCACTGAATAGTACATTGTTGAAGGCCCCTTCAATGTCGGCAAAGGCACCCAGAACCATCAGTCCCGACTTAAGGGCTCTTTCCACATACGCTACTATTCTGTGAATAGCCGCATCCGTGGAAAGACCCCTCAAGTACGCAAACTAATGATTAGCACTGAGCCTGCTCTCCAACTCAGGTGTCCTGATGTGCCCATCTACCAGTCTTTCCAGGACCTTCAACAAAACAGGAGCTAGCTGTATGGGTCTCCACGAGGAGGCCTTTCAGTAGTCCCCCCTACCCGGCTTAGGTAGAAATACTACCCTAGCCACTCTCCAGCACAGCGGTACAGTGCCTAATGCCAGGCAAGCCTGGTAGAGAGCAACCAACCGACCCAAAATAACCATTAAACTCCTCTGCAATAGCACAGGTTGAATACCATCAGCCTCTGCAGACTTGTATAGACTGAAACTCCAAACAGCATTCTGCACCTTCCTCTCAGTGACAATCCCAGCAGCCATGCAATTCCAGGGAGCACATACCATGCTCCATGATATGCCGCTCTCCACTATCTAGCCCAGGAAAGTAATGCCAAAGAAGGACATCTAGAGTCTCATCCATTGACGTCGTAGACTGATTCGTCACATCATCATGAATTGACCCCGGTGTCCTAGTCACATTGCCCTCCAGACTCCGAAGACACTTCACAGCATCCCAATACTTACACTACCACAAAAGTCGGTCAATGACCTTCGTTTTGCACTTCGAACAGCAGACAAATAAACATTGCGAGCTACCTTACACTCCCTCCAAATAACAGGGTCACGTCCGTGACCACCTACTCTCTTTAAGAGGGTGGTTACACCCACTCGAAGAGCTGTGAGCTCATTTGTCCACCATGACGCCACCCTGTCCCTTTGTCGATATGTCCTTAGCGGACATACCTCATCAAGAGAGTCCATCATGGCCTTTCCGATTGCAGCCGCCTCAGCATCAACGTCATTGACGCTGTGCAACTGCCCATTAGGCACTAAGTGAACTTTCTCCCTTAAACAAGCAGATTATTTGCTCCAATCCACTTTTCTAATGTTTCTACAGCAAACAGCCGCTGGCAAGCCAGCCGAGACACGGAAACGGATGTACGTGTGATCACACCCCGATTCATCATCCGACACAGCCCATCCGTCAACCTATGACTCAGCAAATCTATTTGCCAGCGTGATGTCAATTACCTCACTCCTGTTAGCCACAACAAACGTAGGAGCACTACCCTGATTGACTACCGAAAGATCAGTAGACATAATGTAGTCAAACAGTACCTCACCTCTGCGATTATTATCGGTGCTGCTGCGGTGCATCAGCACCTATAATAATGGGCAGCTTATTGACCTGACAGTAGTCAACTAGCTTGCGCACGAGATCTTTAGGAGGATCAGTTGCTGCACCCGGCATATACACAGAAGCAAAGACCGTCGGACCCTTACCCCACCAAGTTAGAACAGAGACTACATCCCTGTTCGTAATATCTATCAGCAATTGAGCTTTCACATTCCTCGAAATCAAAACGCATGCACGCGGCGTAGCATGCAAGTCAGACACAAAGACTTTATCAGCCTTACCTAAACCCCTCACAGCTCTTTTATAACAGTACGGTTCTTGAATGAGACAGATATGCGAGCAAACCGGGCGATTGCGGGCGGCGGCAGCATTAAGGTGATGTCGGCGTCGCACCACTTCATCGCGAAGACCACATAAGCTCATGGCCCCCGCTTTAGAGTGGTGCATAATAATTTGGGTTAGGTCAACAGTTTATAGGGCCATGGAAGAGACCCCACGAGACTGTTGACCCAACCCGATGTTAAGAGTCATCCCCTATTTAGCACCACCACCCGCAGCTCCCGCTCCGCCCACAATCTCAAACAAAACTGCACCCAGGGCATTCGCCTCTACCATACGTGCCCTATAGGCCCTGACCATACAAGCTGAACAACAACCCATACCCAATTTGCCCCTCTATATTAATGCAATACATAGCACAGTGGTATCACCCCCCTACATATGGATAATACATAAGGGGTACCAATATCATAGTACTTCGCAAGTGACACACTACTTATCAAAACCCACATAGCACTACCATAAGAGTACATAGGTTCCCCATACGCAGTCATTAGCCAACACCAAGTCCACATACGTGTTGCGTACTGAGTTTTTAAATGACTGAAGCACCTGAACAGTATCCAGCAGGCTTGAGCAATAATTAGAAATATTAGCTCCCGCCTTCTAAATATCAAACAACTTAAATCAAATAAACTAAAGTAAGCAAGATAGTTGATAGCATCTTTATGACGCCATCTAACAAAAAACTCCTCAACTAAAAAATAGAAAACTCTTCCAATAGGGGTCTTAGACAGAAGCAAAAAGTAAAATTCCGATTCCAAGCACACCTTAAAGAAAAACTCATCCACTTTCTCATAAACAGATACAAAATGTAAAAAAATATAAAAAATATATCCCCCGAATCTAGGAAAAATCCTGCTTAAATCGGATTGACAGCACCTTACCGGAAACCTCTCCACTACCCTCAGTTTCCAGTATATCCGCCATCCTAAACCGGTTTTTTCCCTCACCACAAAACGAAACAAAAAAAACTAATTTTTTTTCCACGAGCAAAAATCTACGCACTGCTTCTTTTCAAGTGACTGGCGCTTACTAAGTACAGGTAAGCATGCAAACTACACTCAACAGAAATACATATGTATATACCATTAGTTCTAATGCGAATATTACAAGAATACAAAATTGAGCTTTTAGACATGTGACCTACCATGGGCTATGTAATTAGACGTACAGAGCGTGCTTCCAAAAGTTCCAAAATTTTTTGTGTTGCCATTAGAAATTTTTAGTTTGAACGCAATATTAGGACTCAACAAAATATGGGTTATTTTATGTGCAAAACGAATTTTTCATTTTCGATCTACAAAAACATCACTTTCTTGTTTATAGGGCAAATTAAATTTTTTCAACGCCAATATTCTTCTCTGATTTTTTTAACCCTAAATTTCAAAAAACATTTTAAAAATACGCAATATTAAAAATTTTGGGTATACCCTATTGAGCCTTACTTTTTATAACCTGCTTGTTAAATCAATGTTGCTGAACAAACTTTTTATATTAAAACCGATATTTAGACGTTATCGAGCATGGACTATTTTATGACATAGTGGTTTTTGTGATTTTTGCGCAAAAATTTAAGAGTTACTTTAGGAGTAAATTTTAGGATATTTAAATTTTTTTTGGACTGAATATTTTTGATTGATAGTTTAAGCTTGTACGCTTGCCATCCGCAAAAACAGAATTTTAAAATTCGAAAAAATAAAAACCGGATCAGACGGGCTGGACAAACCAATCCGACCGGTGCAAACTATGTATTGCCTTAATCTATATTGCTTAAGAACCAGTTCACGTAGAAAGATGCGGCTAGTGCCATCTGATAGATCTTACTTGTAGCTACATTCTGGAAAAACAACAACACCGTGCAAAAAATACTACCCAGGTTAAACCGATATTTCAGTTTTCATATGTATCTCTTTAACTAAATGCAATATTTCAAATCTGTTTCAAGATTGTCATTGTGCTAGGCAATGCAGAATTAATTAAATAAAACAATCATATGTGACATTTATGAATTTGTGATTTTTGTGTAAACCTGTATAAAACTATGGGATTTTTGAATGATTTTTTTGTAAATTCTGGTACTATTTCTATTTTTATTTTTTCAGTTCTTATTCTCATAAATTGTCTTGTCTTTGCACTGGCTATGTTCCTTTGTACGTTATGTGTAGTTTTCTCTGCAAATAGGTCACAAAAGCTTAAATAAGGAAAAATAGGTAGCAAATAGAAAAAATAAATAAAATATAAAATAAATAAATAAAATACAGACACTATGAGTAATTAGTAGATTGTCTGTAGGTAATACGTTGGTTCTTGCTAGTGCTGTTTTGTATTTGTTAGTATGCTAGTTGTAGTGATTCAACAGGAACGAAATACAGGATGATAACATACATGTAGGTGGGCAGGTGAGTACAAAAGTACCTATCCAGGGACTCGAGCTTAAAGTATGTAGTATTGTACAAAGCTAGACTTTGCATTAGAGAAACCGTCGTGAATAGTCAAGTAAAAGTAAAGGGAGCAAAATAGATCCATGTAGAAGTATTGCAGTAAAGGGGTAAGCAATAGTAAGTTTACACTGCCCTGTACCCCAAACGATTTTTTTCTCACCCTTTTGTCTTTTAAACATGATTAAAAATGTATAAATAAAAACTCCACTTTGAAAAACATTGTCACTTGTTGGCTACTTTTACGACTACGATCACTACTGCTACCTCTCCGCTTCGCTACGACTACGACAAAAGCAAACATTAATTTGTATTGCTCATCTACGATTCGCTTTGATAAGGTTTTGAATTATAAATTCATAACCTAACTTCTAGTATACACGAAAATAAAAGTATTCTTTACAAATACAACTTTTACTTTGACAAAAGCAAACGTTAATTCGTTTCGTTGAGCTACGCCTCGCATCGATAAGGTTTTGAATCATAAATTCATAACTATATTTCCAGTATACAAGAATATAAAAGTATTCTTTACGAATATAGCTTCGACTTCGACTTCCGGCTTTTGCTTCTGCTTTAAAATGTTTTGACTCATAAATTCATAAACATATTTTAAGTATACACAAAAATAAAAGTATTTTTTACGAATACAACTTCAACTTCGACAAAAGCAAACGTTAAATTGTTTCGCTGAGCTACGATTCGCATCATTATTGTTTTAAATTATAAATTCATGAACATATTTCCAGTATACACAAAAATAAAAGCATTCTTCACGAATACAACTTCAACTTCGACAAAATCAAACGTTAATTCGTTTCGCTGAGCTACGCATTGCTTCAAAATGGTTTGAGTTATAAATTCATAAACATATTCCCAGTATACACAAGAATAAAAGTATTCTTTACGAATACAACTTAAACTTCGACAAAAGCAAACGTTAATTCGTTTCGCTGAGCTACGCTTCGCATCAATAATGTTTTGAATTATAAATTCATAAAAAGTTTCAGTATACACGAAAATAAAATTATTCTTCACGAAAACAACTTCAACTTTGACAAAAGCAAACGTTAATTTGTTTCGCTGAGCTACGCTTCGCATTAATAATGTTTTGCCTTATAAATTCATAAACATATTTCCAATATACACGAAAATAACTGTATTCTTAACGATACAGTTTCTACTTCGACTTCCGGCTTTCGCTTCCGTTTTAAAATGTTTTGAATTATTAATTCATAAACCTATTTTTAGTATACACAAATATGAAATTATTGTTTATGAATTTGATTTTTTTCTGCTTACATATAAACGAAGAAAGTAATTTTAGAACCTACTGTCAGACGATTTTTTCTGTGTGAGTATTGTACATATGCGTTTATATCGAAGGAGCTTCGCAAGAATCATGTAATAAAAAACCATCCAAAGTACAAACGATATTTAATTTTACAAAACGGTCAGTTTAAAGAGTTTCAAAAATTTTTTGAACCAACTGTAATCTAGTTAGGTCAATTAACGTTGTATACAACAAGCTCAATTTTGTTATAAAACAGCAGCTTTTAGAACATAATGCTAGCAGTAAAAACCCTACCATGCTGATTTTACGTATTTTATTAAAAGTTTCATCTGAAATGTATAAATTATTGTCTGTTTTCAAATTATAAATGTTATATTGTAATAACCAAACACGTTTTTGAAGAATGAAAAGAAAGTGATATATACAATTTTACTATATGATAGTTGTAAGGTAGTGCAATACTGTAGGATTTAAACAACTTAACAATTCTGTAAATATTAGAAGTACCACTGTATTAGTATTTACAGAATATAAAAATTACACAGTAAGTGAATGTAAAATGATAGAAAACATTCGATGATTTTAGATTCATAGTTACTGTTGTTTACTGTATATAAATAGAAATAGCAGATCGTAGCTAGTAAATAATATATTGCAATAAGCAAAACGTTTTGTAAATATCTGTGAATATATAGTTATATAATTAATAAAGATTAAACTAGTAGAAATCAGGAAATACATATAATACAGCTATGTGTGAAACCTTTTTATTATTGTTTTCAGTAGGGTACAAATATTAAAAACAAATTAAAATAAAACAAATAGTATGTTAACTTTATAGTGCAATACGCAGTGTGCGAAATAGAATAAATAAAATTATATAATTGCACTTAAATTATATTAAAAATCAATGATGGATTGTAGTAATACATAAATACAATAGTAAAAATGTTTAATAAATAAAATCTTGGCTACTAATACATTGTAAAATACTTAAAACGTATGGTTTACCAAAATTTTGCGCAGTTTTACTAACAGCTGACTCAGCGACAGTCGCAAACTTATGTATCTATACAATGGCAGAAATTCATAAATCATACTTTAATTCAAGGCTAAAAGGCTCATTCTCTGCCCTAAGTGGATTCATTAAAAACAATAAGCATTTTCACGACAAGAAAAAAGTTGACAAAAAACTAAGCCAACTGAATTCATTTAGTCTACACAGGCCTATTAGAAAGAACTTCAAACGCAGAAAAACCATTGTTAACATAGCAGAAGAAATATTCTGCGTTGATTTGAAAATCTTAGAGACAGTCTTATCAAAAGCAAATTTCGGATTTAAAAACATACTCTTTCGCATTGACGCTCTAAAGAAAAAGCTTTATTGTAGATTCATAAAGAACAAAAGACTAGAAACAGTAATTAAAGCAATGAAAAGTATATTTCAAGAAGCAAAAATAACACCAATTTATTTATTTACAGACCAAGGTTAGCTGCAAACAGCTGATAGGGTAACATACAACCAATTCAAACGTTTCAAACAAATTCAGGTATTTATATATAAGGCTAACAACAATATATATATATATATAATAATTTGTTACTTAAAGGTACTGATCTTTGAGCAGAGTCTTTTCGCAGGTTTTTAAAAAGCAAGGGAATTAAATACTATAATACCTATAGTGAGACCAAATCAAGTATAGTAGAAAGAGTCATAAAGTCAGCTAAAATACACATTTACTAACAAGTAACCTATACAAAACTCAATATTATGAAGCATGCACATGCTCTAACAGTATTTATTTGCTTATTTAGGACCATTTTTGAGAAAGTGCCAGGTACATAACGGAGAAGCAAACAAACCGCATCCTTAAAATATTTTCTGCATTTGTAAAAACGTACAACAACACGTTTCACTCAACAATCCAGATGTCGCCTAATAGCGTGAACAGTTTGAATAAAAACAATGTATGGAGAACTATGTACTCAGACCTTATTAACGACAGTATTCAAGCCTAACAACCGTGTGCAAATTAGTCGTACTTAATTAACATTTAAAAAAGTTGAGTATAATATAGCGTACCACGTGAGTTAGAATAACAGATTATAAAATATGTATACATAGAGAGACTTGCAAACAATCGAGTTAATGTATTTCTATACCTTACCCAGGCTACAACCAGAAATTTAGTGTTAAGTGGTTCATTGGGAAGACCGTAAACTTAAAAACCATACCAATAACATATTACTTGGAAGATTTAAATTACAACAGCATTACTGGATCATTTTATAAGGAAGAGCTTAGCTGAGTTGAAGAATCAACATGAATTCTACACCGTTTATTCCATATCTTACTAATGCTATCAAGCAGCATATCAACAGCAAACGCAAAAGATTAGACCAACACTGCTGCTCCGTATTAGATCAAGACCCAGCAGGTACTGAAAATATCTACATAACGATTACAAGTGACCAGCAAAACAATATTTATACTGCAAACACCCCGTCTAACTTTTTAGCTGTTCTTCTTACTCCTCTAAACCTTGAAAATTACGACGTCGGACTAGTAAGTTTGAGATATACAAGCAGCATACAGCCAGCTTTGGCTCAGCATGTACCAGCTATCCTAATACGTAGCGTACGTAGCGCTGAAGTTTTTGACCTAGAGCCTTTAAAAAACTGTTTCCCAACTACAAGTCAACAGTTAAAAGTTTTTTTAACTTCCAGAAACAAGAAACAAAAGTACACCAATTCATGACTAGACCTAACAAGGCGTTAAGCTAAATCAAGACGAAGTTCCGCTTAAAATTGAACAAAAAGCCCTTAGCTTAGATCCTGAGCAAGTACATATGATCCTTTTAAACGTTTCAAAATCAAACAATGTAATTCTTGGAATCCCCACGCCTCTTGCATTGTTTTTTAAGCACAGCAGATTACGGTTTATGTCAGGAAACCATTTACCGTACGACTTATGACGTCAAGAAGACTTTTAGATAATTTAAATGGGCACAAACTTCAATTTTGGGGCTGAATAAATTGAAAGTATGGAGAACGTAATACAGTTAAACTAGGGCTTTGAGACTTTTATAATTTTCAGAAAACCAATAAATACAGGGGATTCTGACTATTGCAAATGTTTTAAACGTTTTAGTTCTGAGATGCGTAATCCAGAAAATAATGACAAATTTAAAAATTGAGTTTTCTGTTGATACAAGCAATACCAAATGCAAATTGACGTTTATAGGAAACAAAGGCGTTTATGTTGTGTTACCCAAACCAATAGCACTGTGCTTGGGCTTGCAGCAAGACGATAAGTTTTACAATGGCGTATACAAATCTTAATTTGACTTTGACGAATAGAAATACAATGACATTGTAGACTAAGATTACATGAACATACGCCTGTTTAAAATGTGTGCACATTATATGCCAATGAAAAAACTAGAAGAAATGGACTTCAATCACATAGTGCATGAAATTAACCGCACCTTAAATAAGCGGCTTTGGAGCGATACGACTGTACAGTTTAAACATGAACACGGACAGCTCAGTATTCCAAACCTACGAGAAGACATTACTGTACAGCTCCTACCACTTGTTAATGGATTATTTAGAATTGATGACAATTTCATATTCAAAGATGATGTCGTTGCCAACTGGCAGCCGGAATTAGCAAAGGAAAAAAAACAAGAAAAAGAAAATTAAAAATTTGAAGATGTAGAACCTGAGCATACTGAACCAGCTAAGCAAATGCTTGTAACATGCAACTCGATTGAAAACCAGCTCTATGCCACCCATGCTCTACCGTAACTGCGCTCAGTTGATATCTGAAGCGAATTTACTAAAGAGACAGTGCACAACTTTTTGCCAATATTATATTTGCCGCTTAAACAGCAGGAACAGCACGTAATACGGATTACCCTTTTAAACGAATATTAAAGCCTTGTCACACTGCCAGGGAACTCGCAAACTATTATAGAATTGCAGTTCAAGCCTCGCAAAGTTTAAAACATATTTAATATAAAAAGACAGTTTGTCATTTGCAAATCATTCTTAATTTAACTTTTAAACAACAACAACGTCAGCCCAGTTACTTGCAAATTATTTAAAACAACAGTGCAGTGCTCCAATTTATTTACAAAATTAGCAAGCATGTTGTAAATCATGCGTAAAATTGTGTGTAAAAACTTTTACGAATCTGGGGCCGGTAACGCACTTCAAATTGTGGACAAAAAACTTTTAAAAGACAGTTTACTTGGTGAATACTGTACACTTGAACCAATTGAAAACATTGCTACTAAAGACGACAAACAAATGAGGGCTGGAGAAGATACTGTAGAAGTTGGTCTTGACAACACATTGAACAGCAGTACAAACAGTGAAATAGGCCTAGAAAATAACCAAAATTTAGTTCCACTTAAATTGCGACAGCCATTCAAACGACGTGCAATTTCTCACAAGTGTCGCGTTACTCATTGCCGTACATTTGTTCCTAAAAAACGTTACAAAGTAAGTAAACGCAATATGACTAAAACTCAGACTGGTGGACGTTGTGTAGCTCGTCGTAGGGCACAGTCTGGAGGCTGAAGAAAACGCATTGTTCGCCGGCGTGTTCAAACTGGTGGCCGCCTTAGACGTAAAACAGTTACGCATACTAAGCAACGTGGAGGAGGCAGACTCTCTGCTCAGTCTGGAGCAGGAAGACGAAGGAAAGCATACCGACGCAAATAACTTATAAACAAATGTATGTTTGATTCTACTTCATTAATTACTTAGCCTATACCTAAATTTTGCAGCTCTGTCTTATTATGGATTCTACACCAGGATTCTACGACCAATCAACAATTTACGAGGGTTCTTAAAAATCCATACATAACAGCCTTATTTTTGACAAGTTGCCAGCTTGACTCAGTGACAGCTATACTATATAGCCAATATCAAAACATTATTGCGATTGACCGCAACCAACAAGTTATCATCAACCGTAAAATGTGAAGTACCAAACAAGTTTGTGCAAAAACAAAAAACAATTTAGCTCCAAGTATATATATATTAATGTATCTATAACAAGCCTGTCTGTTCCTTTACAGATGTTGAACAAACAACAACGTTCACATTATGAACACTGGAGAATTACAACAATGTCTCAAAATCTTACTTGGAGAAACTCAAGTAAAGTTCTACGTAATTGCAGCAGATCAAATGCGGTCAACTTTGCTCAGCGCAGAAAAAAGAAACACTAAAATAACTTACCCTATTGCAATTATTCAAAATACAGACAAGTTGGAAAGCCCTGGGAAGCACCGGATTTCTTACTGGGTGACTTCAAAGGACAGCTTCGAATATTTTGACTCGTATGGAAATCCAATTCAACGGTATCGAAATTTTCAATTGCCAGGAAACCATATGCTGGCTAAAAACTGCACAGCGCTAAAAAGCGGCAGATCTACAGTGTGTGGAATGTATTGTATATATTATCTCTACTCTAGAGCTTTAGAAATTAGTTATAAAGATTTTTTGAGTATATTTACAAGCTCTGAATTAGTAAATGATAAAAAAGTGAGGAAATGTATAGAAATGATTCCTAGTGTAATACCAAATATGTATAGCGTACCACCTAAACTACAGTCTAATACATTTAAAGTTTCGTGTCCAGAGTTTTGCCATAGTTTAATAATGTACTATTGAATATTATTGTAATATTGTGTAAGAAGTGTAGCCTAACTTTATAAAAAATGTATCACAAATTTATTATAAATAGCAGTATATGTAAAAACTTTTGTCAGTAGCAGTTTAGATTTTATAATGTCAACAGCAACCACTGTCGACTTTAGATTAATTCACCCTTTTACGGCTATGATATGTGGCCCTAGTTCATCAGGAAAAAGTACTCTCTGTCTAGAAATTGTTAAGCACCGAAAACAAATTATTAGCGATAAAATAAATAAAGTAATATATGTTAGTGTACATACAAAACCAGAACAGTTTTCTGGCATTGATTTTGCATCGGACAGTGAAATAACATTAGTGTCAGATATAAATAACATTGAAGCATTGTTAGATAATATCAACAGCCCGTGCCTATTGGTTTTAGATGCCCACTTAAATTTCTAGAGTCAAACCCAAAGGCCAGACTGTTAGTTCAGAAAATATTTACTGAGTTGTCCTATCATATGGACTTTAGTGTTATACTTGTTCTACAAAACCCGTTTACCAAAGAGTTGAGAACCACAAGCTTAAATACAAAATACATGATATTGTTTGACGTACCAAGAGATAGAAGCATTATTGGGCAAATTTCAAGACCGGTTAGCCCTGGACGTCCCAAGTTCCTGCAAGAAGCATACAAAAAAGCATGCAGTTTACGCCAGCACAGTTACATAATGCTAGATTTGCATCTAAAGTGTCCCAATCCTACAACATATGTGGGAAATAACGTATTTCAATGTAATGGTACTGACATGTACGTACCAACTTAACAATAAAAATGGCTTAAACAAACAAAAGTGGCTGTTGTTTTGAACAAAACTACAAGTTTTTGTCAAATTTACTATTTGACAAGTCTGAGGAATACAAAATCCTCATAACAAGTGCAACATATGAAAAATTATACGCCTTGGCTAAAACAATATACAACGTGAATTAATTTTGCAAACATCCACTAAAAAGATACAATACTCAAATAAAGACGCTAATCAAGCGATTGACGTGTGACGATATACTATGCCTGCGCAAAGTTTTACTCAAGTATCATAAACTTATTCAAGCAATTTTAGCTACTGTGTTTTATAAGGTGTACAAAAGTGAAATTTGTCGTACTACTTTATTCTCTGACATAATTTGTGACTAGTGTTCTACGTTTTAACAAACAAACAAAAATGGCAACAGTTATGAAGGCAATTGAGCTAAAGCTGTATGCTGAGCTTATGAAAATACGTGCAGAACAGACTATAAACAAACCTACCTATAAACCCAATGCTGCATATTGCACTCCTAGTCAATTTGACAATACACAAATGCAAGACATACAAAATGGCAATGGAACAGAAAATCACAAGGAAACTCCTAATTGACAAGATTGGATTTAGTACAAAGGGATGATTTCAAGACCCATTAAACGAAAACGGCGTGATATAAGTGCATAGAGATTCTTGCAGAACTAAATGCAAAAACTTATATAAACAGTTGCAAATTTTCAATTGTCACAAGTTTCATACAACAACTCACAGCGTTCAATACTTAAGATCAACAATGCCTTCAATACGCATATACGTTGCAGTGCTGCTTGTGCTTCCAGCACTTGCATTGGCATGCAACAATGTAGCTGCAGCTGATGTGTTAGCTGCGCCACCTATGAATGAGAATATTCAATATAAACACGCTACAAAATCTTCTGAAAATATCAAAAGCCAAATGGACGGCACAAAACCAGCCCCGCAGTTTAATACTCTGCAACTTCTTTTAATTCAATTCAACTCTTTTCATAAATTTATATTTCAGGCATTAAAGTATATGCTTAAAAGATTAAATTCCCAGAATGGAATTATAATGGACGTGGTCGAGAAGTTTCAACACACAAAAACAAAGTTATTAGTACACAACACATTTAATTACATATGTAAGTGAATAAAATTATTTGTTCACTCACTTGTAAGTTTGATTTATATGCCTTATATAGTAAAGTTTTTTGTATAGCTAATAGTATTTAAACTAGCACTATGTATATACACATACCAATACATGGCTTTTGTTTACTGTTTCGGCGTATGTACAGCTATCTACGTGTCATGTATCCTGGTCCTGCTCCTGTTTGCATTCAAAATTATAAAGATAGTCAGAAAAGGGAAAACTTGGGCCCCTGAAGAAGTGGGCAGAGACCCACAAGTGGGCGTAATAGAGCAGCTCGAAGATTCAGTTATGAATACTGGTATTCAACTTACTCAGCCTCACACTACTCGCAGCAGCAGTTCACGCACCTAACTCAAGAACCTAAGAAGTCTCAAAGCTAGACTTTCATAGCGTACACAGCTTCTAACAGGACTCTGCGGTACATAAAAATCAACAGTGGTGTTGCAAATTGCCCTCGTGTATACGTGAAGCCCAACAGTGTATTGCTTTACTGACAGGGACCCTCAGGTTACCCCATCCTACACCACACAAGTTGTCGGCGCACAACTACAATACAAGCAAGAAGATTACACTTTACCTACTGTGCTCGGATCATCCCCAAACCACTTCAATTGTTCTTTCCCGCAGTGCCTGTTTAAGTGTTACTTTCACGTACCGTATAAGTCTTATGTGGAACACGTTTATCAATGCGAAGATTGCAACCTGTTTTGCTTAAACAAACAATACCATTAATGCTCTCATATTAGAGAAAGACTTAAGCACATTGAGAACTGCAGCCAAGATCTGGTAGGGAGCGACACCAGTCGATCACGGCAACATATAGACCAACTTCAAGCACAGCTAGCCAACCAGCAAGGAAAAGATAACGCTGTTCACCCCAAATAGACTTAGACGTATTTCAAGAAAATTGGCAATATCATAAGGGAATGATTGTAACCTACATTCACAAGCCAATTGAAACATTTGCGAGTATTAAAACAATAATGGCAGAATTGCATGATCCCTTTGTGAAGTTACTGACCCAAAACCTAAGTGTACATAGTGGTATTAAAGCTCAGCCTATAATTGTTGCTACAATGGAATTGAAAGTTAAAATCGAAACAGAAAAAAACTATAAAAGTGCGTAACCCAACTTTTACAGGTCAGAATGACGATATTTTTAATACAAGCGAAATTGACAAGTTTGTATTAAATAGCACGAATGAATGCGTAGAAAAACTAACTAATTTTACCAAGTACGGAACTGAATAGGTACTTTGCGAAATTAAATCAGTTCAAGTTAAAATTGGTGTACTTAACTTATTTGCAAACGCAGCAGCAAAAATGTATATCAAGTTTCCCAAAAAGAAAACCTAGAAAGGAAGAATATTTGAACATTAGAAATAAATGCAACGAGTGTTTCAAGTTCTGCGTTGCTGCTTATCGGTTTAGACACAAAATCACAGACACTAAAAAGTTACTAAACATAGTGCAAAACTTAAAACATTTATAACAAGGAATGGAGTACCCGGAACAGTACTGACCATACTTTTCAAGATTTGATTTTACTAATGTCAAACTTTCTTTAAAAATGGACAACTTGACTAGATTAAAAACATTTGAAATAAAAAAATAATTTTAAAATCAACATTTAGAGTCACCGTGAGGATCAACCTAACTGAATACAAAGATGCCAACATAACGACATTAGTGAAACGTGTAATTTATTTCTCATCCAAAACGACTCTGCAAATGAAGAAAACAAAGCTTATCATCTGGTTTTAATTACTGATTTGGCCAATTTTCTTTGTAACGGGCGTTCACATAAGCAATTTTATTAACTATGTTTCAGATCGTTTAATTCTGAACAAAATTCAAATTAGCATCTAAAAAACTGCCAAACTCTTGTGACCTATAAAATTGTGTTTCCAGAATGACACGAGCGAATCAAGTTTTCTAAACTGTGGCAAACTCTTCCCTACACGTACGTCATTGTTTACAAGTTCTCAACATTCTTAAATCCTACTGAAGATGCAGAATCTGTGAAAAACAGTATCAAGATTTTAAATGAGATTCTTCCAGCAGCATATTCGTTTGTTGTTATAAGTCAAATGAAATACTACGATATGGTTATAGCAGTAGAGTATTTTGATGGTCTAAATTTGATAAATCATTCCTTCAAAAGAATATTTGCATGGGCAAAAAAGTTTTTGTCTAAAATAAGAAACATCAACAACTTTGTACAGCCATCAGAGGTAATAAAGAAACAATTCAATGAAGCAACACATTGTCATATGTGCAAACGTGAATTTGACAACAATAAAAAGATATTTAAAAATTTTTATTATAACCACCACTAGGGTAACTTTAAATTTGCAGCATGCAGCCGATGTAATCTACAAATAAAATACAAGTTTGAAATACCCATAATTTCACACTGTGGAGGAACAATTGACTACCAACTATTAATAAGTGCGATGAAAACAAATAACTTTAAAGCTGAGGATGTCAAAGTTATTGCAAAATCCGCAAGGGATATAAAATCTATAACAATAACTTTAAATAGTAATTGGCTTTCAGATCTTCATCTCCAATACCCACTAGACACAAACACTGGAAAACAGCATACTGGAAAAAAATTTAACTCAAAAGTTAAAGTTCGTTTTATCCATTCTAGTTTATTTATGAATAAAGGTTTAACAGATTTGGTCGAATCTTTAAAATCGCAAAATAAACAAGATCTGAAACTTGTGTCACAGTGTGTGTCGCATTTTGCTTCTTTAAGTAAAATAAAATCAACAAACCCAGAAGCTAAGAAGTATGCAGAAGAATGTATTAAACTATTACAGACGTCCCTGTGCTTTCTGTTCAAGGCATTAAACAACCGATCTGCATTTTTAAAGAAACTGATTTTAAGAGAACAATTCCAGCGATCAATACTAGACGACAAGCCAATTTCTGAAAAAAATAGGAACTTGTGCAAAACGTGTGTACTCAATTTAAACTTACAACATTGCGCGATTATACTTGGGTTTCGTGTATGATAGAAACTCTTATACTTGCTGAAGTATGGCAAAACTTTACAAAGCTAAGACTTTAAAACTACCAACTGGACCCAATTTACTCAATGACGCTGCCCAGCTTCTCTTAGGAGTGTTTTTTGAAGTTCGCAGATGCTAAAATTGATTACATTAGAGATCATAGAATATTAGACATTGCGACAAAAGCAATACGCGGCGGTTAGTGTATGTTTACCTTAAAACATATAGTTGCCAACCATAAGCGATGTCCAGAAGGATTTGACTAGTCAAAACCTTGCAAGCAATTGCTGTCACTAAACATCAATAGTTTGTATGCACATAGCTTAAAACAGCTAATGCCAGTGTCAGATTACGAGTACATGGAAGCTGAAGACCTAAAACATATCAACTGGGCTGATTTTAACTTTGGCAACAAAGAAAATGGTTATGGCTATATACTAGTAGTGGATTTGGAATACACTGCACATTTACACAAGCGAGACAAAAACCTGCCTCTTGCAATGGAAAAACGAACATTAAATCTGCAAGACGTTGCTGCAATCATGTGCCAAAATAAAACTACAACTGCCAGTTTGCAGCGGCAAGTATCTCGCCCACGATTACTGTTAACTCTTCATAACAAGTACAAGTATACAGTGCATTTCAAGGCTCTGCAGTATTATTTGTCTAAGGGATTAGTTTTACTAAAAGTTCATTGTGGCGTAAGATTTAAACAACAACGCTGTTTTAAACCATACATTGATGCTAAATTGACAAACCGCAAAGCAGCCAATACAGAATTTGAAAACAAAGCACTTAAAAAAAATAACAATGTAATTTACGGAAAAACAATTACTAATGTCTTCAATCAGGCATCTTAAAAAATACCATAGCTCAATCAAATACATTCAGAGAAATTAAGCATCTCAAAAATATAAGTGAGGGAATACATCATCTCTATAACTTTAACCTAAAATACAAAACAAATATCTGACACATATAAGTTTGTGGAAACGAGAGGGCATTTTATCATAGGGAAAAATAAGTGACGGGAGTATATAACTAACAGGTAGTGGGAAGTTACCCATATGCATCTGACACATGCATATGGACAATATATAGAACGCATGATGTATCTGACACATACACATGACAATAATAAAATAAGGGGCGTGCAAAATGTATAAGGAAATAAAATATTACATAGAATCATTAAGCATGTAAACATAGGGTCATTAAATCACATAAGACAAAAATACCGTCTAGGAGAATGCTCGACTAGACATACACAATGCGTAATGCAAAACATTATATAAAATAATCAATTCAAAACTAGGATATACACATATAATCGTATCTATCAACATATACTATATTCCACGTTGAGGTACATAAATGTGAGGAATATAGTTACAACATATTAACTACATACAAAAATAAATCCAAATTCAGAGCAAACTATACGTGAAAACACCAAGACAAAATACCAAAACAAAATATAACGTAAGTATATGTACATCACGTGTACTGTGGAGAGAGGCTTGGAACAAAGGGAAGCAGTGAGAAATAGAATTTGAGCGTCTGCTGTAGCTGAGCAATGTCGTATGGGAAGACAAAAAATTCAAGTAATCTGCAGAAATCCAAAGAAATCTGAACCTCCAGGGTCTAAATTCTATGCAGGCGGCAGCGCAGAAACGTCAATGTTCCAGGTCCAGAGGCCAGTATTGCAATAAGCATGGTCTAAAAAGTTAGAGTAGAGAGACTAAAATCTTCCGTCAGCAAACGTAGAACCTCTAGGTTCCAGGACGGAAAGGCAGGAAGAAACATAAACAGCGGTATAACGTGGAAGGGCAGGCGGCTCAGAGGCGGAAACACCATTTTGTTTTCAGTGGCAGAAACACCATTTTTCTGTTGTATCCTGAAACAACAGAATATTTCTGTGTGTAGTGGTTATTACATTGTTGTGTAGTGGTAAAAATAAGTATAAACAAGACGGAATATTCAGTGATTTGAAATGTATCTTTTATTGATAAACGGCAGCCCGTAGTCGGGACAATGGTGGAGAAATGACTACATTGTAACTGTAGTAATGTCTGTGGGACTACTGATGATTAATACAAGAATGATCAATTGCTTTTATACAAAAAATATAGTATATGTAGAGGTACAATAATACATGAAGACAAGGAGGACACATTACAATATTCTAGTGAAAGGTGATTGTCCAAGGCAGTACCAATCACTATGGCCATTAGTGATTAAGCAACCAGGACTAGATCACAAATGATAGTGCGTCCATGAGAGTATAACGCTAATAGAAATGCATATCAGGAGCTCAATGAGCGGAACAACAAAAGGTTGTTCCCGTGTGCGCCTTGCACAGTAATATGCAAGCAAATCACACACAAGAATTGCAACAATACATTTATGTACATGAGTACAGGTAATAATAAGAACTATTCATAAATGTATATAGGTTCAGGGAATAATAAGAACAATCATAACATAGAGAATAATAAGAACTATCATGGCTTATATACATGAGTACAGAGAATAATAAGTACTATATAGAAGTGAAAAATGTGTTATCTCATATAGGAATACTACGAAAATAATGCAGTATGCAACACAACAATAAAACCAATAATAACTTCTATTGCACATTTTGCTTTAGAATTATCAGGTTTTATTTTAAAATTAATTAAAATTGTATTTTTTTTGTTATAATATTATTATTAATATCTAAACGCATTTTATCTTGAATTTCAATAGTAATACTATTAATTTCATAACGTTTTGTTTCTAAAGTATTATCAACAAAATCACTATCACCTTTTTCATATCTAAAATTAATATTTCTTTCTTGATAGCAACTGGTACCTGATGATACACTGTAATTTTCTTTTCTTTTGTATACAACATTATGCCCGTTTTTCGTTTATTACTAAATATTTTACTTTTATTAGGTAATATTTTGATTTCTTGTGGAAATTTGTTTGAAAATTTAATTATATTTTTATTATTCGTTTATAGGTATGAAATATATATTTTTTAATGATTTTTTAAAAAAATCTAGTTTAAATTTATATTGGTATTAAGTTGGTGATTCTGTCATTTATATAAATATTTAGTCTGATTGTATACTAGCTAGTGTGGCTTCTAATTTAAGTGCAATTATATCTTGATCATCTATACTAAATAGAATATTACTATTTGTTTAGCCTTGTCAAATTGCTGTTTTAAAACTTGCTTTATCTAATTTATTATCTCTTTTTGATCTTTGTTTATTAGAAAACTCTTGTTTTTTAAGATAAGCAAAAATAATACTCCGTTTTTTACTTTTAGAACTTCTTAGTTTTTTATCAGGTGTATAACAAGCTTTTGTTTTAAACATAAACGAAGCGTATGAGTCAGCATCATAAAAATCATATTTTGATTTATCAAGATGTATTTGAGTTAATAATTCCGATACTACCATTCTTATATTGTGTTTCTTTTCTTATATATGAATAAAATCATCACATAAATCCTGTACTTTTTTTATTTCCAATATAATAGCCATCTGTGTTTACATCGTTGTTTACTTGTTTTTCTATTAATTCTATCCACAAGCTTATCGTCTCCCTTGACGTAAGATTTTATTGATAAAGCATCTTTATAAAAATTCTTTAAGTATTTAAAAGCTGTAAAACCTCCTTAATATATTTTAAAAATTAGTTGTGGTTTATTTTTAATTGTTAAATGTTACTCTCTTTCTTTTTTAACAGACTGATTTGCTAACGCAAGCTTTTCTAATACATAATTGTCCTCAAGTTTATATTCCTTTAGTTTAGTGTATTGATGATGTGCAATATTTTTTAAATGTGTATCTTTAGCAACAACATCTGTTTAGAAAAGAGATAATAATTTTTAAGTCGCAAGTGCTTTGTTTTTAACTGTATCAGGTATATTTTGTGTAGCTTTAACTATCAGTGTATATTGTTATTCTTGTTCAAATGTAAAATCGTCATCACTTGTTTTCTAAATAATAAACTGTTCTCCTAATTTTGTATCATTTTTATTTTTTTTTTCATGTGTTCTGCTTTACTTTTTTTGTTTATTTTATAAATTATTTTTCTTTAGCCACATGTCGTTTAACACGTGGTTTGATTATATTCTGTTTCACAAGTTTTGTTTTTAAAGGTTTTCTATATTCAGTATTCTAGATTTGTTCATGCTTTAAATAAACCAAACTATGAATACTATTAGTAAATCCTTTCAATTTAACTAAAGATGTTATTTAATTTGGATTTTTTGTTTTTTGTTTCTGTAAGATATTCATATTTAAATTCTTTTTCTTCTTTATTGTATGGTGTTATTTCATGTAAATAATAGGTCCCTTTAATTTCTTTATTAAAATAGTCTTTAAGTTTATAGGTTGTATGATTTGTAGGTTAAACTTTACTAATATGAAGTATTCCTTTAGCTAATTGGGGTTTAAACCCTCTATTAAATTTAGTTCCAAATATATAATATTACTCTTTGACCAATTTTTAAATTAATATTTGTATGATTTGTATTATTTGACTCTCTTAATCTAAGATTTGAGCCATAAAGAGTTGAATATACTTGTTATTCATTTTCTGGAGAACTTGCTTTAGTAAGTGTCATTTTGATACTCATATACTTTATTTTATTTTAATTTGTAATAAAACATTTAAAATCATTAACCTATCTAGTGTTTTCTTGTTTCTACTTATTAATATAATTAAGGTAGATTTTGTAGCAATTTTAAATTACTTAAGCGCTTTTGTTGACAATAGCTCATTTTAAAGCCCTGAAAAAACTATGAATCCGATTTTTTTATTTACTTCTAGCATATACAACACTTTTTATAACAATTGTTTTAAAAAAATCGGTTTTTTTCATTTAATTCAAAAATTGTTCCAACATCACGTTGTGAACTCGAACATAATCAGATTCTGCTTATCATCGCCGTTATAATAATGTATTACTTGTATTGAAATTTTATGAGTATCCGGGCAAAATATCAACTTTTATGTTTCAAAAATGTTTTAGCGGGAAATTCAAATTCTATCATTCTATACAGCTGAGAAAGAGTTGGACATAAATGGTGCCACCAACTTTAAGGGTGGGTCAGCTGGAAATAAATAACCACATCGTTCACATTATTGTTTCTTATGTTATACTTAAGAGGGTGACGCATGAGGTGGGTGGGTCCTAAAATATTTTGAATTTCGCTAGCGTCATTTTTGTACGGCCCTAAATTTTTCGGCAAAGTTTTTCAGTTTGTTATGCAGTAGGTATAGTTATTTAAAGTTTAACCTTCCGTCTACACACATAAGTAGAATTAAAATTGGTCTAGTATAGTATTTTAAAAGCGTACTCAACTATGTAAATATCAATAAATAAGCACAAATAAATGTTAACATACATAAGTCGTAAAAGAAAAACAATTACCAAAGCATATAACACTACATACTACAGCTACAGATTACTGTAAAGGCTGCCCTTAAACAAGGGGTGAAGCCCTTTTATTTTAGTCATATATTTATACATCTTTTGTTGAATTGTTTTTGCAAATCTTACAATTATCATTGCTTTTGTTTCATTTTATGTTGTAAATTAAGTAATATTTAATTTTTTAAACATATAATTAGTCTTTTTACCACTTTATTCAGTTCCTTTATCAGAATGATTTTTTTCAGAAATTAAACCGGCTACGTCTCTAAGTGCCTTCTGCCCGCTTTGTTTGAATACTACTTTTTCTGCATTTTTAGTTTTCAAAAGTGTAGCATATTTAGAAACTATTTCAATTATCAAATTATCTTATCTTTATTTTTTATTATCTTGAACCCCTTTCTCAGACATAACAACTAAATCAGCTGGCCATATTGTATAAATTTCTGATGTATAATATTTTTTACGTTTAAATTTTGTTATTTTACCTAAATTTTTAGTGTACATAACCTGTTTAGCCAGATATTCTTTTAAAATTTTAATCTTCAAACCTGTTTTCATAGCTAATTTATTTATCCTAACAAATTCAGTTAATGAGTTTTTATATACTGAATCTAAAAGTTTAAATAATTTATCATCTTTATCTAGTCATAACCTAATATAAACGCCTAAACCCAGATTTAATTTTGGTTTAATTACACTTTAAGGTCACACGTTTTATGTTAACTGAATGTAGTTTCTAATTTTTTCTATATAAGTAATTTCCTATCTGCTTGATGTCTATTATCTTTACGTTTGTAAACATTAAATGATAAATTGTGTTGCATTGCTGCTTTATTAATTTTATCTGCATGATTATCTCCTTTTGCTATTATTCTTAAAACTAAGTTCCTGGTCCTAAATAAATACTACCCTGATAATGTACTTTTTTTATATATTTACTTATTTATCAACTATATCACCACTGTTCGGTACTGAACTGACATATTTGGTTATTTACCTTAAATCAAAAAGTTTGTTTAACTTTAAAATTTGTAAGTTGAAATTCCAGCATTAATAAGTCATATCTAATGTGTTTGCAATATTTATATTACTGTAAAATTACCTAGTATTTGACATTGATCAAGATGTCACGTATCCGTAAGCAATTTCTAAAGAAATAGTATTTTAGTCCTGAATTTTCTCATTACTTACATTTTATGTTAAATCTTTTCTTCAATTTGGCTCTGTAACCTATTTATATGTTAATTTCTACATTTCTTACATTTTCAGCCTTATCCTTGATTTCAACTCTTTCTTTATAATAGATTCTGCCTTTTAGTCTATGTAGACTAGAACTACACTAATATTAATGAATATATTTATATTCCTGAAAACTTTAAACTCTGCCATGTGGTGCAACCACGCCGTTTTCTTCAATCTAATCAGACAAACTCAACCTAAAATTTAGACCAATAATAGGTTTTTCTCTTAATTTTCTATTATTTTTATATTTCATTAGTCATATTTAACGTTTAATTTTTTCTGCTTCACTCATGCATATAAGTTTATTTTATGAATTATTTTTTTAAGCCACATGTCTTTTAATGCGTAGTTTTATTATATTTGTTTTATTATAGGTTTCTGTTTTCTATTATTTGAGTTCTTTATTTGTTTTGATGTTGAATCAACCTAACTATTAAAATTATAAAAATATACTCTTTATTATACTAAAGCACCTATAATATTAGGATCTTTTGTTTTCTTTGTTTCGACAGTTCTACGATATTTAATTTGCACGTGAAACTTTACTAATGTACAGTATGTCTCCAGCGAATTGTGGTTTATAGCCTCTATCAAATTTAGTTTTAAATAATTTTGTTATTACTCTATGACTAACTTCTAAATTATTATTTGTATTATTTTTATAATCTAACTCTAGTAATCTAGATTTTGTACAATAAAGATTTGAATATACTTGTAATTTAGTTTCTAATTTGCTTGCTTCAATTAGTGTCATTTCAATACAACTATGCTTTAAATTATTATACTTTGCAATAAGATCTTGTAAAACATTAACCTATTCAGTTTTTCCTTGTTTAGTCATATATTCTTTCATCTTTTGTTGAATGGTTATTGCAAATTGTTCAACAATCATTGCTTTTGTTTTACTTTCTGTTGTACAACAATTAATATTAAATTTTTAATTAGATTAGTTGTCTTTTTACCACGATATTCAGTTCCTTTATCAAAATGATGTTTTTCAGGACTTTTATCAAAACCTAATGCAATTTCAAAACTATTTACTGCTTAATCTGCATTTTTAGTTTTTAAAGGTATAGTACATCCCTATTAGGTAAATGTATTATTTATTAAATTATTATATTTATAACGATTATCATCTTTCACCCCTTTCTCAGGCATAAACACTAAATCAGCTGGCCATATTGAATCAATACCTGGTGTTTAGTATCTTCTATGTTTAAATGTTATTTTACCTAGATGCTTAGTATGTGTATCCTGTATAGCTAGATATTCTTGTACTATTTAAGGTTTTATTCCTGTTTTTCTAGCTATTTTATATATTCTAATAAATCCAGTTAAAGAGTTTTTGAATGCTAAGCTTAAGCATCTAATGAAATGGGCATGTCCGTCTGTCTGTCCGTCCGTCTGCTGGCCCCACGCTACAGGTCAAACCGTCAACTTCACGGTCTTAAAACGTTTAGAAGTAAGCACCATAAAAACGGATAAGCGAAACATAAATAGATGGGCGCACTCGAACAGTTCTTTCACCTCCATTTAGTGAGCAGAGTGCGAGTGCAAGGAATTTAGATTGCCAGCAAGAAAGCGGTGGAAAGCAAGTGCACACGCCCAGCTATAAACAAAATAATTTCAAAAACAACACAAGAACATTTCTATGAAGAATTGTCCGTAACTGACGTCATTTAAATTTCACTATTTTACTGTTCCCCCTAGTAAGATGTTGAGCAAGCATCTAATGAAATGGTCATGTCCGTTTGTCTGTCTGTCTGTGCGTCTGTTGGTCCCATGCTACAGGTCAAACCGTTTACTCGATTGTATTAAAACGTTTTCTAAACAATCACAAACGCGAGAATTCAGGTCTGTATTGTTATTTCAATTTGATGGTAGAGAAGGCTTCATAAATGACGTCATTTGTAAATCATGCAATTCTAAAACAATTGCCAGCTTTTTTACCTACATGCTACGTACTTCAATATACTCCTTATTGATGGTATAAGAACTTCCATAAATCACGTTATTTGTAAATGGTGCAATTTATAAAAATTATTGAGCTATATTTAACTACACGCTATGCTCATTCGTATATAGTCTATTAAAAAACGAGCCTGCGTAGCAAAGCGAGCCCGCGTAGCTCAGTGCTTACTGCACTGGTGTCTATGAATCTGCTGTTTAAGCAAATGCTCGCTTCAGGTCCTGGAGATCGAGACCAGCGGCGGTGGCAAGTTTTTTCACTGGGTTTTTCTTGTTCACAAGGCAGTGAAGGGCTCGGCGGATCTAAACGTCAATGTTAAATGAAGTTCGCCATAAAGGTAGGCCTGACTAATGTTGGAAAGACAAAACCTGTGTGATGGCACAGAACAAGAAGTGAATTCGAGGTCGGGCACCCTGTAAGAACTGCGGTTAAATCAGGGAAACTTTAAAGTTATCTCTTAATTAAAATTTCCAGTACACTGTTAGATAGGATAGTGTCAAGTTTACCGGGCACCTTTTGGACATGTTGAAGCCTTCAGTTTTTAACTATTTACAACTTTTATAGTACCACTTGACGCGCCTTGACGTTTTGTCGCGATTCTTTCAACAATATCTTTAAAAATGTCCTGTTTTGCACTTTTTTTGCTGATTTACATTTTTTGACTTCGTGCTAATCACGACACTTGAATTCAAAATTTCAAAAATTAAGCGATCCTGATTGGCACAGAGCCCGATAAAATATTATTTATTTCCATTTTCAAAATTAGTTTGAGCAAGAAAGATTTTAAAAACTAATTCAAAAAGTTTTGAAAGAGAAAAAAGGTTCAGCTCAGTTAAAAGATTATTCTTTTTAATTCTTACTACATGTTTTATTGAATTTTAAAGAATCTAAATAGTAACTATGAGGACTTCAAGTCATCTACTAATTTACTAATTAAAAACTACACTATGGGAAGGTATAGGCGTCACTCAATTACCACTACCAATCACTGTATACTTTGTGCATATAAGGAGGGTATAGCTTTGATTTGGATAAGATGGACATTACAAACATAGTCCCGGTCAAGCACGTAAGAAAAACTCGACCTAGCTAAGACTAAGGTAAAGCTTAACCACTAATAAAATCTTGACCCAGGCAAGCATGTGATCAAAACTAAACCCAGGCAAGTCTGCTCTCAAAATTTAACCTAAGCCGGCATTTAGCAAAAACGGAAACCTGAAAATGACTGTGACCATAATATAATCCGCGAAAGCCTGTGTCCAAAGCCTAAACTAAATATAACAGTAAGGGGTTTTTAGGTCGACGTTTATGGTATTTAGCAGTAGATCCATCGTGTAACTGGTTACGCTGAAACCAATCTTTTATGTGAATCAGGTGTATACGGAAATAGAAAGCAATGATCACAGCAAGCATAATCACGGAAAAACATGTGAGAAAACCTTACCCCAGCCAAGATCTGTGCTAAAATTTTAACCCAACCACTGCTGTAGTAGAATTTCAACCCAGCCAATAATGTGGTAAAATTTTAGCCCGGTCAATTCTGTGGTAAAATTTTAGCCCGGTCAATTCTGTGGTAAAATGTTAACCTAGCCAAATCTGTGGTAAAATTTTAACCAGCCAAATCTGTGGTAAAATTTTAATCCAGCTATTACTATGGTAAAATTTTAAGCCTCTTAATACTGTTGTTAAATTTAAACCTATAAAATACTGCAGTAAAATTTTAACCTAGCCAATAAAGTGGTAAAATTTTGACCCAAACAATACTGTGGTCAAGTTTTAGCCCCAACAATACTGTGGTAAAATGTTAACCCTGACAATACGGTGGTAAAATGTTAACCCTGACAATACGGTGGTAAAATTTTTACCCAGCCAATACTGAAGAAAATTTTTTACCCAGCTAATATTATAGTAAAATATTGACTCAGGCAAGCCTGTGACCAATCGTAAACACGGGCAAGTCTGTTGTAAAAATTTAACCCAGGCAAGCAATTCGCCAAAGCTCAAGTTCATCAGATCACAATCAATGCAAAATTAAGTTTAGTGTAACAACTAAAAGTGAAGATTACGTACTAAAATTTTCAACCGCAACCCATCGGGTTGCTAACTGACAGTTTTATTATTAATTATTATTATATGGCATATTGAGAGCTTCCATAAATCTTTTGGCGTAACATCAATTGTCTTGCGAATTTTTTGAAGCTCAGCATCTACTTAAGGCCCGGCCTCGGTCGAAAAATCCGACGCCAAGCGCGGAATTTTTATATACAGAATCTAGAATTTATCTAGATTTATTTTCTAGTCCTAATTTATTATTATGTAATGGCTTAGGTCCGAGTTCTAGATATAATTTTGAGTTAATTACACTTTTTGTTACACCACGTTTTGCTTTTATTTTAAATGTAGGATTTTTCATTTCATCTATGTCTTTAAATAATTTCCGATCTGCTTTATGTCAATTATCTTTATCTTTGTAAATATTATATGATAAATCGTGATGCCTTGCTTATTCATCATTTCGATCTACAAGCTTATCTTTTTTTTGCTATGCGTTCTTTAAATGAACTCAATTAACTACTACCTAGATAATGTACTTCTTGTATGTATTTACCAATTATATCAACAATATCCTCACCTTTTTTAGTAGTTTTGATGATAGAACACTTTTAAGTAATACAAACAGTGCATTTTGCTTTAATTATAGTTCTTTTATTTTTAGTTATTAATTGTTTAATTTCGGTATCAGGTGTTTTAACACTACACTTCATACAAATTATATTATGCATTCACTAACATTTATTTTTTTTAAAATCTATTATGAAAACTTGATTGTCTGTGTCTTGCAAGCTTATAAATTCTTACTGTATGACCTAATTCACGTGTTTAAGGTACTCTTTGTTGTGCATTTGAACACATTTGACACTTAGGCCTCAGACCTGGTTTTGCAGTAGTTTTTTCTAAAATTGTTTAGTTGTTATTCTTTTTTTTAAATTTCGCATATTATATTTTCACTGTTTATTTATTATTATTATTTTAAGTCCTGAATATGAAAGCCTTAGTAAATTTTTGTTATAGCTACTTAAATAAAATAGCTAGTCAATTTTTTGAATGTAGAAAAGCAACAAGTATGAGGGAAATTCATTAAATTCCTATGGTTTTATTTTTTTTGAAAAACTGTTTTACCTATTTTTATAGAGAGGCGAGGTCGTCCAGAGGTCTAAGGGCCGAGGCTCTCTTTCGATGGTCGTGGGTTCAATTCCCACTTGGGGGTCTACCGTGAGGTAGATTATCCTTAAACATCCGCCTCTCCTCGTGTGTGGTGACTACGACCTTTAAAGCTTACTTGGCTCTGTGTAAGTACGGGGTAAGCTTGCCACACCTACCTGTTCTTGGAAATCAGCGATTACGCTGAGGAGCTTGACAATAAAGCCATTACATTTACATTTACATATTTGGAACTCTGGGCTAGGGTTTTTGGTTAGGTAGTGCTACTTTTGTGAAGTAGCTTGTCAATTTGTGATTTTCAAAACTGTTTCTAAAACTAATAAATATGGGGTAAAACCATTGATTTCTTATGGTTTTATGCTGTTTTTGGGAAATTGTTTTGCCTACTTGGAAATCCGGGCCAGAGTAGCTCACTAACTACTGACCGACAAGGGAAAATTTTATATTTGAAATCTTTAGCTGCTACCTTGATGCAAACGGATATGAACAACTATTTAAATTTTGGGATGAAGCCCTAAGGACCAGGAAATTTAACTACAGATGAATTACAGATCAATAAATCCTCCTGACTCTCTTATTACTCCCTTGATGCAATAATTGAATTCTATTTAAATTACACTATTTTCTTTAAATGCTTATTTTTGAAATGCTTGATGTCGCCGAGTGCACATACTGGTTATATGACGTTGTAAGTTTTAAATGGCCCGCGTAGCCCGCCTTATTCCCTGAATCCGTAGACAGACATTTATATAGGGAATATAGTGTGTGAAGTGCTATAGTGTCAAATAGTATAGCATAAGAAATTAGTTTTAACCTAGCTATATGAAATATTGTATGTAGTTACATAGGTACTTTGTATTGTCATGTACTAAATGGGGTTTACATACATTATGTCATTATTTAAGTATGGGGGTGTAGCTATGCCTTAATGTCATAACTTGGTAATGAATTTTGTGTGAAGTCCTTTATGAACTACCCCGAAGTTGTCGAAATTGTCAAATTCTATTCGAAGTTTTGGTTGGGCCGATAATTCTCTATGCGATATATTCGATAGTTCAGTAGTCTTTTCATTGCATTATGTTAAAAGGAACACAGAATTTCTTCGACGCATCAAGTTTGGTCCAGAGTGGTTGACTGCAGTCTAGGGAATTCGACCACAGTCCTGAATGCCTTCGCGTAGATTCGATGACTGTCCCGACGTTTCAACTTAAATCCACTCTCAGTCTCTGCCGGAGTATTTAAGCCGAGCCAAAAGCGGCAGCCGAGGTCAGTCTCTGGATAGCTGCCTGAGAAAGCGGTAATACTCAGAGCCAGAATTTACTTTACACATACAGACATAAGTACTAATATTGAGGTGTCAGCAGTTATATTTTACTAATCTCATTGTACAGTGTATTGTGTATTGTGGTGACTGTCCATAGTTTACACTTCTGTCTGCTGTGTTGTGTAGCTATTATTAATTGTAACTTTTCCAGTACTGAGTGTGCACTTTTTTATAGTGTGCATTGTACTAGAAGTTGAGTGCCTTTGACTACGGCAGGACTTTAAGTAATTTATATTTTATATTTGTGTTTATAGTTTACACTTAGGACTACAGTGAACTACTTTTAAATTTAATTGTGATTTGTTTTACACTTGGGTCATAAGTGTATAGTCTATAGTAAATACATATTGACAGTGTTTATTTATTATATTGTGATATATACATAGTTAAGCCATAGTCTGCCTTATTACGTGGCCTTCACCTAATTATTAATTATCAGGGGTCCAGTCTCTTACGAGACTGACGCCGCCGAGGACTTATTTATAATGGCCTATTGCAGACTCCCCCTATAAACGCGAAAAGAAAAAAACAAAAACCTGATCAGAGAATGAGCCTACCCGTGGCATACGAGAACGCCACTAGCTGACCCACAAAAGCTTGACCCAACAACTCCAACGAGATAACACAACCACCTAGATAGAGGTTTCTCACTAATAAGAAGGCTGGACATGACGTCAGAAAGTGAATCGGCGTATCATCCTCCTCCCAACAGTGCCGGCACCGAAACACCTATCCTCCATCGATGACTACCCCACGCCCCATGCCCAGTAACTAACCCAACTAACCACCTCAGCTGATTCCTTGAATATCGTACTATTGACGCATTACCGTACAACGTTGCCGATATCCAGAGCTTCGCCTGTCTACAATTACGCAAACCAGTCCAATGTATCGAGTGCTCACGTCTATTTCACCCCGCAATAGCGCAGTGGACAGCAGAGATTGGGACTGGTAGAATTGGCCTTGGACCAAACTGCTTAGCACAGCTACCATCATGCAAAGCCTTTGCCAGCCTATCCGCCTCCTCATTACCCCTGAACTCCGAATAAGCAGGGACGCAGACCAGCTCAACCTCACATCCTCTCTCAGCGAGTCTGTTGAGATACGAGAGACAGTCAACTACAACACTAGAGGCAGCGTAAGGCCTGGATAGTGCACGCAAAGACCTCTGACTATCACTAAACATCCTGACCGAGTGATCTCCATGCTTGTTCTCAAGCAGTCAGTGTGCTGCCAGAGAGATAATAGAGATCTTACACTGGAAAACGGAGGCATCAGCTCCTAAGTACACAGACAGCCAAAAGAGTGAGTGTACCCTTTGGACCTGTCCTCAATAACAACACCATATCCAGCGTTCTCACCCTTCCGTGAGCCGTCTGTGTAGCATACAATGCCATACCCTCCAAGAGATAGATCCCTTACTAATTCAGCCCGCGACCCAATTTCCACCCTGAACTTACAGCACTCAAGAAGCCTATACGTCCAGTCCACTGGCTTGGGCAGAATCGGGTCACAAAGGCCCCACTTTTCACAGATCACAGTATGACTACAGGGACCACCGAACGATGGATTGATCATTCACAATCCTCTCGTTTGCAGCCTATGCATAGCTCTAACGGCCACTCCTTCAAGACATATGTCCAAAAGAACGAGTCCAATTAGGCATTCCATAGCAATACTAGGCGTTGAACGAGGCGCACCGGCAATCATTAGACATGCTTGGTGCTGCACCCTATTCAACATTATTACTCCTCAGACACTTGACTGCATGTTCAAACATGCTTACCCAACTGCAAAACTCGGTCTAAGACCTTCTTTTTGCACAGCAAACTGCCGACGTGTAGGCATTACGGGCTGACTTATACTCAGCCCATTTTACCGCGTCACGTCGATGCCGACCAATTTTTTTATAAAGAGAGGCAGCATCATGACATTAAGCTGTTAGCTCATTGGTCCACCACGACGCAACTCTTGTCCTACGCCTAACAACCCTCATTGGGCACACCACCTCCAGAGATTCCATCATAGCATTCCTGATAGCCAGAGCCTCATTGTTGACTGCACTGACACTGGACAATTGGCCATTAGGTGCTGTGTGCAATCTTGAATGAAGACACTCAGTGTATTTGTCTTATACTTCTTTTTTAATACTCGTACATCGAACAACCTCTGGCAGACCAGCCAAGATCCAAAAGCGAATGTACCTGTGATCAGACGCTGATTCCTTATCTGACACCATTCACTCATCCACACAAGGCTCAGCTAGTCTATTTGCCAGGTTAATGTCAATTACCTCACTTCTATTGAAGACTAAAAGTTGAAGCAGATCCCTGGTTCACCACCAAAAGGTCAGTGGCCAAGATATACTCTAACAGTTCAACACCTCTGCGGTTTGTATCGGAGCTGCCCCAGACCTGCTTGTGTGCGTTGGCATCAGCTCCAATAATCAAGAGCGGTGTGTTGACTTCACAATAATCAACCAGCTTGCGCATTAGTACACCTAGATGATCTCCATCATCCCCCGGCGTGTACACAGAGGCAAACACTATCGAACCCTTAGTCGACTACGTAATAACATAGACAATATCCCGATCAGTAAACTTCAAAAGCAGCTGAGCCTTAACATTTCTCGACATCAGAACACATGAGCGTGGAATCTTATGCGATTCCGATGCAAAGAGTTAGTCAGCTTTACCTTACCCTCTGACTACTCCTTTATAACAATATAGTTCCTGAATGAGACAGATATGCGTACAGATTGGATGAGTAATGGCAGCAGTGCTGTTATGATAATTTTTGTGTCGCACCACTCCATTGCGTAGACCGAATTAGCTCGAGGCGGCCGCTTATGAGTGGTGCATGTTAATTTGGGTGAGGTCAATCATGGAAAGGGCTATGGGAAAGACCCCTCCAGATTGTTAACCCAACCCAGTGTTAAATGTAATTAACCTCACACACCGCCGCCAGCACCACCCGACCTGCTCATAACCTCAAACAGAACCAAACCCAGGCCATAATGGAGCTTATAACCAATATCAGACAGAAACTTGTCACTATCAACATCTACAGTTAGATGCCAGACGTGCCAAGGCTGTCTGAGCTTAGTTATATTTCGCTCTGAGTACGGCCTCCACAGCCCAGTAGACAACCCTACGTTGCGACCTTCACCTTGTGTCAGTATTATTGTGAAATGAATTAAATGCCAAATAATAAATATAATATTAAGTGATTTACACTGTAGTGACCGGAACTTTTGTGCAGTGTATTTTATTTTGTCATTTGTCATTCGAGACACGGATTGGGTTTTTGTTAACAACCATATTTTGAGCCATCGAAGTGTTGCCGTCGCAACACTTGATGTGATTAATTCTTAGAACAACAAACTGAAATATCGTGTACCATGACCCATTTAAGGCTTAATTTGTAGTATGCAATAATTGAAAATCTTACCATGCTTTTCTCCTTACAGCAGGCTGACCATTTTTTAAAAACGAAAATCCAGTACATGTAAAAAAAATAGTAATTCTAAAATAAAAATATGCTAAGTACTTGATAGGGGGTCGATCACAAATTACGTGATCCAAAAATCGCAACATTTTTGTCCGTATGCCCCCCCCCCCACTGTAAATGGTTTACGACTATTTTTATTGAGTCCAGTAGTCCCAATTAAGTAGTACCAATTAAGGCGATTTTGGGTGCTCCCTTATAGACTCTTAATCACCAGTAGCATTGTATTTATTACTTTTTACAGTAATATAATTCATAAAACAGAATAATACAGTAAACACATCCTTAACAACGTCCTTGAGAACTACGTATATTTTTGTGACGAATGAATTTATTTTGATAATTCTTTTTTGGTTTAAGTTTACACTAGTGAGGTCGGAGTTACACTTAAACACGATTTCCGTGCATGATAGTCTAAATCTAAATTAGCACTTTAAATTAGGAATAAATCGTTGAAGATAATTACTTCAGCCTGAGTACGTGCTCACGCATACTATTGATACTATATAGCATGAATGGCCTTAAATATTTGGATCATGCAGTGAGTAGACTTGTGGTGTGAACACTTTTAAAAATAAACTCGACGAATTTAAGGGATGGAATTTCGGGAAACATCCGTCTGATTAAAGTTTCTCAGAGTGATAACAGTTTTAACTGTAGTGACAACCGGGAAAGCAAAAGACTATAGTCTTAAATCCTACTGGATTCTACCCGGGATATTATTATTATATTATTATTATTATTATAGTAGAAAAAACACTGCAACTTTTTTATTAGTGATATTGATGATGTTGTAACTTTAGAACCTTGTTGCTTCTGTGATATTTTTATGCTTTTTAGATGCTAAGCTTTAGCTAATCAGCATCTATTGAAAGGGTTTTGTCCGTCCGTAAGTCCGTCTGTAGATTGTACGCTACAGGTCACAGTTTTTAACTGACTTCCTTCAAATGATTTTAAAAGGCTAGCAAAAGCACCCGCGCATTGGTGTACAGCTTTTGGTTGAGATCGCGGCAATAGGTTTTCCGCAGTCCGCGGTTAAATAGAGCAACTTTAAACATTTTTTCAACATTGTTTACGCTCCAAAAATACGCTTATGTAAATACATTAGGGTACATACTTATCTTTGTTTCTAGCAAGGTAAGTTGTACGTTACGATAACGCCGTTTTGGAACCAGACACCAATAATGTCATCCAAATTGAGGATGGGTCACTTTAAAAAACAAGACGCGCTACAAAATAGTATTGACGCCAACAATATGTGACTACAGGAAACGTACAAGCATATTATGTAGGACACATTTGGTTGGGATTGTAATCATCCCCAGCACAGATGTTCCTAGTTTGTTTTGGTTTGCGGAACGTACAATTTTAAATTGTAGATTAATGCAGGTGCTTTATGTGCTCATTTTAATTAAATAGAAATACAATTATCATCATTCTGATGCCTAACCAGTACACTTTGGTAACACGAGTCAAAATTAGTATCACAAGTACATGTACTGTACTGGTTGAGTTTTGTATTTTTCCCAGTACTTCAGTCTCAAAACCAGTACTGTACTAGGGAATCCAGTAAGGAAGGTCAGCCTACCTTACAGGCTCAAAGAAACAACATCCAAGGAATAAACTAAACGCACGTTTATACAGACAGACTGTATACCCAATTTATATTTAATTATATGATTTAACCAAGGACTATAATCATTAAACCAAGCACCATTATCCATGTATAACCAATTTTGTATGGGCTACGGCCGAATCGACTTAACGAGTATATTATTATTATTATTATATCAAAAAATCCGAAGCGTTAATGTTGCATACTTTTATAATAATTTTATAGGTTTCAATAAAATCCTCTCTTAGTCTTCTAACATGGAGAGATAGAATTTAAATCGCTTTAAATCTCACTGTATGATTTATTTTCAAGGGAAGAAAGTATTCTACATAGTTGCTAATTTTGGCAATTTTTTATAGTCGTCACAATCCCTTTTAAGGAAAGAAAATACAATTGAGTTACTTTATTCCACCTTGATTCTCACAAAGGTCACAAATAGTTTTTTTAGTCCGTAAAGATCTAGATGTTTTAATTTCCTTCTAGCTTAGCACTTTTTGTTGATTTTACGCAGTGTTGGGTGGACTTTAATTCGTTGTCTATGTAAACACCGAGGTCTCTCTAACATTTTGAGCTTTTCAAAGGATTTCCGTTGCAAATATAAACCGGATGAAAAGAATCCTTCCCCCCAAAATGAACTACGTAGGTTTTTGAGATGTTTATTTCCATATTGTTATCCCAGTCGGCAGAAACATTCATAATGAATTCATAATTTCTTCGCAACCTTCGTAATTTCTTCGCATTCATTCTCTGAACATTATAGCGCTACATTATGAGTCCGCATTTGAGAGTGGATTATGCAGTTCTGCATAATTGCTTCATTACTGTGACATTGTACTGAGGCTTCATTTTTTCAAATTAAGAATGTAGTCATTACGAATCTGCAAATGATCTGTTCGTAAAGAGTTCATTTTCGCTTCATACCTGCGAATGCGCGGCGCAACCCAAATTCCATTCATCAAAGCAGGACTCAGAAATTTCCAACCGTAACTTGTGCTGTTCTCAGTACAAAACTGCATTTGATTTTCTACTTCTCTCTACTACTTGTATTGTATTTGAAGAAGATCCAGTAACATGAAGCTACTGGAATGCCGCTCAGGCCACTGATAGGCCCATTGCAGAACGATCCTTTTTTACTATGAACATGTCTTTATTTATGAAAGTTGCTTTGTTTACTCGTTATAAAGTATGCGTGAGCAAGAACGAGAAACTTTCGCACTAAACTTTCAATTTAATCTCTAAGCGTATACCTATTAAGTGACTATGACTATGCTTATGAGTTGCTCAGAATTGACAATTAAATCAGACCATAGTACTGGCATTTATCAACGGCAGAAGTCGTTGGTGGAATGCAAATTCTCGAAATACCAGCACATAGTCTAACTTGCATGTAATTAAGCGAAGCTAATCAAAACTATTCACAAAAATACGAGAGATATTCTAGCGATTGCCGGTAGTGCTATTGGCTAGGGTCAACGTGCCCGAAAATACGTTGTGACAACTCCTAAATATATAGCTTCAGTAGAGCAGCAATGTGGCAAGCACTACCGAAGCTACATATCTTCCTACTTGTTAGTTCTACAATATGCAAAACAGCTTTGATATGTAGATATACGCTATCTCAAATATCGAAAGTTGTCCAAGGTGAAGATAGGAGAAAATCGACAACTAAATTCCGACACGCTAAACCCGCAACCACTAGGTGCTTCGTGAACAGAGGAATTCAAGCCCAAAAAATCCAAATTGGAAATAAAAGGCCTTCTGATAGTACTCAGGACAGAGACAAGTACACGACTACCCTCGTCGAGTTCAGAACAAAGACTCTCTCTACTACGAGCGGATATTTGTAGTTTTATAAAACACACACTTAGGTGAATTTTCACTTTTTCCTCCCTATACCATTGAAGCGCATTTGGCCTTTTTACGAGCAAACCCCGCCAACGTGTACTCTTGTTTTTTAATGTTATATTTTTTTCGAAAAGAAAATCGTGAAAAACTAGAAATCGCTTAACAACATGCTTCGAACTCGAAAATTTTTTCTGCAAAATAATTTTTATTGTAATTTCAAAAATGGTCGAAATTTCAGATTCTGATTTTTTCCATTAACGTAATTAGGGAAATTTTTGGTAAACCCAGGTATAAAATATGAAACACTAGTAATTCTGAAATGTGTTCTAAGGAGCTTTAGTGCCTCACGTAACTCACGTAAAAGCTTTTTGTAACTGCAGAATGTTCTATCTGCGCTATTATAAAACCAAATACATTAGCTTAGGCTTGCATGGCATTGCTGGTTATGCAAATTAATTCGTTGCATTGCATTGGTAAAATGTTATAATTGAAAGAAATTTCACTTAAATAAATTACCGTAGGTATCAAAAGGACTTATGTGCACTCTTAGCTAAAAACAAAATCCACTACCTACAAAACAACTAAAGTATCATGTCACTCGAATCATGTACATGAAGCAATTACCAGTTTTTAAAAGCATGTAGTAAGAATATTTTGCAGTTTAAAACAAACATCCTAATGCTTGTATTTTTATAGTTATGATTGCATTCTTTAGAAAACTTGTAAACAGAGCATTTTGCATTTTTAAAAGCATGTAAATTAAATATATTCAATTTTCCGAAACCAAGTGTATCTTGTCCTAATGCGCGGGTTAGCAATACAAAACGCGTGTCGAAGGTCTTTGTTTCAATAGTGCGCGGGTCTACCTAACCCATTATTCAATATAAGTACGCGGGCCTGCAATACTACGCGGGTCTTTAAGATATAAATTTAAATAGTAAGAAAGGTTCTTTATTACAACATATGCGGTTAGTAACAAAATGTGAGTTTTCCAAAGACAATTAAATAAATAATTTTGTACGTTTCGCAGCAAGCAAATAGGAATATTTTGACTTTTTAGAAGCAAGCAAATAAAAGATTTCGCATTTTTTAAAATCCTCCAGATAAAAAATTTTAAACTTTTTTAGGCGTGCAAATTGCGGGGACCAATTGCGCATTTGTATGTTTTTTAAGGTACAAAATGTTCTATTTACAAGTTTTTCTAAAGATCTTAAAAGTTCTATCTACTTTCTTTTGGAAGTCCAAAACAGTTTAGTTGCTTGTTTTTTAAAATAACAAAATCTTCTATTCACTTGATTTTAAAAAGTTCAAAATGTTCTATATGCTTGTTTTTAAAAGTAAAAAAAACAATTTAGCAGGGACACGCCTAATGGTGATCTTGCCGTAATAGTTATCAGTGTCTGGCGTTGAAATACAGGATGTGTAAGAAATAATTGAGGAATTGGAATTAATAGCTTATAGCCGCAAATCCTTGGTATATAAATAATACTACATTATTATGTGAAACCTCGCACTGAAAAAACTTTTTGAACCTTCTACTTCAAAAAATTAGAACCAAGATATTAATTTGATAACTATAAACTTCTAAATTCCGAGTAAAACGTGAAATGCGGGCATGTACTGTTAACTACAATCATTGGCAACTAAAATAACTCGATTCCAGATTTAGATTTATTTTGGATTGGCCGGAAGTCAATCAAATCAAAAGGCACAAAATTTCAAGCTTGAAGCCTCAATAGCGATTAGCTCAGTGTACATATACATATTATGTGATCACCAGATAAATCCTTAAAACACATCATAGCACCACTATTTTATTGATTTCCATTAGGTAACAATAATAACACTCAACTACGTGTATGGCAATCATTCCTACCTATCTACATAATTTACCGGATTTTTGAAAATTCTGCAATACTCGACCGATTTCATTGAGCCATATATCATTGGAAAGCTAATCGCCAGTAGAATTCAAATTTAGGAACCGGCCTCCATTATAACAGAACGTTTTCAAAATAACGGTCTTTTAATTTTTAAATGCCGCCAAAAATGTGTTGTATGGATCACATTAAAAAAACAAAAAAAAAGTCCCTGCTTATTTTTGAAGAGCTTTCCAATGATATATCACTCGACACAATCCGTTAAAATTTTTTAATTTGCAATTATGTTATTTCGAAACCATTTAAAAACTAATACCACTCCTGCATGCACACTAAGTTATTTAGATTTGCCTGATCGTAACCGTTCGAATAGTGAATAGTGAGAATATTATATTTGTGTAAGTTTACTGAGTTACCGGTCGAAATCTTCATTAAACACAATATTTTTTTTTTGCGGGAAATTCAAAAATTGCAATATTTTGGATTTATTGAAAATATCAAAATACCTGTGCGTAAATCGTCACAGATAACCCGTTTACAGCTTCTTTCCTTTAATTTACAACCTTTTAATTTACAACTAAAATTTGGCGGCAAATTCAAAGATTGGAATTTTGAATTTTTGGTTGTATTACTGAAATTGAATATAAATAAGATAAATAAAATAACCAAAAACACATTGTTCAGCTTAATTGCTTTCCTTAATTTAAAGCATCTAAATTGAAACTCAAATTTGGCGGCAAATTCAATATGCCTAATTTCGCTGTTAAGGCTGCCATAAAACAGAAATAGAGAAATGTATACATTTATGTGATCTTTAAAGGTCATAAATATGAATTTAAATTAAATGTGATATATAGGTCAAGGCAGTTTGCTGCAAATAGTTTTGTAGACACTATATGTGAATTATTTTCACTATAAAGAGAAAAGGAAATCTCTGAAAGGCAAATGTTACCATTAGGACGCGAGCTATCAAAATTTCATAGTCTTAATGCTGAATTAATAAGTCTCCTTAGAAAACATTTCAGAATTACTGGTAATTTTATATTTTATACCTGGGATTACCAAAAATTTCCATAGTTACGTTAATGGAAAAAATCAGAATCTGAAATTTTAACCATTTTTGAAATTACAATAAAAATTATTTTGCAGAAAAAATTTTCGAGTTCAAAGCATGTTGTTAAGCGATTTCTATTTTTTTTACGACTTTCTTTTTGAAAAAAATATAACGTTAAAAAACAAGAGTACACGTTGGCGAGGTTTGCTCGTAAAAAGGCAAAATGCGCTTCAATGGTATAGGGAGGAAAAAGTGAAAATTCACCTAAGTGTGTGTTTTATAAAACTACAAATATCCGCTCGTCTCTCTACTACTTAAGTTTCTTCTTTCTACTATTAACTGTGGTCTTAATTTTCGTGCTTAATATAATTGCTCTCCATTTCAGTAATACAAGTTATTTAGTTAATTATTGATAGTTAATCTTATATTAGTTTAGAACTGAAACCTAACTCCAAAAAACAGTTTCTTACAAAAACAGTTGCACTATATTTTCCACTAACAACATCAGCACATTGGAAGAAGTAAGCCAAACCATCAAATTAGAATTCTACTTCAGCATCAATAAATGAGTAAGCAATTATATATTATCAATAAACTATAACAAACACATTTAACATTGGTAAATTTAACGATAAGAGTAATAATATACGTGGAAATACTATTTTTGTTATCCTTAAAGAGCGAATGTATTTCTGAATTCTCCAATGGCATAAATAGTCCTCAGTTTTTGAGCCGTAGATAATCATCACTGTTTTTTCTTGCATTACTAAACTAGATCAGATGTACTGGCTAGCATTCATTTTCAGTCAACCCCTGACAGTTAAATCTATATAAAGTTGGACTAAATGTGTGAACTTGTTGCTGTGATCGAATTTAATGTCGGATCTAGTTGCATCTAAAGAAATGGGCAAATGGGAGTTAGCTTTTCTTAAAGTCAATGGTAAATGCTAATTCAACGTAGTCACAGTCTTTATTGTAGTTAATTAATAACTATCTTATTATATCATGTATTAATAATTTATTGTCTTTCCGTCCCTATATTTTGTACAGAATTAAAATGAAGGTCAGAGTTGGATACTGCTGCACGTGGAATTCTGTAGTTCAGTTCTTACATCTCTACAAAATCGCAGTATCTGTATATTCAATTACGTAACTAAATAATTTTTAATTTTATATGATTTAAGCTACAATACTATTTAATATGATTTTATTTGTGGTTAATAATAAACTAATAATTTTGATAATAAAAGTATAAAAGAGAGAAATTCATAAATTATTCAAGTCTCCGAGCGTGAATTTGCAATAGCCGTAATAGTTAATATGGAATGGTGAGGTGGTAGTAGTATTCGTAAAAGCTTCGCAATAGGTTCATTTTCATTCAGAATTTCTAATTCATAGTGAGCCGTATGCGAAGCGAATAAGCGGACATTTCATATTCATACTGAGCTCATTCTGAATCGTTTTCGAATCTTCCGCGACTTCATAATGAATCCGGGCTTCTGAGCCACTGAATCCTTTATGAATTCATTATGAACAGAAATTGCCGACTGGGATCCTTGCACCAAGTGCCGCTCTATACCTTTTCCCCTTGCATAATACGTCATATTCAATAGTCTCACAACAAATAATGTAGTTGGAAACCTATTTTGGTAATTAGTTAAATAGGGTTTAATTGACTAAAGTTAATCACTTGTGACTTAGTTAAGCGTGATGAGCAAACACGACTGTCCATTTCATAGAAGTTACACTTGGAACTATTAGGTTGACTTAGAGTACGGTAGATTGAGAACACGCATCAACAGCAGCCGGAGCTGCCGAACGCGGCGGGGATATGAATTAAGGTTAATAATTAATTAAGGTTGTTTTACTGCATTTAAAACATTGTTCTCCATTTAAAGTTTGTAAACATTGATGAGTTTTATACATACATTAGAAAAGTAACGTATTTTTTTATTGATATTGTTTAACTGTTAAATAAGTTAATGCACGATAAATAAGTTATTCGTTTAAACAATACTGACATTGATTAATTTTTATTTTTATCTCAAAATGATTTTGTGATGTCGATCTGACATCTTAAGGTCAAGAGAGCAATAATTGCATTAGTTAGGGTTTTTAATATCGTTAAAATTTTAGTCGTAATGTAAGCAGAAATAACGAAGTAATAAAAATATATGCGATTGGTCAGTTTAGACCCTTTCGCACGAGAATGGTACAGTGGTAATACTTGGCTTGGGGAGGGGAGTTTGAGAGTTGTATGAATGTTCAAGGTAAATGAGTTTGCTTTGGTTTATCTGTATCAGTTTAATACTGATGGCGACAGAGGCGATAGCAATAATAGACGACATGAGACTGCTCAATGCCGAGCGTAAGCATGAACATAATAAGCCAATTCAACATATCTTTCCAATCCATTCTGCAAAGTAGCTGCTGCGACTTTCGCTCGTGGAAGTGGAGGGCTAACTGGCGGGGTAGGCGAGCGGGCTTATTTCATTTAGTCAGGGAGTGATGACCTCTGCCTACTTGATTCTACCCAACTGCCTTCCCTCAATAAGAGTAATCTTATCGGAAGAAACAAGTAGTAATGTTTAATTAGCATTAAAAATCTAATGAATCGCAAAGTGGTCCGCGTATAAGATAAGCGACGAAAACCAAAAACTACAAGTGTAGGTAATTAAGTAAATACGATGCGAAGCCCAATGCGATTTAGTATAATACTACTTCGCGGGATCCTTCAAATCACATATTAAATTGAGTGAGATATAACCTCAAGGTTGAAAACTCTAAACTCATACATACATACATATATGCGATCGGTGTACTTAAGTAAAGTAAAGTAATGGCTTTAACGTCCGTTCCACTCAGCGAATTCTCACTGATTTCCAGGGAGGGACAACTTTTTACTACATTACTACTCACTATAGTCGTTACTTTTGTATTTGATTTTATTGTTTCTGACTACTTTTTCTAGAGAAGGGAACTCTAGAAAGCCTAGAGAATGACTCCGAAAATCTGTTCTCTAGGACCTGCAACGTACATATCACCGAGCCTTGCAGGATTACCAAGCACAGGCCACCCATCCATTTCAGAATGCGCTTGGACTGTTGCTTAACCAGAAGGAATCAACCAACTAATCAACCGCCAGACCAACCTGTACTTAAGAATTAAATCACTACATAATCAAATCAGCTATAGGTAGCGGAGTGGTTAAGAAACAACTTTCGGAATGCCGGGGTTGCGGGTTGAAATCCATGAAAGTGTAGGAATTTACTTACTTTTTTTCCGACAGTTGCCCAACTGTCGTATCAGATAGTTTCAACTGTAAGACAGATGAGTCGGAGAACGTTCGATTATCCTACCGATTGATACTATGGGAAGAACTACGGGATACTATGCGATTAAATTGGGTGGGTAATATTCAATGTTAAATATTTATTTACAATTCGGCCTATCCAAATTAGTGAGATTTCCTACTTAATTGTTTCCATGCTACCGTTCCTCATCACACACTCAGACCTACTTACAACTACATATAACGATTCAAATCTTAAGCTAACACACTTTATTTTCGTTGCTCTTATTAAAAAACTACATATGCAGAGATTTTAACACATCAATTTGAGTTCATTTCCCGCAATGAAGTAAATAATAAACATGCGTGAGCTTTGTGATTTTTCGGTTTCATGTAGAATTAAAGATTAGCAGTAGTGACAATAATTGAGGGAAATAAAAGAAACTATTTTTCTACTGAAGTATACATAGGTAGTTTATTTCTGGTTTGGTCGTGTTCGTTTCGTCGTGGGTGTCCGTTGGCACTGGAGTTGAACTTGTCTTAGCTTAGTAGCAGTGTGTGTGTGCTGAGAGAGTGACAGACAACAGTAGACTCAGGGAAAACTGAGAGGGACGTACAGAAGGAGCGCTCATTGATTGTGATTTGGTAAGTAATAGAAAAGAAAAAGTAGAAGAGAGAGAGAGAGCCAGCGAGTGAAAAAAAAGTAAAGTCAGAAGTATAAATCAATATTGGACAGTTTACAGTGTTTTTGTGCTTCTATGCTGTGTAGTTGGTATTGGTATGTACCGAACTGATGTCGTATGTTGTTTTTAGCTCAGGTTGGTAAACAAATGCGAGGGCATTGCATTGAAGAGACACCGTACAGACTACTTACTAGGGCAAGGAAGAAAAGTGAAGATGGACGGAAATTACATTTTGCCATTCCCCCAGCATAAAAGGAACCTTGTGTGGGTCTCTCTCATAGTCATACAGAGTTCTCTTAGTCTGTCCTGGCTTCTATCCATCCGTCTGGCCGTCCCTCTCTCTCTCCTCTAAGAGGGAAAACAGACAAAAAAGTGTAATTAGTGGTCTCTTGATGACCAAAACCGCTTTGCACTTTTTCTTTCCCTTTTTTAACCTCGCATCATCTCTCCCTTCACCTCTGAGACCCCCTTCCCGCTCCGCCAACCCCACCAATACCTATCATCAATATATCCTATGCTACATAATATGCTCCAAGTGCAACTTACAGCCTCCTACCTACATACACATCCTGGACATTGGCATTCGGCTGGAGCTGGAGAACTTGATTGAGAACGGGACCTGGACTAAATTTCCAATGCTGGTCTGTATCCTGAATCCGTGCGAGCCTATCTCAATCATGGGCAGTCAGAGTCATACGTGCGGCTTGGAGGGAAGCACTCTTCCCATATGCAGTGAACATCACATTTTGTCGATTATGTGGAAGGCAGGGTACGTAGGTAGGAGCATCGAGGAAATTACAAGCACAAGTCTCAATTAAATGAATAAGAGGGTAAAATAAAATCCAAGTCCGGTTCGTGCCCATACCACATGTCGGCACCTACGTATATTGAGTAGGTGGATTGTGTTTGTGTAGGTACCTCTACTGTGATGAGATGTGTTCATATTGGTCTCACTGGGTGACGCTCCATTTCCACTATTTCCATTGCATTCAAGTTAATTACTCTTGAGTTTTCGGAGAGGATAGTTCATAAATAGTAGACCAATGATTGCTGAGTGGAGAGAGTCAAGAGGGCTGAAGGTAAACCCACGCGCCCCGATCTCGAAAACTTCAAAATTAATGTCTTCCCATTTGAGGAAAATGAAAAATACGGAACTCATCTCAATTCAACACCATCACTTTGGGTTTGTGAAGTTCATGGCTCACAGAAAATGGAGAGAGAGAAAGCGAAATAGAGAAAGGTGGGATTTGTCGAACGTGGGCCCGAAGTAGATGCTGAGCTTTCGGCCAACTGGATCCTTACAAAAAACTATACTGCACATAAAGTCTATCTTTAACGTTGGGTGTTTTATTCTTTTATTTTTTCGAACTAACCCACCCTTATCTTAGATAGCGCTATTTGGGTTGGGTCACTAAACGACGCTACTGTGTGTGTAAATGTACCTATTTCTGCCTGGAAATAAAAGCATCCCGATGTGAGTATAGGGTATGAAATCGTTGATGTTTGTAATGGTATTATCTCTTGTAACAATGCTGAGTTGCAAAGCTCAACTTGCGAAAGAGATTTGGGTGTTTATATTGACAACGAGTTAAAGTCTTCCCAACATTGTCAACAGGCTATAAGAAAAGCCAAATCTATGTGCTTACAAATTAATTAAAAATTTAGACAAGTACGGACTTCGTACGCTTATTGTAACATTTATTCGCCAATTACTCGAATGCTGCAACAGTATTTGGTGCCCGATTTTAAAAAGCGACAGGGATGAGATCGAAAAAGTTCAGAAATTAGCCACCAGGCTTCTACCGTCACTTAAGAATTTGCCTTATGAGCAGAGATTGATGGAGCTTCGAATTCTTTCACTTGAGGACAGAAGGAAACGAGGAGACCTGATTGAGACGTTCAAATTAATTAACAACAAATATGATATTGACCCCTCTGCTTTTTTCGAAATCGACATGCAGAGCTGACATGCTCCGTTTTAAAAGAAAAAAACCATTGATTACTAACTTTAGACACCATTTCTTTACCCAACGGGTAGTAACAAAATTGAATAATCTTTTAAGTGACGTGAAAAGTGACAAATCAGATTTATATTCAGTGAACTCGTTTAAAAGGAAGTTAAATAAGTTTAAAGGGTGGAGTTTTGGCAAAATCTCCGAGTGACTCAAGCTTCAAAAGTGATTAAATAGTGACAACCGGGTTTTCAAGCGACTTGTCTCAAATCCTTCAGGATTCTTCCCGAGAAACATTTATTATTATTAATATTATTATTATCATTATCTGCATTCACCTTTTCAAGTTTAACTTTTCCAATTCAACCTGTGGTCAGCTCACCTTATTTCAATTCAACTTTTGACCGATTCAACCCATGGCCAATTCACCTTATTCCGATTTACCTTATTCCAGTTTAACTGGTGTTCAATTTAACTCATTCCAGTTTAACTGGTACCTAATTCCTTCTTTTCTTATTTATGCACATTTTTCATGAGTAGCCTATTGTCTTAGCAATAGATGTAGTATGATAAATTAAGTAAAAGATTAAATGAGATCTAGCAGTAGGAAAGGTAAATAGGCAAAGGGAAAATTAGGTACTAGTTAAACTGGGATAAGTTAAATCATCCACAAGTTGAATTATCCATAAGTTAAGTTAGACACCAGTTAAACCGGAAAAGGTGAATATGGGTAGAATCGTTTGTAATGACAGAAAATTCCAGAAACAGAGCAAATGTATTTGAACTACACGCTAAGGAAAAATGTTAACAGAGCATCTGTTTGAAAATGTCAGCAGCAGATCTACTAACTGTAACAGATTAGTCTCTTGACTTTTATTTTTTCGAGTTTGGGGAAATCTGTTAACTTTGTAAAAGAGTAATCTACTAAACTAGCAGATACTGCTACTGACTTTACTTAACCGATGTATCTACTGGGTTAACCGACATTTTAACTAATGCTTTGCTTATTTTGTTATGCATTGCGATTACAATATATGATTATACGGCATGTATTACTAAAAATAGTTATTCTATCATAAAAACCAATTGAAATATGAGATCGCATATTTTAATTCAACGTAATGCATACAGGAAAATGAAAAACAATCCAAATATATAACAGCATGTCTACAAACCACGAAATTATTTGAAATTAAAGAAATGTATAACACATGTGGTGTATGGATGAACAATATTGTATACATATAATACCAATCTAATGTAGCTTATTTTTATTATTATAATAATAATAATTATTATAATAATAATAATAATAATTATTATTATTATTGTGTGTATTTATACAGCTGGTTCTTCACCTCAAGGGTATAACCTACTGTTTTTTTATACAACATTGCTGTGTGAACCACTAGGAAGGTGAGAGTGTATAGTACACTTGACCAGGTATAGTGGTTCATGATTCTTACTCTAGTTCAACTAGTATACTGATATAGTCTTACATACCGACGTATTCCTTGAGAGATATATTTATACTGGTTTGCACCAGGTACCATAGAATGTATTTTCCGGCTGACCGAGGAAAGGAAGACAGAGTAGAACGAAACAGGTACAGCTGTTACGTTCGGTTATGGTTTACGTATGGGTGTATGGTTAATAAATGATTAGAGTCGGTGGTTACGTATAACCGTAGCGTAATCGTATAGTTTGATGGTACTTTATTATATAGATAGTTTGGTTGGTTGGTTGGTTTTCGCTGTGGCTGTAAGAGGCACAGTAGTTAGAAGTTAGACTTTTATGTTTGACTCGCTGATTGATACTACTGAGTGGCTCCGTATGCAATACGTAGCACAGCTCGGTTGTTCGTTGTATGTTTACATGTTTACATTATACTCATCCTTATACATCATCACTCATACGTACTACTTATGACGTATGTAAATCACGTCATAACACACCGCCTCTTCCTTCTGAGGAGCGGCGTACATACTTAACGCTTACTAATGGTACTGACTAATCTACACTATAGTGTGGCGACGTGGAAGGGAAAATCAAGCTGATTCTGCTGGATTTCTCCTCCATCGCTCCTCCACATAATTTAACATTGACATTCAGCCTGCATCTATTTCGTATACAATTTTCATTCTATAATTTCATTATTTCCTATTCACTTGTGCTCCCAAAATATTCAAGTTATAATTTCAATTTTGAAGTGAATTTTCAACGTACAAAGGTGAGTGATAGCTTATTAAATTCGTAATTACCTACTCTATCTGATACTAACATTAGTTAAGTGATTACAATTAAAGGTTTAGCGATAATTAACTAAAATAGACGTAATTTACTACAATTAAATCGTGAAAATATATACTGCTTGTTTTTGTGTAATTTTGTTGGTTTTAGCCCTGGAGTTGGTTGAGTATGGACTCGTACTAGTGTGACTTTCGTGTTGGGATCCGAGCGGGCATCCTAAACTCACCCAGGCTTCCCAGAGTTCCCGATGCGGGTCGTGAAGTAACAAAAAGGTACATGTAATATATCATTTTAATCCTAATTAAATGGACATTTAACCTAATTACACACTATAATTAACTAATTATAATTAAAATTAATTTCAATAAAACTCATAATGACATTATTTTAATAAAATCGGTTCTCCGTGGAGTTTTGATTTCGTTTTTCAGACCTGACCTAAGAGGACGGCGGGCAGGGTGGCCAGACCCGACAACCGACATCAGGCGGGGAATTACCAAAATTCCACCAATTATACAGGTAAATATACTACTGTGATTTACACCAACTTTAAAATCGGTTGACACGCCTAATAAGATTACATGACACATTTATAATGATAAATAAATTCAATAAATTAATCAATGTATTCCGATTTTCGGAGTGTTGTTTGCCTATTGCAGCTTCGCAAGTAAGAAAACATCGAATGTGAGTAAACTAAAAATAAAAAACATTTCAAATATTAACAAATTCACATATTTCATGGTGTATATGACACATTATTGATAAATGGCAAATTATTGACAAATTAATCCCGAATTTTCTTTTTATCCCTATACATATAACGTAGCACTACCAAATCGTGGTGCCTGGTCCCATTAGTCGGGTCGGCGCTCAGCGGGGCGTGTGGGCACCTCGCCGAGCGTCGAGCTACACCAGACCACATTCAAAGTTTAAAGATTACTTAGTGATTTCAAAAAGGCCTAGCCTATAGGGATTAGATTGTCGGTTAAATAAAATTATATTTGTAAAAAGAGTTAGTATGCTTGTCCCGAGCTACTATAATTCGAAAACTATTTTAGCAAAATGGACTCGATTAAGGAAAATTATTGAAGACTAAAAGAATATTATGAATCATTTAAATAAATTTGACGCTTTTTGAGAAATAGCGCTCTATCCGAGCTTTTCGTAAATTTCAAAGATTTATAGTAGGTCAGCACTCACATATGGTATAGTGTTAAAAGGTCACCTGCTGATGAGGTGTCAAAACTAGACATTTACACAATATTAACAAATAAAATTAGATTAGTGATTTTTGTGAAAAAGTTTCAATAAATAAACTACCTAATTATGTGGTTAATGGACCGAATGAGGACAATTTTCGTTAGGTTTCGTCTCGATTAAAAAATCTTTAGAAAAATATTACGATTTATATTAAACAAATTAGAGTGATTTATCGAGTAAAGCAGTTTGCGCAAAAAAGGCTAACCTTCCGCATGCACACCCAGCCTTGCTCGACTAGTCTATTCCCTGTTTATGGGGCCGACGTTTTCGAATTGTCACGAAACTTGTCATTTAGGGAATGAGGTTCGGCCCAACATTGCCTAGTCATAGAGACCTAGCAGGCCCTTTGGCATACTTGTTAGTGTGGTTGGGTCGCTGCCCCGGATAATAAGTACAAAGTAGCACTTACTGTCAGCTTGACTTCACTGCTTATATGTACTTGTTGGAAAAAGAGAATTTCAAAAATTTAATTAACAGTTATGGCCTAGCCACAAGTTCGATTTCGGAGCTGCCGAATATTGTCCTTATTCAAAATATTAGGGTCGGTTAAAGTGTCTAGTAAATTATGATTGCGGGAGCCCTTAGGCCTATCCGGTTTACGTTTTGGTTGATTTAAAGTTGGTGGAGCATCGAATCGGTGGCTCATCAGGTTAGTTTAATTCTCCGGACACAGAGTTGGCGGTTGACTGTAATGGTAGTAAAACAGCGATGGTATTGGCGCTGGAGGAGCGAGTGTAGGAGGTCCTAAGTCTTGAATCCAGGACGGACCCAAGTCTGCGGGTGTGTGGGGTGGCAACATGGTAGCCTCCTCATCTGTAGAATTTGGTCGGTCCTGACTTACATCGGGTTCCACTGAAGATTGTGCTGACTTCCTAGTGGGAATAAATACTCCCCTTCTCACATAGAAATGTCGTAACAGCTCTGCATTCACATTAAACTGAATTAGTTTGTTCTTCGATCGTACTTCTAGTTTGTAGACATTTTTCCCAACATCTTCTATGATAATAAAACGGCCTCGGTAAATAGGTAATAGTTTCTTGGAAGTCCCTTCCTCCCGCTGTTTGTTTCGTAATAGTACGAGATCACCCACTTTAAACGTGGACTCCCGTCTGGTGAGATTAAATCGTTTGGCCCATGCGGCTCTAGCATTCGCGATTGCTAGTCGTGCCATTTCTCTTGCGTCTCGAGAACGTTAGTGGGTGTCGATAGTTACAGCCTCGGCTAAGTTAGGCAATTCGGTGTTCACGGGAAGTGTGGCCTCTTCTCCATAGAGCATGAAATATGGAGTGTGATTGGTAGTGGAATGTACTGAGGTATTGAGTGAAAAAGTTATAGCGTCAATTGATTTATCCCAATCCCGCGGGTTCGTAGTAATATAACAACGAACCATTTCTAAGATGACATCGTGAGTGGCCTCAACGGCCCCATTTGTCCTTGCCATATAAGGACTAGAAGTTAGATGCGTAGTGCCAAGAATTTAGTTTAATTCCAATAAGGTCCCATTAATAAATGACCCGCCATTGTCTGTTTCAATAATTTGGGGTACTCCGAATCGGTACACTATATTTCTCATGATAAATTCTGTTGTAGTTAAGGCATTGCAGTCTGGTACTGCCACGCATATTAAGTATTTAGATAAGTAACATACTGCCGTGAGTATGTACCGATTTCCTCTTGTTGATTTTGAGAACGGGCCAGCGAAGTCAATTTGGACTCGCTCGAAAATTTTGGTGGGTATTTCAATACATTTGAAAAGCCCGACTGGTTTCATGCGTTGCACTTTCGATGTTTGGCATGGTTCGCACTTCCTGACATATTTATTAACGTCAGTCCTCATTTTGGGCCAATACGCCTGTAGGCGAATTTTATGCAGGGTTTTTTGCACTCCTAAGTGCCCTTCTCCTGTTACTGCTGAGTGTAGTTCTTTTAACATATGATCTCTGAGTGCATTAGGTATTACGGTTAACACTCTTGGTCCCATCGGGTCGGAAAAAATAGGACAATCGGTTTTAATTTGCGCAAAAATGGCCGGGATTTCGGTGGCATCGTCAGTCATGATGACTCTGTTTGCTTTCATCCAATTTTGGATTAATGGGGTCGTGACTTTATGCTGTAGATGCTTCTTTGCTATCTGTTTCGTTAATTTATGTAATGTTGCCCAATTGGTAAAGTCCGTAATAAATTCGTCGAATGCTTTGGTGTATATGGCTATATGCTCGTAAGTTGGGTCAGGCAACGCCGGAGCTGTGAGCGTAAACATGATTTCGTCTGTTTCGATGATATATGCTTCGCCAAAGATTCTAAAATAGCCTGCTCCAAGATTGTACTTCAATTGTTCAAATAATTCTTTGTTTTCTTCTCGTTTTTTAGCTTTATTGATATCAGCGTGGGAGGGTTCTCTTTTTGGCTCTTTGGTTTTGAGTTTGCGTACGATGGGACTTTTATCAGGGCGTTTACGCTTCTTTGAATTTTCGGATTCTAACTCAGCTAACTGTTTAACCTCGTCTGTATGAGTTCTAGCTTCATCTAACGGGTGCCCAGAATTAAATATAAAATTTTGACTTACAGTTTTGTCGTTGCTTTGCGTGGGTGTGGTTAGGTCAGCCAGCAGGTCGGGGTGGGTTGAGTTGAAAGACAGTCCCTGAAGCTGGTTCTAAATTTCCAATTCCTGCTGCAGAGATATGTTTACGTATTCTACTTGTGGTAGCTGTTTCTCCGGTGACGACTCCTCCGACTCAGAGTGAAAACCTCTGGGTGGTAGCTGGACTTCGTTAAAATCCTTTAGGAGAGTAGACGGTTCCTCAATTTCTTGGGAGGCTGGTTGGGATGACGTAAGTGTAGAATCTGCTGCTGTTAAGTAGCTGTCACTGTGATCGTGTTAGTTGTCCTCTACTTCATTGATTTTGTCATCCAATGTTGCTACAATACGTTCCAGCTGTGTTGGTGGCGATACGGGTTGTATCGGTGTTTTGGCTGGTGGATCGTTTAGGTACCAGTATTGTATTCGGTACTTGTCTCGCTGCCAGTATTCTTCCGCGATAAATTCGTTGAATTGGAAAAATTCTAGTTGTAGGGTCTGCGGGTCGATGCAGGAGTAAACTTTTATTCTCTCGCCTGGTTTTTCTGTTCTATGTTCGAACCCTTCGTCTATGTAGGCGTTGTCCGCGTTTGTTATTTTTGTATAGCTTGATATGTCCGTTTCCGGGTATGCTTGTTGAAATTCAGCCCGTGTGTACTCTACTGTTGTGGCTGGTGTTTCGTCCTTGCTAGGATATCGGACCGTGAAACGGCTACCGTCGAAATTTGAGTACACTTTGCCCCTGTATTGTCCGTGGTCTGCGGTTGTCACTGGTTTTTTAACTTTACTTCTAGGTTGAGTTTTAGTAACTGTTTTGAGTTGTTCACTTTGTTCTTTGGATTTGGCAAAAATCTTTTTCATTTCGCGTAATGTTTGCGTTTAACTGTTTTGGGTGTGGCTCGGTGCCAGTCTAGGAGCCTTAGATCCTTGGGAGTAGACGGACTGTCTATTTTCGTCAAATTTTCTTTACCAATAAGTCAACCTTGTTAGGGCTGATTACCAGTTTTATTAATTTGACAGGTAAATGCAAACAGTAACACCATGGTTAGTAATGAAATGTTTGATTTGTTTAGATTGGGAATTTACTCAATACTTTTAGTACCTTGTCCAAAAGGATTAAATAGGTAAATACGAGATTTCTACAGATCTCAGATTGAACTTTAACAATTCTGACAATCTTCCTAGTACTAAAAACTCAGATAATTGGTTTTTTGGGGCTCGTTGTCTCTAACAACTAAGTTAAAGCCCGCAACCTATCACCAGTGTTACGTTCGGTTATGGTTTACGTATGAGTGTATGGTTAATAAATGATTAGAGTCGGTGGTTACGTATAACCGTAGCGTAATCGTATAGTTTGATGGTACTTTATTATATAGATAGTTTAGTTGGTAGGTTGGTTTTTGCTGTGGCTGTAAGAGGCACAGTAGTTAGAAGTTAGACTTTTATGTTTGACTCGCTGATTGATACTACTGAGTGGCATACAAGTGGCAAGTCTATACATTTGAATGTACAGTGTTCAGGCATGTAGTAAACTACTATTAAGCTGACTTGTATCTCTGTCTCAGGTAGGAACTACCACAGATAAATACAACCAGCACCCAAACACTTGAGACTCTCACACCCACCCCGTTCAACTCCCCAAACGCCCCACCAAGCCTTATCCCCCCACTGCCCACAATCCAGAGCACTACTGGCTGATTTTTATTAAATGTTATTCATAGCAATTCACGTGTATGATTAAATAATACACTGCGAGTATTAGCTACAATTCAGTATAATATAATAATATAGTATTTTTTAAGAAAGAAGAAAATGTGTAAGTCGCTGGTATGGGGTGTTCATATAGAGTGTAGAGTAGAAACATTATTGAAGATAAAATATTATAATTGTACAGTTAAAAACACGTAGATAAAAATACTCAGCGCAAGCTGACGTTAAAGCCATAAATGCTCACATTATCAACAAATGATTTTAAAAAGTTACAAATACAAAGAAAATGAGTAATATGTATATAGCATGCATTAAGTGTTGAAGTTACTTCATTGAAAATTTTAGTAAATCAGAGCGATAATAATAATAATACTCTGCAGTTGCATTGCAAGTTCTTGCAACACAAAATTGGATAAAAGATATATTATAACTTACAGCTTACTTCTTATTTTAGGAAATTTGTAGTTATCCTGCAGACAACTATAAATAACACTAAATTAAACAAAGCTACAATAGTAATACAACAACACAAGTGCAAACAAATGGTATAACAAATCGGGCTATTTAATTTAAATTGTTAGATGCTTCCGATGACATTTTTAGTTACTTCAATAAAGTCACATCATAAATACGATTTAGAACAAAAGTCAAGACCGTGGGTTATAAACTTGCTCTACCAAATTAAAGAGTTTCCATCATTTCTATCGGTTGAGAGCCTTCTGTTGTGGGCGGGTCTTAGTCCATTCTTCGACGAATTAGCCTAATGATTTTAAATACAAACAGCAGCAGCACCAGGATGAAGGAGACGTAAATGGCTGCACATGCGCAGAACCAAAACAAATAAAAAATCATCTATCAGTATGTACAATTACTAAATGATACAAATAGAATATATACAACTAGTTTTTACATTTTAATAAATAAAATTTTACTTACTGATAATTAAACAAATAACTGTATTCACTTACGTAAGTAATCAAATGTATTCTGTTCCAATGGTTTTGCTTCGGCTTTTTGAAATTTCTGGACCACGTCCATTATTATTTCATTCGGGGCATTTAAGTTTTCAAGCATAAATTTAACGCTTAAAATATAAATTTATTGAATTTGGTAGTTTGAATGACAGTAAATGGGGTAATATTAGGCTGTCCAGGCATGTTACTATTACTGTCAATGTCGGATTTGATACTTTCAGATGATTGTTTGTCGTGTTTGTATTCTGCATTTGCAGCCATAGTTGCATGCTAATGCAAGTGCGGAAAGCACAAGCAGCAATACAAAATAAATGCGTATTAAAGCCATTTGGGACCTTGAGTATTGAACGCTGTGAGTTGTTGTATGCAACTAATGACAATCTAACAAGGGCCACTGCTTATATTAATTATTATTTTAGGTGCGTATATTACTTCTTTTTCGTTTAAAGGGTCTTAAAATAATTTCTTTGTACTGAATCCAATCTTCTCGTTGAAGGCTTTTCTTATGATTTTTCGTTTCACTGTCAGTTTTTGTTTCTTGCAATTGTGTATTGTCTAATTGGCTTGAAGGGGAAGGAGCAGATGCAACATTAGATTTATATGCAGGTTTATTTGTATTATGTTCGGCACTTATTTTCATGAGCTCAGCATACAGCTTTGGCTCAATTGCTTTCATAATTGTTGCCATGTTGTGTATCCGTTAAAACGTAAAAAATCCGGCGCTTCGCGCCGGATTTGTCGACCGGGGGAGGACCCGAAGTAGATGCTGAGCTTCAACATATGCCGAACACAATTTATGTTACGCTAAAATATGATATTAGATATATGGAAGCTCGCCTACCATCAATAAGTCATTTACGAATGTGCGTAGCATGTAGTTATATATAGCTGAATGAGCAGGCGTGCTTGGGTGAGTGGTTAGGACTGCAGACTGTAACGAAATTTACAGCCTTAGACCCGGCTTCGATCCTCGGCCACTGCTAATCGTTTACGGCTCTGTGTTGTACGGTAAACGTCGCTGGATGGTTGATTGAAACCCAATCTTTGGTTCTCTCTAGTGGCCACTACTTACTGTAGGAGCCTAGGGAATGAGACTCCTTTACTGTGGAGGAGGGGACGGGGATAGGTGAAAGGGTACAAAGACCTAGACGATCTAACGCGGTAGCCTCCTATTTCCTCACCCACAGTGACTGGTTGAGTCTGGTTGTATGAACTTTGGTTAAATCGACCCAATGAATAAATTATTATTATATTATTATTATATATATATAGCTGAATAATGTTGACAAATTGCACAATTCACAAATGACGTCATTTATAGAGGCTCTTCTACCATCAATAAGCCATATATGGAAGTACGTGGCATGTAGTTAAATATAGCTGGAAAATTTGTAAGAATTGCCTAATTCACAAATAACGTCATTTATAGAGCCTCCTCTACCACCAATAAGCCATTTACGAATGTACGTTGCAAGCAGTTAAAAAAATAATAATAGTTAGATAAAGGTATTTATAAACGATCTGTGTATGTATTCTTGTAACACCCCTGCGTTCAAAGTATCTGTTTGCCTAATTTTTAAACAAATGCAGAGCGGAACCCCAAAATAGTGATATTCAGATGACGTCATTTATGGAAGATCCCAGTATGAATACTGGAGGCATTCCATAATATGGGTACCCGTTTACCTCATTTTAAAACTAAAGACAGGCGGGATACTTGAAATAATAATATTTAAACAACGCCATCTATGAACGATTTCCCTATAAATACTAAAAAAATCATATGTTGAGGTCATACGTCCACCTAATTTCTGAACTAATTACAGTAGGGATCTCTAAAATAGTAAAATTTGAATGACGTCATTTACGGACGATCCCCGTATGTAAGCTTGAAAATTCAATGTTAGGTATATAAGTTAACTTAATTTTAGAACTAAAGGCATGTGAATTTCTAAAACGGTAAAATTTGTATGACGCTCTTTATAGACAAACCCTGCATGCACACTTGTAAAATCTTATGCTAAGGATATATTATGTCAACCTAATTTTTAAACTTATGACAGTGGGGATTTCTAAAAAAGTAAAATTTGTATGACGTCATTTTTGGACGATCACTGGATGCATACTAGTAAATCCTATGGTAAGGATATTTGTCAACCGAATTTCTGAACTGTTGACAGTAAGGATCCAAAAAATAGTAAAATTTGTATAACGTCATTTATGGACGATCCCTGCATGCATACTAGTAAAATCCTATGTTAAGGATATATGTCAACCGAATTTCTAAACTTATGACAGTGGGGATCCCTTAAATAGTATATATTTTTATGCCGTCATTCATGGACGATCCCCGCATGCATACTAGTAAAATCCTATGTTAAGGATATATAATGTCAACCGAATTTCTAAACTTGTGACAGTAGGGATCTCTAAAATAGTAAAAATTTATATGACGTCATTTATGGTAGACCCCTGCATGCATACTTGTAAAATGCTATGTTAAGGATATATGTCAACCGAATTTTTATACTTATGACAGTAGGGATCCCTTAAATAGTAAAATTTGTATGACGTCATTTATAGACGATCCCTAGGCTGCATTGTTAACGTCTGTAAAATGATGAGGAAGGAGAATTCCGAATGCCTGAGCTGGTATTCGAAGAGAGGACCCCCGTCATGAGAACGCATATTTTCCAATTTTACATTGCAGTGTCAAACCAACGACCACTATACCAGTCTGCCCTGTGAACGTACATACGTCAGCAGTACATTTACTTGTAATGTATATTAGTAAAAGTTTTCCATGTGTATTTCCAACGGCAAAACAGCTCTATATGTACCTTCCATGTATTATCAGCCCTTTTTTTTATCTTGAAACATTGATTTAATTCTTGGTCGGTTTAACTGCTAATTGCGAAGAAACTATAACGTTAATAATAACCAAAAACTATACAGCACTTCTCCCTCGCTTTTCTGGGCGATTAAAAAAGGTTTTAATATAAAATCTTAAAAAATGCGACCTGTAGCGTGCGACCAACTGACATTGTTACAGACACAGACAGACAGCAAACACCAGACCAATAGATGCTTGCTCAGCATCTAAAAACTAGTCACAAATTATGTCAGAAAACAAAGTAGTACGACAAATTTCACTTTTGTACACTTTATAAAACACTGTAGCTAAAATTGCCTGAATAAGTTTATGATACTTGAGTAAATTTTTGCGCAGGCGTAGTATATCGTCACAAGTTAATCGCTTAGTAAGCGTCTTTATTTGAGTAGTGTATCCTTTCATTGGATGTTTGCGGAACTTATGCACATTATATATAGTTTCAGCCAAGGCATATAATTGTTCAGATGTTGCATTCGTAATAAGAGTTTTGTATTCTTTAGACTTAAAAAATTTTAAATTTAACAAAAACTAATTTTGTTCATAACGATAACCAGTTTTATTTGTTTAAGCCATTTTTATTCTTGTTTTGAGACGTAAATGTCAGTTGTATTACACGAAAATACGTTATTTTGCAGATATGTTGTAGGATTAGGACACTTTGGATGCAAGTCAAGCATTATTTATTTGTGCTGGCGTAAACTGCATGCTTTTTCGTATGCCTTTTGCAAAAATTTTGGACGCCCAGGGCTGACCTGTCTTGAAATTTGCCTAATAATGCTTCTGTCTCTTGGTACGTCAAACAATATCATGTATTTCGTATTCAGACTTGTGGTTCTCAATTGTTTTGTAAACGGGTTTTGTAGAACAAGTATAACACTAAAGTCCATATGATGGGACAACTCAGTAAATATTTTCTGAACTAACAGTCTGGCCTTTGGGTTTGATTCTATAAAGTTTAAAAGGTTGTCTAATATTAAAAGACATGGGATGTTGATATCATCCAACAATGCTTCAATGTTATTTATATCTGACACTAATGTAATTTCACTGTCCGATGCACAATCAATGCCAGAAAACTGTTTTGGTTTTGTATAAACACTATATTTTTCACTGATAATTTGTTTTCGGTGCTTAACTATTTCTAGACAGAGAGTACTTTTTCTTAACGAACTAGGGCCACATATCATAGCCGTAAAAGGGTGAATTAGTCTAAAGTTGACAGTGTCTGCTGTTGACATTTTAAAATCTAAATTGCTACTGACAAAAGTTTTTACATATACTGCTATTTATAATAAATTTGTGTTACATTTTTTATAAAGTTAGGCTACACTTCTTATACAACATTACAAGAATAATCAATAGTACATTATTAAACTATGGCAAAACTCTGGACACGAAGATTTAAATGTATTAGACTGTAACTTAGGCTGTACGCTATATATATTTGGTATAACACTAGGGATCATTTCTATAAATTTTCTTACTTTCCTATCATTAACTCATACAGAGCTTGTAAATATACTCAAAAAATCTTTATAACTAATTTCTAAAGCTCTAGAGTAGAGATAATATATACAATACATTCCACACACTGTTGAATTGCCGCTTTGTAGCGCTGTACAGTTTTCAGCCAGCATATGGTTCCCTAGCCATTGCAAATTTTTATACCGTTGAATTGGATTTTTATACGAAAAATATCATCCATATCAAAATATTCGAAGCTGTTCTTTGAAGTCACTCAGTAAGAAATCCAATGCTTCCCAGGGCTTTTCAACTTGTCTGTATTTTGAATAATTGCAATAGGGTAGGTTATTCCATTGTTTCTTTTTTCTGCGTTGAGTAAAGTTGACGCTCGTTTGATCTGCTGCAATAACGTAGTACTTTACGTGAGTCTCTCCAAGTAAGATTTTGAGACATTGTTGTAGTTCTCCAGTGTTCATAATGTAAACGCTGTTGTTTGTTCAACATCTGTAAAGGAACAAACATACTTGTTATAGATACATTAATATATATATATGCTTGGAGATAATTTGTTTTTTGTTTTTGTACAAACTTGTTACGTACTTGACATTTTAACGATTGATGATAACTTGTTTGTTGCGGTCAATCTCAATAATGTTTTGATATTGGCTATATAGTATAGCTGTCACTGATTTTGTTATAGCGGTTCTGAACTTCAAACTTATTTGGACCTGTCCATTTTTGTTCACGCTTAAAGCATTGGCTTAGGTTAGTACAAAATCAAATGCAAATAGGACATTTCCTTTCGTATAATTGTTTCTATTAACCCTGTTACCAAGGCTTGGATTTGCTGCTGTTTTCTTGAGTGTGTTAAGAGCCAGCAAAAGCTATCTTCTCCTGATCTATCATCTTTTATGAATTGTAAAGGCAACGTCTTGTACTCAATAGCTTCTTGGTTCATGGAAACTGTAATTTCACTCAAGTAAAAATGTTAAAAGTTGCAAAGGATTTTGTGAGTTTTTCCAGATACGCTTCAGAATCTATCAAGCCGAACACAATTATTTGAGGCAATCTGCCGTTAATGCAGTTATCCAGGGAATGCGAACTTACGCTAGATGGAATAACAAAGTTCTTGATTTCAGGTTCAATAAACCGGTACTTAAGGGTACTATTATTAAGGTTTAGTCGATGCTTTTCAATATTTTGTGGTAAAACGGTCTTTTTTTTCACGTACAGTACAGCATTAACAATGTCCACGCAAAACAGACAACTTGAGTAGCCGGTTGTTGTTTCAGTTTCTGCATCAATCCAAAAGGCAGGATGCGATCTTCGCATAATTATTTGGATATCAGTTTCTCCTGGTAACATTCGCGTCTGTGTAAAGAACAGTGATTCTGGCCTTCCCAATATTGTAAACGGCTTTGATTCGCTGGCAATGTTATACTTAGCCATAAACCCGTCGTTAAGTTTGGTAAATGTGTCTAAGGTTGTGTTAGGTACGTACAACTGGTTCAGCATTATGTTTTTCTTTTCAATTAGATTTGATGAGAGTTTCTTCTTCAGGTAAGAACTGATAGCGTAATGATTTGAGTTATCGGATATTAACTGTCCATTAAAATAGAACTCCATGTTACTGAATAAACGATAAAACAGCATAAAACACGGAGTTACCAAATCAGTAGCTGCTATCGGTTTGCCATGTGCTAGCATGACACGGCATGTGAGATCCAGAAAAGATCTGTCTAAGGCGTAATACTTGCCTTTGTATTTTAAAATATCAAAAATAAGTGGATTTTCGTTATCTCGCGGGCTAAGAACAAGATAATATAAGTAATACTCGGTAGCATCTTCAATGCTGACGTTAGATGGGGGTTACTAGTCCAAAATAAGATTGCTCTGAATGGACTTTTGAGAACCCTCGTAAATTGTAGATTTATCATAAAATCCTGAGGTAGATTCTATGATGTGACAGAGCTGTAAATTTTCTGTTGATATTGCTTGGTTGTAGGCTAACTGCTGAATGAAGTAGAATGCAAAAGACACTAGTTGATAAGTTATTTACGTCTGTATGCTTTACTTCGTCTTTCTGCTACAGACTGAGCAGATGATCTGCCTCCTCCACGTTGCTTAGTATGCTTAATTAATTTTCTTTGAAGACGCATACCGGTTTGCGCACGCTTACGGTGGCGAACGTATCTTCTCCTTGATCCGGCAAGCTGTCCTTTTCTACGATGTACACAGCGTCCCCCAGTCTAAGTCTTGGCAATGCTGCGTTTTGCAACCTTTGTAATTCTTTTTGAACAAGCTGAACGACAATGAGTTAAACGGCACTTGTAAGAATTTTATGGGCGCTTGGATGGCTGCCGAATTCTAAGTGGAACTAAATTTTGGGTATTTTCTAGATCTATTTCACTGTTTGCACTGCTGTCAGCAATATTACCCTGTCCAACGCCGACGGTATTTTCTCAAGTTCCCATTTGTTCTTTTTCTTAAGTCGTCATGCTTTTAATTAGTTTAAGTGTACAGTATTCACCAAGTAAACTATCTTTTAAAAGTTCTTTGTCCAAACTTGAAAGCGTTTCACCAGTGTCAGATTCGTAAACGTTTTTACACACAATTTTTCTCATAATTTACAACATGTTTGGTTATTATGTAACTAAATTGAAGCACTGCACTGTTGTTTAAAATAATTTTGCAAGTAACCTGGCTGACGTTGTTTTTGCTTGAAAGGTAAATCAGGAATGATTTGCAAATACCAAAAAGTGTCTTTTCATATTAAATATTTTGTTAGATTATTATACAGATACCTTGTACCTACATGATTTACTATTTGTACTTTAGCTTTGCCTTTACATCAACAACAGAGGCAAAAGCAATTGTAAAAAAACCTGCTGACCTCATTCTTGCTCTCACTTAGGCGAGACCGCAGTCATGCAGAAATACTTGATTATAGGTTGGGATATTATTATGTTATGTATGTAATGAGTGTACGTATCATTCAATGATTCTTTCTTGTTCTCTCTATCTCTGTGATGGACGACGTGGGCTCTCGAGACAATGACCAATGTCTCAAGATATAAGCCCACTAAACTCCATACACGTCGACGTTTTTCTAATTACTTTCATTTTCATTGTGAATGCGTTGTACATATATAAATATTTGAATGAATATCTGGCCGAACGGTTGTCCGCTGCTGACTATTAGGATAAACGTGAACAGGCCAACATCTTATTACGCTCCTTCTAAGCACCGTTAGGATATAAAAATACCTAACAATTCAGTTTATACTTTCCGAGGCCTAAACTGCAGTTCAATTATAGTTTGCGAGTTCTCAGGAACGGTGACAAGGCTTCTGTATTCGTTTAAAAGTATTATTCGTATTACTTGCTGTCCCTACTGTTTGAAAGGCAAATATAATATTGGCAAAACGTTGTGCACCGTCTTCTTATTATACTCGCTGGAAATGTCCACTGAGCGCAGCAACGGTAGAGCATAAGTAGCGTAGAGCTGGTTTTCAATCAAGTTGCATGTTATAAGCATTCGTTTAGCTGGTTTAGTGTGTTCAGGCTCAACATCCTCAACCAACTCTTTCTTATCCTTTTTTTGTTCTTATTCTTTTTCTAATTCTTGTTAAAGTTGCTCAGATTAACCAGCTTTGAATATAAGATTGTCATCAAAGCCAAAAAACCTATTTACAAGTACTAGAAGCTGGATTATAATGTCCTTTCTTAGGTCTAGTATACTAAAATGCCCATCAGCATGTTGAAACTGCACTTGCGTATCAGCCCACAAACTAGCTAACAAAGTTCGGTTAATTTCGTGTATGACGTGATCTAAATCAAGTTCGTTTGGTTCTTTCATTAGCACAAAGTTTGCATATTTCTTTAAAATGCGTAAGTCCATATATTCGTAGTCTACAATTTCACTGTATTTCTCGTCAAAGTCAAACTCAGACTCGTAGACGCCATCATAGAACTTGTGGTGTTGCTGTAGTTCTAAACACATTGCAATAGGGTTAGGCAAAACCACATACTAGTGCTTACTGCATTCAAATGTAAGCTTGCACTTTGTGTTACTCTTATCCAAAGGAAATTCAATCTTTAGCTTCAAGTTAAAAAACTCTGGGTCGGCAATCTCAGTTTTAAAACGCTCAAAAAATGTGCGAAAATCTGAGTCACCGTGGGTATTTTCTCTTCTAAACATCATTATGTTTTCAAAACACTGGTATAGCTGTATAACATTGTCCATACAATGAATTTAATACACTTAAAAAAGTAAACAAGTTGAAAGTGTGGAAATCTAATGTTCCTAACTGCCTGCCAACTAACTTAATCAGGGAATTTGGTTTTTGTTTTGTCACGGCACTAACATTCTTGTATAACACTTCATTTAAAAGTTTTACTAAAACAGAGACGTGGAAATGCGGGTTTATAACCCCAATACCTAAAGACATTGATAATATTTGTATTGACAGTTTAAGGCCCCTGTCACAAACAAATGTTTTTGGGAAAATCCAAGAAGAAATTATGTTCAAAAAGATATACTACAAAATAATAGATAAAATTAGTGTCAACCAATACGGGTCACTGAGAGGTTCCTCGTTAGCACATTACTTACTTAGTTTGTTTGATTTTGTGTTCAAGTTTGTGGATAGCTTAAATAATTACGTTATCATAGTTTTACTAGACCTGTCAAAAGCATTCGACCTATATTTAATAGAACTCAAAGTGTACGTGATGGTGAATTATTGTCTGACTTTTCCCAAATTTTCAACGGAACGCCGCAGGGCACGAAGCTAGCTCCTCTAATATTTATTATTGTAATAAACCGAATATTAACAAATTTTGAAAAGAAGCACCAAAATATTTCAAATGACGTGAAAAATCTACTGAATGGATACGTGGATGATCTCACACTGGCTGAAAAAATTAAATATGGAAGTTTTCCTGAGATGCAGAATTATTTGAATGACATTAGTAAATGGGCTTTGGAATTAAAAATAAAGCTAAATCCGTTAAAATGTTGTGTGATAATAGTTGATCTCTCTAAAAACAAAAACTACAGTCAGATTGAACTGAAGATCAATTGTGTACCACTATTAATAGTCAACTGTACCAAATTATTAGGAATACACATTAACAATCAACTAAATTGGGAAAACCACATAAATTACATTGTAAAAAAAGCGTCTAAAAAATGTTTATCTTACGAAAACTAAAACATTTTGGATTCAACAAAGTACAGTTATTGTCTGCATATAAAACGTATGTTAGATGTATTTTAGAATATGCATCAGAAGTCTGGAGCCAGACTTTACAAAATAAGTTAATAAAAAAGATTTGTTCAATTGAAAAACGTTGCCTCTCAATAATTGATGGTTCATATGTTAGTGAAAGGAATTATAAAACTGTTACTGATAAACTTGGTATAACAAAAATTGATGTGAGTTATAGTAAACTGTTAACCAGTTTTGGAAAGAAACTTGAAAAATCCAAAAGGTTTGGGAATTGGCTCAATCAGTATGTAACACGTACGAACAGATTATGCAACAAGTATAGAATTATAAAATGTAGAACAGAGAGATATCGTAAGTCCACGATTCCTTCCTGCTTTTATAAAAAGTGAAACTAAATAAATAAATACATAATTTTTAATGTTATTAGTTTAGTCTTGTTTAGTGCGTATACACTCTAATTCGTAATTCTTTCACTCCACAGCGCTTGTTATATGTCGCCTGGGTTCTTTATTTTTCTATTAAGAAATTGTTATTTTTAGTGACTGTAGCTTATGAGTACATTATACATTTTTGAAATTGTAAATTTGATTTACCTATCTTGATTATTTATACTGTTTTTGGTTAAATTAACATTTATTTGTGATTCAACTGCGTATGTATAAATGTAATCAGAATGTTTGACAATAAAAATGAATAAACCCTTGAATAACCCTTGAATAATATTTTGAACTTTTCAGCGCCAAAATTAAAAAATGTGCCCATTCGAATATTATCCAAGTCTGATTGAAGTACATTTTCATAGGGCAGATGGTTTCCTGACATGAATATTGTTCTGCTTTGCTTAAAAAACAATGCAAGATTAGTTGGAATTTCAACTTTAACACTGTTTGATGGAGACAGGTTCTGAAGTAGCATATGTAGACTGTCAGGATTTTAACTCAATGCGCTTTGTGCAACGTCAAACGGCATGATGTCTTGGTGCCGCGTTAACTTTAAAGTTAGTCCACTCATGAATTCTTTCAATGTAATATCTTGTTTTTGGTAGTTAAGAAATTCCCTTATTGTTAGTTTATAGTTTGGAAATAATTTTCTATTCTCTTCTACGTCCACGGCGACTGTACTTTGCACTTTTTGTGCTGGTGGTTTCTGAACGGGTTTTGTTATAGCATGTTGTTGGCTGGAAGTAAACCTGAGGCTCACTAGTCCAACGTCCTAATTTTGAAGGTCTAAAGGTGTAAGGAGGACAGCTACAAAGTTAGACGGGGTGTTTCCAGTATAAATATTGTTTTGCTAGTCAATACTAATCGTTATGTAGATATTTTTAATTCCTCCTAGGTCTCGATCTAATGGAGAACAGCAGTGTTTGTTCAACCGTCTGCGTTTGTTGTTAATATGCTGCTTAATAGCATTGGTAAAATATGAAATGAGCGGTGTAGAATTCATGTTGATTCTTCAACTCTACTGAGCTCTTCTTTATAGAACGATTTAGTAATGCTGTTGTGATTTAAATCTTCTAAATAGTATGTTATTGGTATGGTTTTTAAGTTGACAGCCCTTACAATGAACAGTTCAACACTAAAGTTCTGGTTATAGCTTGGGTAAAGAATAGAAATACATTAACTCGATTGCTCGCAAGCCTCTCTATTTATACAATTTTTATTAACTGGTATTTTAACTCACGTGATACGCTATATTATACTTAACTTTCTTAAATGTCAATTTTGTACGGCTAATTCGCACACGGTCGCCAGGCTGGAACACTGGTCTACGCTTTGTAGTGTCATTTTCATTCAAACTGTTAACGCTATTGGGTGACATCCTAATTGCAGAGTAAAATGTGTTGTTGTACGTTTTTACAAATGCAGGAAATATTTCGAGAATGCGGTTAGGTTGCTTTTCTGTTATGTACCTCGCCACTTTCTCAAAAATTGTCCTAAATAAGCAAATAAACACTATGTTATAGCATGTGCATGCACCTAATATTCAGTATAAAATATTCAAATTGTTGTCTAATGTGTATATAAGCTGACCTTATGACTATAGTTTCACTATAGAGATTATAGTATTTTATTTCTTTGCTCCTTAAAAACTTGCGAAACGACTCTGCTCGAAATTCAGTACCTATAGGTAATAAATTGGTATATTAATATTGTAGTTAGCTCTATATACGTTTGAACTGGATTTATTTAAAACCGTTAAGTTATTTGTATGCTACCTTATTAGCCTTATCAAGCTAACCTTGATCTGTAAATAAATAAATAGGCGTTATTTTTGCTTCTTGAAATATACTTTTCATAGCTTTGATCACTGTTTCTAGTCTTTTGTTCTTTATGAATCTGCAATACAGTTTCTTAAAAAATGCATTATTGCAAAAGAGTATGTTTGCATATCCAGAATTTGCTTTTGCTAGGTCTTTACCTAGAATCTTGAGATCCACACAGAATATTTCGCCTGCCATGTTCACAATGGTTCTTCTGCGCTCAAAGTGTTTCTTGATTGGTCCATGAGCGTTTGATTCAATCAAACGAACCAAGCTATGGTCCAGGTTGAGAGAGGCTGGACTCAGTGATCACTTTGTGGAAAACATTAAAGAACTGTATGACCAAGCAAAAACCAAGGTTCGATGTAAGGAAGGTTTTACTGACCTGATCAAAGTAATGGGTGGTGTGCTTCAAGGAGAAACGTTGTCTCCAACTTTATTTAGCATTTATATCGACAAAATAACGGAGATTCTCCGTAAAAGTGGAATCCAAGGAATTCAAATGTTTACTATCGAACTGCTCATTTTACTCTACGCGGACGATATAATACTCCTTGCCTCAAATGAATTGGATTTACAAAAGCAGATTAACACTCTCAGTAATTTCTTCAAAGAAAATGACCTTAAGGTCAACCTAGCCAAGACAAAAATCATGATTTTCAGAAAAGGAAACAAGCTACGTAAATCAATGAGATTTAACTGGGAAGGCAAACCACTCGAAATAGTAAACAAATACGTCTACTTAGGTGTCCCTTTTACCCAGAGTGGAATCTTTAATGAAGCCAAAACGCACTTTTTCAGCAAGGCTAAGGCAGCGCAGTCGAAGCTTTTTGAGCTATTTTATCGTGCCAAAATAACAGACATAAAGGTACACCTCCAGCTCTTCCAATCTCTAGTCAGCTCGGTACTTATGTACGCAGTACCAATATGGGGTCTCCGCTACTGTGACGATTTTGAGAGTTTCCAGACCGCATTCCTTCGACGGCTCACAGGCACTACCAACGCCACTCCTGGCTTCTTCCTTCGCTTAGAAACAGGAGCACAGAACATTAAGCTACTTTTATTTACGGCGCTGCTCAAGTTTCTGCAGAAAGTACTGAATGCTAAGGAAGACAGCATCATCAAAAGCTGCTATCAAGAAACGCTAAAGCTTGAAGTCTCAGACACCCGGTATAACTGGATTCTCCAAATCAAAAAGCTTTTTGCGGACGCTTCACTTGAAAAAGACTTTGACAAACTGAACGGGGAATATCTAACAAAACACAGAAATGAAATCATCGAAAAATACCGACTAAGCTGCATTAACAATGACGTCCTCAAAATGCAGAGTAGCAACGCAATGAAATTCTATGCCCGGATAAAGACCCATGCATTAAAATCAGACTACTTTGAGATGAACATAAAATGGAACATGGCAAAGTTCGTATTAAACCTGAGAACGGGGCTTCCTAGAATAGTACTTAGGGGAAAAGCTACTAACCTGAACGGCATGAACAAGATATGGAAACGAGGAGGTACTGAATGTGATCTATGCGGCAAAGAACTTGAAGATTCTTTCCATATAATGCTCGACTGTCCGCATTACAAACCACCCCGGACAAAGTTTCTCATGAAGCTAGCCACCAGCAGACCGACAAAGGAGAACCTCATCTCAGCAATCTTCAGAAGCTACCCTGACGCAGAGGGCTTTCAGCAACTCTTTAATTTCTGGGATGAAGCTCTACGAATCCGAAAATTCTACCAAAGCTGCATCGAAGGAACATAACTTAACAACCATAACACTTATCACATAACACATTTTTTATCCATCTATCTATTATTTTATATTATTTTATTACTTAGAAATGAAATATATGCTCTGTAAACTCAATATAACTTGGCACTATAATGACATGATTACTATAAGAAACGCAGCTTTTATTACTTATTTATTTTTACAGCACAACCAAGAAAGCAACACAAGAAACCTTCACTAATAATACATTTAAATAAATTACCAAGGATCATTTGATCTTTGATCAAATTGTAAATAATCACTTTGTAAAAACCTAACAATGTTGTATGGGCTGACGCCAAATCGACAAAATGAATAAATTATTATATTATTATTATTATTATGATTGGTCCATGCAAACTAAACGAGCGCAGCTGAATTAGTTTCTTGTCGACTTGTTTTTTATGGTGAAAATGCTTATTGTTTTGTATAAAACCACTTAGAGCGAAAAACGAGCCTTTAGGCCTAGAATTCAAGTATGATCTACGTATTTCTGCCATTTTAATAGATGCCAAGGTTTGCGACCACCACTAAGCTAGTCGTAAAAAAACTGATAGTTTTATCGCAAAACTACACACGTTACAATATTTTACAATTTACAAATGTACAAGATTTTATTTACCACAAATAAACTTACAATAAAATTCTACTGAGTATTAAACACAACATAATTGATTTTTACATACAATTATAAATTGCTATAAATAATTTTTAAATTAGGTAGTTACAAAAAATCACATCTTTTATGACACTTTTTTTAGTATTTCAATTACATTGAAATACAAAACTAACATATTTACAGTATTAAAACAAACACAATGACAGTTCGCTAAGCTGGAATATTTTACAAGAATCGTTGACAGTGTGTTTGTTTCTGCTTGGCAGGCTTTTCTGCTGCTAACTTAAAGCTCTTTTAGTCGTTTTTCTTCATTCCACCGTAACTGCATTTGTTGTTCATGTTGTACAGTCAGTAAACGTGAAGCTTGAATTAAATCTTTATCAAGAATCAATATATTTTTAAAGCTTCTAAAACGTGAAAGACCCACAAACGTTGTACACGCAAGTGTTTCTATAGTACCAAGATAAACACAACCTTTCTCAAATGTGCATCCTTGTGATTTGTGTATAGTCATGATAAAATTTAGCACAAGAGGAAACGACTGCACTTTAATGTATTGTTTGGTTTCTAAATCTAGTTCAGTGTAAGAAATACATGTAACTTTTAAACCTTTGCCTCTTAAAGTGACAATGACATTATTTACCCTGTATCCAAAGAAATCGACAACGATAGAATCCACAACATTGTTCTAAAAAAGTCAATTTTTTGATGCGTTGAAAATAATATCCACGACAGTTCCACGGCTTTCATTAACTAAACTGGTGGCAATGTCCATATTTCTGTTTAACATCACAAGTACGCCGTAGTCAAACTTCAGCGGGTCTTGAATCAAAGTACTATTAGCTGCCACAACCAATGGTATTTCAATAAATTTTAGAAAACATTTTCAGATCATGTCTCTAAAATGAATATAAAATTAAAAACGAGTTAATAATCGTACTAGCTAATAGTACAACAATTGAATTACAAATAAGGATTGTAAACTGCAATAGTAACTATCTGTAACTAACTATTTTTTATTATCGTTATTATTATCCAAACCGGAATCAAATAAATCGCTGTCTAAAGGCAACATGTGCAATGGTTTTTTGTATTTTGGATTTGCAAGCCAAATTTGCTGATGAATATAGTGACGTTTTGATAACGTATTTAATTTAAATCCACACTGGTTAATGTTGTTTAAGCTTGCTGAATTGTAAACACAAATTTCGTGCGGATCGATGTATACCGCTGAATGTTTTTTTAAAAATTTTAAAGGGTGTTTACTAATAAAAGCACAGTTAAAACAACGGAATTGCTCTCTCACAGAGCGTTCAAAATAAAAAACGCAACCCCTGTTAGATTTGTATTGCAACTGGCACAGTAATATTTTTCTAATAGACGATCTTTAAGAATAGGACAGCTTTATGACCGAAAAACAGGATTTACAATATATTTCCTTCTATTTTTGCTCCATGCATGTTAATTGCAAGACCGACAATAATATGTACTGACTGTATCAGAAACAACAACTATGAGTGGGTTGCAGGAAACACAATAAGAAAGCTTTTCCCTACACGAAGACAACACAGAGCCTTTGCAGCTCACACCCTAGTGACCTTCTGATGGTTTCTTTATTGTTGCTGTAAAGAAATGTATAAAGATACTTTACATCTTATACCAAGTTTTGTGGGTCGCAAACTAAACACCCCAAGCTCAGGAGCCAACGTCCCTCTTCTGCCTTTAAATAGCCTACTGTCAAAAGATTGCTACATGTTAAACATATAGTATGCACATTGTATACTGTTTTTTAATCACCTACTTAGTATATCTAATTAAACTAAATTTGTTTTTATTAAATTATAAATCTTTAAGATAACGTACTTGTTGTGACTTGCAACATCTCTGTTAAGCTCATACAAATGTATTGAATTTTGGAACTGGTCCATCTCTTCTTCAGTGAGCATTGTTTGTAAAATTTGATGCTGCCTCTGTTGAAGTTTAAAAAGATCATGTGGTGTACATCTCCAATAGCGCAAACGCATTAAAAACTGAAAGTATTCTTCTTGATCTTGGTCACTGCAGCTTTGTCTAAATGGCTCATCCAGAACAAATGATGTATTAAAATATTCATATACGGATACTGCTTGTTGTACACTTTCACATGGCGGAATTGCAACCTGTGTGTACAACGCCTACGATTCGATACACAAACACTGACAAAAATCGCCAAATGCTACAATTGTTCTTCCTCCAAAAGGCAAATGTGCTCGAGAATTATCAACTAGTCTTAAGTATTGATCTACAAAATGAAAAAGATCGAATCCAATTGTAGAAATTTTATCTAGCAGTAAGACTTTTACTTTACGAAATAAAATTTTATCTGCTACGGATACTCCATTACGCAACTGGTTAATTGAAGCACCGTTAGTATATGGACGTATTTTAAAAGCTGAATGTATAGTTGTCCCTTTCAGGTTTGCAACAACACTACTAAGAACGCAACACGTTTTAAATGCAGAAAATTTGTCTCGAGATTGTTTTTGAACAAGCATGTGGTGAATAGTTTTTGAAACTTGTGACTTGCCACTGCCAGGGATTCCGCACACGATAAGGCGTAGAGGTAAAATTGGTTTGAATTTAATTCAATTTGCGTTCGCACTATATCGACAATTCGTTTTTGTTTAGATGACAAAAAAGTGTACGGTACTTTAGGGGGTGCGTAGTGCTGCATAATAGCGTTCTGTGTCAGCAGTTGAAATTGCGTGGTGTCGTTCACTAATAGATGTTTAGAGTTTAATGTTTTGTCTGTTATTGCGTTGTTTAGATCACACGTACAATTACAATCAATATTATCTCTGGCTGAAAGTTTCTTCTTACTGAAACAGGCTGCACACAAGCAGTGATTTAGGTTAAAACTGTAAAATTAAGATGCAGGAAATAGTGGAACTAGTGGTATGGAGTTGTTGTTTCGTTCAGACCCAGGCAGATATGTTTGTTGAAAAGCTATAGGTATTTTTTCAGCTTGAACTCCAAATTTGTCTAGTGTTTTTTTGCAACAACAGCTTTTCACGTGGCAATAACAAAGTTTTCGAAAAGGTTCCGAAGCTTTCCTATTGCTTGAAATATTTTATTTTAATACAAGTTTAGATGGACGAAGCGACATGCAATCGTCTCGTGTGTTGTTACAAAATAATCGTTGAATTTGTGTTGAAAAATACACGATCCTGCCATGACAAGTTTTACACGTAGTTCTCAGTTGTACTTGATTAAAATTATTGGTGGTAAAGTTTGCATTTAAGTGTCTATTAGAGTACTTGAATTCACCAGTACGAGACTAAAGAGACTTTTTAACTGTTAAATGCCTTCCACAATATTCACAGCTAACAATCGGAAACATACTGATGCAATGCAATTTGTTTTTTCGAGTATTAAAGCTCTAGAAAGAATTTTCAGTAGTGCTTGTTCTTTAGCTGCCAAACAACAACAGACTTGAAGTACAAACGTCATTAGATTGGTAAAGTTTCACCTAATTGGGTGGTGGGCATTTAAATAGGCAGGGCGAACTTGCGCGCCTGCAAATAGGGTACTGAAATTTCTCTTTGCTTTATAAATTTTTAAAAACATTTTCACAGGAATTGGTTGCTAGGTGACCGTAGAGGTGAAAAGGTCACTCCTATAGAAAGAAGTATACAAAGGCAAACACTGTACAGTTTAAATCCAGTTTAAATAATATTCTAAAAGTAAAACCATTACAAATATAACTATCTTTGTCCAACTCTAAATTCCAATTTTCAAATAACAATAACTAACAACACACTCCCAGCAGCTGAAATAAATTACTCCGATTTCGAATATTAAAAAATATTGGGTACCAAGCGACAAACTAAAACTGACAAATTAAAAATTTCAGTTTAAGCAACAAAAAATCTTAAAACTCACAAAATGTCGACATTTAATCATCTACCAACAGCTAGGGCATCTAAGTGTCGTTCAGATAATAGATTTACTCTAAATCAGGACGACCCAACAACAAACTGCCAGAACTGGGATTTATTTTAACTCCAGACTGCAAACAAATTGGAAAAGATATAAGAGCACGAGTTGTGTTTGACGCAACACAAAAAATTCACTTTTACAATTTTGGGCGCAAGAACCCAGGAATCACAAATAATTCAAAAGTTGCTTTTTTCTTCTTTGAAAGCAACAGAATTTTAAATAGGGCAAACAAGACCCTTGAAGAACACAAAACTCATCTAATTCCAGGGCGACAAATCAATCACTTTTTCCCATATTTTAAGGGGAAAAGTGACTTTTTTATGTCGGACGAACCCAAGGACCGCCTTTAAAAATTTATTTACTAAAAAACACCTCATTATACCCTGCTATCTGTTCGCGTCCGTTTTTGCGTCAATTTGTTGACAGGCGAATATAAAATGCTGATCAATGACAATATTTTTAGTAGCCGCTATTTAACAAAGTGTCCAAATTACGGCGGTTCTGTGGCTTTCACTCTCTTAGAAATATACGAACTTGTTTAGTATTTGCAAACAACCGACGCAACTATAAAGAAATTTACTCTAAATGAACTAACCAGTACTAATGCCGTGCCTGAGCAACCGATAAAGCGTGTGGAAGCAGTAAATCCTGAACCATCCAGCAAGATTTTGGAACTTAAAGCTAGCGATGAGACGAACAACAAGAAAGATTTAAAGCAAGCAGATAAAATTTTCGATAAAACACAGAAACAACAATCAGACGGACCTATTACAACGAATACTGTTCCTGTTGATCTTGGGTTTTGGAAAGAAATATTTGCTGGGTTTCCGCCTTCGCCAACTGCTTCAAGGAATTGTCACACAGGCCTAACAGACAATTCAGACACTGCAGAATCTGACTAAGACTATTTTTTTGAGGGCGACGCCGATGACGAGAAGGATGAGAATAATAACTACTAGAAAGCAGCATTAAAATTAGGAAAGTAGTAGGGAAGAGAGTTAGGGATGGTGTGTAACTTAAACCATTAAATATAGTTGAAGTAGCGTAAAAAATTGAAAAGAAAAAAGCTGTGTGAAAGTGTAGTAATAGGCAATAAAATACTACTATGTAATCAAATAAGCATTGTTCTTAAATAACTTAGAAACAGTTCGTTTTAGAAAAAAAATAACAAAGTAGATAAAATCGTATGTTTTTGGTTAGATACAAAATTAGACATTTTTAAATAGCAATAACCTGAAAAATCTGATTTTTTAAATTATTAAACAAATATTTTTGAGTCTGTGGGAAAAAAATAATTAGTTTGTAAGTAGTTACTTTTAAAAGTATAATTTACTAGTTAAAATTTTTTTTTAAACATCAATATTTTTTAAACCTAAACTTTAAATAGTGTTCTTTTACAAAAAAATTATTTAAAAAACAGAGTAAAGTTTAATGTAATTTAAAAAAAATAAAATGTAAATTGTAAATTTTCTGTAAGTTATTTATATTAAAACTGAACAAGTAACATAGTTAAGTTTAAACTGTGAAAAAAAACAAATAATAAAAATATAAAATGTACGGTGTAATAACGTTTATTGCTTTATAATTCATTATACGTCCCAGATTTTGTAAATCCAATTGTATCTGATTTCTCACCGGCTTGAGCGGTTTGACGCTATTATCCATGTTCATGGTTCCACAAAGTATAACGGTAATCATTTTTATATTTTTAGGCATACCAGTTATTATAATGGTATATACTGAAGACACTTAAATAAATCATTCACCAAAAATATAAGAAATGAAAAAAAATAGAAACTTTAAATATTTGAATTTATTTAAATTTAATTCTGAAACAAATACAAGTTTCTTTAAATTGTCACTAACCAAACAATTTATTTGATTAAAAATTATGATATTATTGTAGGCCAGGGCGCATAGTATTTAAATTGAAACTAACAACTATTCTATTTATTAAAAATTCTGTCTGGTGTAAATCAGCCTAAACATATGCTAACTAAGTGGTACACAGGAATGGAATGACCTTAACCAAATACTACGAGTGTAGGGAATTAAGAAAATCTGAAAAGATTCAAAATCCAGACTCCTTACATGGGCAGTTCTGCCGAATCAATCTAAACAGTAAAGTGCAGTGTATCATACCCTATAGGTGAATATTGCAAGACAGCTATAATAATATTAATGATATTCTAAATGACTGTAAAGGTGGCAGTAAGTACGTATTTACAAAGGTACTCATGTGGTTGGTAGTAGCTCCTTTTAAATTGAGAATTTGCGTTGTGCTTTATGAGAAGCATGAAACAGGAGCAAGAAGGACCGTGGGGGGAAGAGGGGCGGAGATATGTTGGTTGTGGTGGTGAGTAATGGGGGTTTGATAATTCTAAAAGGCGTGTTTACGGGCGTATGTAAATATGCATTGCTCTTAAACGGCTCAGAAATAGCAAATATTTTAAATCAGTAATAAAAATTCAACTTAATTTAAACTTGTGTTGCTAATGCAGTAATCTTATACAAGGTATGTATGAAAAGCGATAATTCAAAATAAATAAATTAAAATACAGTTGTACAAGGAATTTTCTAAAACTGTAAAATGTAATTATTTATAGCAATGCAGTCGTAATAAATACAATAATCAATTTTAAATTTAACCTTCCACAACTATAAAATCATATTCACGTGGAATGACAAACGAACATAAACAAACGTTATAAAATTGTGTAAAAACAATAAAAATATAATACCCCACAACTTACAATTCAAATAAAAATATTTAAAAAACATAAATAAAATATTATGATAATTCTTAATAGAATAACCAGTTAGAAGTTATTACGTTAACGAAAATATGAAGTACACAATAAAAATAAAAATAATATACATGAATGAAAACTAAAACTATACTTATTTAATGAAAACTGCAAAAAAAACAAATACAATATTACCTTATATAATAACAATGCTTATATTAAATGTTTAAAATATTTATTGATTTGTCATAATTTAAAAAAAAGTAGTATTTAGCAGATCAAAAGCATCAAATTGCTCTGCACTTCCATTTTGAGAAATAAGCTCATTCATTAATATTTCGTTTGAGGTCAGTTTCTGGTGTACTTCCTCGGCATTTAAAAACGTTGGTTCAGGGGCGCTACACATTGGCAAGGCACATTCTTCGTCAAATACATCTGACGATTCGGAATCTGAGCTTGAGCTTGAACTGTTTTCATCAGTAGAAATATTTTCCAGATGTTCGAGTAATTCCAAGTTTTTTCCAGGACTTGAATGAAGAGATGGTCTGGTTAATAAAGTTTTTGCTTTCTTGCGAGGGGGAGATAGAAGCAGCTCGTCCTTATCTGTAGCAGCTTTGTGTAGTTGTATTTGTGACACCGTACTCGAACCCCTACTCTGAGGCTGCTTGGCAACTACAATAAAATAAAATGAAATGAAATAAATCTCTTATTCAATTTATATCCCAAAGCCATATCTTGCTGACTGAATTTAATTTTATTTACATATATAAAAAGTTTAAATACTTACTTAAAATTTTCTTTTCACTCTTTGTACTCTTTTCTGGTATTGTTTGACCCTTGGATGGAGTCCTGTCCTTGTGTGGCTGCTTGTCAACTTGAAAAAAATAAAATGAAATGGAATAAATTTTATATTGCATTTATATCTGAAAGCCATATCTTGCCGACTGAATTTAATTTTATTTACATATATAAAAGGCTTAAATACTCACCCAATATTTTATTTTCACTCTTTGTACTCTTTTCTGGTATTTTTTGACCCTTGGATGGAGACCTGTTTCTATGTGACTGGCTCACCCCTTCCTCTGTAGAAATTTGTTGCTCCCAGCTTTTGTTAGATTTACTCATTTCAATGGAACTACGACCCTTGCTGCTGCCTATTTATTTACAATTTTAAAGTTTAATCAAGCGTAAAAACAAATAAAAGTAACTTTTTAAATTTCTTTTAACATAATAGCACACTTGTTCTTGTAACCTGCATCCAACAAAACACTGCAAAGGCTTACCTGCACTTTGTTCATTTACCATTCGAGAATGAGAACAATTAAGTTGCTGTCGTCTCAGTAATTCTATTGGAGCTCCTAATACTGCTCTGTTCACTGCCTATTATATTCAACATAAGCGTTTGATAACAAAATGCAGACAATGATAAATACAAGCTACATTTGACATAATAATGCATTCTTAATCGTTATGTACATCAACAAAAGCGTTTAAAAATCGTACTTGTAATCTGGTTTTTCTTTATGTTGCAATGAGATATAGCAACAGGCTGAGATGAGCTTCTTTAAGTTTTATTGAGACTGCTTGAATTTCCACTACTCCTTTTCTCACGCTCACTTGAGTATTTTTTTCTCTGTTCTTCTGGCTTTATTTTTTCTACAGACTTTGACGTTGGGGTTGATTTTGTATGTCCCTCAGTCTATGGGCTTTTCCTGCGTCCTTTTGGATCGTCTGAAATTAAAAAATGCTATTTACACTCTTATTCCTATTTTGTTTTCTACATTTGTATTTTATTACAAATATACCTACAACTATTACCCCACTTCAATCAAATCTATCTAAACATTATGTTTTAAGCATTACTATTGTAGCTAGCTCTATAGGAAAAGTTTAAAGTTCTTTGTTCATCTGATCGGTCTACGTCCTGTTTCGTCAATTTTGAACTCTTTGTTGTGTAGACGGAAACATTCCTGTTAGCTGAGTTTTTTACAATTTGCATTTTCTTTTCTTGCACAAGCTAAGCATTTTTACTAGACTTATGTATCTTCTCTACCACTGTAACGGAGCTCTGAGTTTCTCTTATATCATTCGTGGCTCTCTGCTACAGTCAGGTTCAGGAGTAGAGCCAGGCTTTTGTCTTGAACTGTCTCGTCTACCTCCTTGCGCTCTGACTCTTCCTTTATTTGTGCTTCTTCCGCGTTTTACACCAGTCTGATCTTCTCTAATCGTAGAAGGCGAAATAGCCAGTTCTTTTCCTGCAATATATATCAATAGGTATTTTATTTATAAATATTAACATCTACATTTTTACAGCATGCTGCACACGCCTGAAATATCACAAAAATTTTAAATCTGTACAAAATAACTTTAGTTTTATCGCTTTTAATTATTAACTACTCAATAAATAAATAAATTTACCATTTCAGTAAGAGCTTCTGCTTGCTGTTAATAGGTTTGCTTCTACAGCAGGCACCAGCGCTGCACTATTTCTTGGAGTGTCGAAGAACTTAATTGTGTCCTCCATAGCATGAACGTCAAGAGAATGCTTCTCTAAAATTCCTATTGCTGCTTTTAGCCTCATAGGAATGTCTTAGAATAGGCGAAATAGCAAAAATCCATCTGTAATCGCGTTTAGGGCTGCCTTGTGCTGATCTGCGATGAGCTTACTGGCCAGAACATGCTGAAGTTCGTACTCGGAGAACAAATTCACAAATTTCGGCAAGTCAATATTTAAAGTCTGGTCACAATAATAAGCAGGACAAATGTCAACAACCTTTCCGGCTTGGTTCAACTGTGTGACTTTTTCGTACAGACACTTCACATAATACTTGTGATTGTTTTGGCAATTAAAAAATTTCCCTACTTTACTATTCAAAAAGCACATGGAATTAAGTTTATTTACAAATTCTGCATTTTTTTATTTTTCAAATTGCAGAGTAGAAGATATTCACCCTTTTTAATGATTTTCCATTTAAAAAGATCCTGTTTGCAGATCACACAATTCACTTGAGTCACATACGCCATAGGTAAATAAATTTTAATTGGAACTATTCTGTAGCAACAGCAAGAAGTAAGTGAGGAAATAAAGAAAATAAGAGAACGAGCAAAACCAAAGACGAGCTACTTAAGATCCTTTGAACTCCAAAGTGTGTACTTTGAGTACCCCCAAAGAGACCTACGTCATGAATACATGTTTTTTAGACGTTATACTGCTCCACCTACACACACAAATGGCATGTAGCACAACAAACATCTAGCTTTGTATAGAAGAGTAGACCAAGTATTCAGTCCTTTCAGCACCCTCACATTTACCAATTTAGGCAGGTTCACTTGCTGTATATAGTCAAATTCCTAGCTACGCGTTTTATGTACAAGTGTGTTTTTATTTAAACTTTAATACAGTATTGTACAACAGTACCCTTCTGAGATTTCTGATTTTTTTCAATTCCGTTTGCTTTAGGTATTTACTTAGAACCGACCAACTAGGTACCTACTTTCTACATTCTAAGTACGTTATCTGTATTTTATATAGTAGTTGTGTGCGTATGTGTGATCACCCCTTATATGTGATCAGTGGCCGCCGTTTAAATATTACCGCCTTAAAAAATCTGTCCATCTAATATTCATACAACCTATAGTCTCAACTATCTTAACTACTGATTTCAGCTTCTTTCCTTGAAAACTCTGGCTATGTAAAATTATGAAAGTTTTGAGTACTTTTTTGAATTGGTCACATTTAAGACCCTACTTTACCATTAACTTTAAATGTATTGATCACATTAAGGGCACTTGGGCCGTTGTAAGACTTTCCGCAGTTTTTTCGTACAATGATCTGTATCTCTTGCAACTTTTAATTTTCGACACGGATCATTTTTTTGTACATACAGTATTAATAGAGAAGTACAATGATAGCTTTTTGGTTATTGTACGTTGTCTGTGGAAAAAGATACAGATTTTCGAAGTTGATAAAAAATGAACCCGATCACACATACGCACTTCCCTACTATATTTTTTCTTGAATTATTTGATTAACTCCGTCTGAGTCCCTTTTTGTTCCTTTTCCATGCCTTTCATGAAGCACGACGTAAATTTTTATTCAAAGGGAGCTACTACTAACCACATAAGTACCTACTCCGTACGTATACACATGTTTTTACAGATATGTATATTTAATATTATTATCAAAAGCATGCAATAAATAATAAGGAAGGCCGTACAAAAGAGTGCGAATTAATGCCAATCTGCCAGTACCAATCACAGTCCATCACAACTACATTGCCGTATTATTTGCAACATAATAGCTGCCATATAACTACAGGCAATCACTAGGTTCTGGTTTTATTTGGTTTATTGGTTGTGTTTAAACGGGAGAAAGTAAAAGAAGGAAGAGGGGAGTACGTCTTCAGATTAAGATGAAGGGATGCTGGGAGGCTGGACCCGGGTAATGAAGTGAGGGAGGGAAAGAGATGCATAGAGAGAGCAATGTAGATTAGTAGGTAGGTAGGGCGAGGAGATGAGTGAAGAGCGAGATATATAATTCAATTAATTACAGTGTAATGGGACAGAGACAGAGACACATACAGAGAGAGAGAGAGAGAGAGAGAGATACAGAGGGAGATATATATGGAGCATGTAGGTATATAGGTACGCATGTACGCAATGCCTACATCAATTAAGTGCAATTCAATGCAATGGAAATGAGTAAGTGTGAGCGAGAGAGAGAGAGAGAGATGCAGATACATGCAATGGCTAATTCAAGTAAGTGGCATGAGGGAAAGCATGTAGGTACATAGAAAGGTGCGTAATGGCTAATTCAATTAAATACGATCAATTCGGTTGAGAGAGAGAGAGAGAATGAAAGAGAAACATGTACATAGGTAGGAGCGTAATCTAATTAGAATGCGCGACACGCGAGTGGAGTGAGTTGAGTAAATGAAAGGCTCTTGTGCGCACAGTTGCAATTATCAATCGCATGTGCCTCACATTATGAAATAGTTTGTATTTTCAGTTCTTATTTGGTCTGATGCCAGTCCCATGGCCAGGATGGACGATACTGAATGTTCCAAATTCTCTCTCTGCTTTCACCACTACTACTACCTACCTGGATCCTTTTAGCTTTTTAATTTGACTGCATTTTGTTCCTTCTTTTCATTTTCCAACTTTAACATTCTACCTTTGTGCTTTATTTTTTTCGTTTGAATTCTGTCGTGTTGAAGTTTAGCTTTTGGTTCTACTTTATTCTTTCTCCACTTCTACAACCAACCTGGATTCTGTTTGCTCCCTCACCTTATATTCTGCTTTGTTTTGTTCCTTTTTTTCATTTCCTAACTTTAACATTTGTGCTTTGTGTTTTATTTTTTGGTTTGAATTCTGTCGTGTTGAAGTTTAGCTTTTGGTTCTACTTTATTCTTTCTCCACTTTCTTTTACTTTCACCTTTACTTTATGCTTCTTCTGTAGTTTTACAAGTTCCGTTGTAATATTTCTTTTGTAAAAATAATATTTTAGTTCAATTAAAGTTAGTATATAATTAAATATGTTGTGTATTAAAATATTTTGCTGCGAGTTACCCGACACAAGATTTTATGCTTTTGTAGCAAAATGTATAGTGTGGACATGTTAACACTAGCGTAAATAGAGCTTTCTATGTATACGTATGTAAATGCCTAGTCATGTTATGTAAAAGTTGTAAAAATAAAAACTCGAGCGTTTTGGCACTTTACCTACCAGGGGCAATGTGAATAGGGGTGCAAAACGTCCTCTCAAAAGTTTCAAAACTTTCTCTGTTCCGAAACAAAATTTTATATTTGAACTTGATATTTTGATGTTAAAAAATATGGCGGATTTTATGGACGACACAGAATGTTGGTTTTCGCGCTAGAAAAATATTACTTTTTGTTTGTGGGGCAATTTTAAAATAATTAAAGCTATTGTGTGCTCCTGATTTTTAGAACCCATAATATCAAAAAACATTAGGCTTTTACGCGCAGTTAAGCAAGCAGCATAACATCGTAGAAATGTCTTTGCCCATGTAGCAATATGTATTGGTACAATGTGTGTCCTTTAAATTTCTGGTTGTAGAAACTTCTTGTTTACAAGGTATACTCGTTGTTGCTAGTGTATATGTTCACACATGTAACCATCTCAGTGTACCCCTATACAACTCTTATTTTTTAGGAATGGCTACTGTTCTCACTGTTTCTTATATAAGTTGTATTACAAAAGGCAAAATGTAAAGGTTTGAAATAGGCGGTCTTTGCAGTAGTTCTCCTTTGCATGTCCACTAAATAACATGATTGGAAATGCAATGTGAGTCCTCGGTTTTAACGTTGCAAATAAATAGAAACTTACAATTATGTTTCTTTGCTTTGTTTTGTGCCATCGAAATAAATATTTTTCAAGAAATAAAATTCGCTGTTGCAACTGAACTACAACTGCAGTATATTTATGCCACTAATATTAAATCTAATTTATAAACGTTTGAGTCTAGAACCCAAGGTTTACATTTTATACATTTTATTTTACTTTTTAAACTTTCACTTATACAAATTCAGAGTATAAAATATTTCACACGTTAGTAATAAACTCTGGACAAAGTATTATTATATTTCACACATACGACTTGCTACTGCTTTTTAAAATTGAACACAGAACTAAACTTTAAATTTATAACAAGAACGTGGCAACATTTTCAAGAGACATGACTAGGAAACATACAATAATATTTCTGTTGGACACACTACAAAATTCACAACACTACAAATGTTTTATATTATTATTTCTATAAACTTGCGAGTTGCAGTTTACAAATTATATTCTTCATTGCTGTTTTCGTCTTCTGCATCGCAGTCTTCGTCAGAATTGTCAGAGTTGTCAATGTCTGAATCAGTGACGGCAGCAACATCAGAATAGTCAATTGGTTGTTCCGGTGACGGTTGAAACCCTGCTACAGCAGTAGAAATAACTTCATCTCAATCGACTTCCACACGTTGTGGTGCCGGCTGAACTTTGACAGCTGGTTCTTTAAAATGTTTTCCTGTATAGCTTCTTGGGCATTCAACTTGGACACACACTCACACACACACATTGAAAAATATAAAAAATGTATGAAACGTTGATGCTTTTAAAAACGTTCCACACTGCGTGAACAACTTATACTTCTGTAATTAATACGCATCAAAATGTCAACAAATACGCATGTTGTGCGTTTAATACATACGCGTTGCCACATTTATCAATACGAATTGAGACGTTTAATTGTACGCATATTGTTTTTTTAATTATCACACAATGCAACTATAATCAATATGCATGTTGTGCCGTTAATAAGAACGCACTCTGATTTTAATCAATACGCATAAGGACACACAATAATACGCGCTTAGGGTCTAATGCTTTGTTATTTATACTTACAATATATTATTATTTATATTTACAGTAATACATTTCATTTATAGCATTAATAACATCAAGCATTATTCTGTTGCTTATTCAAATGTTGCTACAGCTGCCCAGTATTAAACTAACCGTCAAGTATTTAACATAAACATGACACATGTAATATTACTGAGTGAGCTAGTATGGGCATGTACTGTTGTCACGTTTAGTATTGAGCGTTTTGTACATGCGCAATGAGATTGGTGTTTGAATATCACATTTAGCATTTTTTAAATCCTTGGTGTGTCACTTAATGTACTTCACACCATTGAGTTTATGTGTCATATGTTTTTGAATATACCTGCTAGCTACTCGCGCCTTAAATTATTTAAAAGTTTTAACACAAGGAAAGGAAAAATTATTAGTAGTTCATACGTCTTGGATCAACAGACCCCGTTTTACTTTATTCGAGCTGAAATTTAAATCAATGGCAATGTTGTCTTTATTAATAATTACTTATCGATGACTCTACTCAATACGCATTGAGAAATTTATTGATGCGTGTGTTATGCTTGTCCTAATAACAAAATTTAAATTTAAACCATAAGCACTGATACTCTATTTAATAAATATGTTGTGTCTCCAATAATTTTGTATTGCGACGAAATGAAATACGCATTCGGACACTATTAAATATTCATGTAATATTAATAATTACTTGTCGATGACTCTACTCAATACGCATTGAGACGTAAATCAATACCCATGCTGTGTCGCTCTAATTACACACTGCAAAATGTATCAATACGCTTAGAGGCGGTAATCAATACGCATGTTTTGTCTCCAATATTTACGCATAACTACTTAATGTTGTACCCATTCAGACTTAAATTCCAAAGAATTCTTGTTTTCTTATTACTAAAACATAGCAATATAATTTATTGCAAACTAACAAGTTAATAAATAGCATGTTGTGAATGTAATAATTACGCATTGTAAATTTATACAAAACGCACTGACACGCTAACTAATACGAATGTTGCACTTCTATTATTTACGCATTGCTACTTTAACTAATATGCATTGTGATGTAAATCAATACTAATATTGTGACATAAATATTTACGCATAGCAGCCCACATCAATACGCATTGATACACAACTTAACACGCATTAGAATGTTAAACAAAAATCATTGAGACGCCAATCAGTACGCACGTTGTGTGTATAATTGGTAAGCTTTGCAAGTTTAATCAATACGAATTAAGACGTTATATAGGCCTTATGCTTTGAGTTTTTGAATTTCTGTTCAACCCAAATCACAATATAATATATTTTACCTACCATTTATATCAGACTGACTGCTCTACATAACGTGAACTACATAAACAAGAAAATGTTATAGAACAAAATTAACTAGAACAGCTATTTACTGCAAATACCGCTCAACAAACTGCAACACGCACATTTAAAACATTACAAGTGCATTATATGTTTATGCTTGCAAAAACGCACAGTGCCTAGAAAAATTAAAGATTTCTTAAACAATACGCTTTCAAACGTTAGGTAATACGCATATTGTTTTAATTACTTTACTAAACATTAAGCCTTTTTAATACGCATTGAGACGTTATAAATTACGAATGACAGGTCTTATGATTTCAATTTGTTTGCTTAGACCCACTTACAATTTTAAATATTTTGTAAAGCATTTGTAAAAAGAACAAAACAATATTCTGTCTTACACAAACAGGTTGCTACAGGTTCTTTGAATTAAATTGACGTCTGTTTATACAATTATTAACCTAAGCATGAAACATGTTATATAACAAGATGGACTAGTATTACCCTATAGTGGTGCCGCGGTAAGTAATGAGCGTTTTGTACATGCGCAATGAGATTGGTGTTCCAATATCACATTCAGCACTAATTCTATCCTTGGTGTGTCACTTAATGTACTTCACACCAATGAGTTTATGTGTCATATGTTTTTGAATATACCTGCTAGCTACTCGCGCCTTAAATTATTAAAACGTTTTAACACAAGGACAGTAAAAGTTATTGTGAGGTTATACGCATTGAAGCAACAGACCTCCTTTTGACTTTATTAAAGCTCAACTCTAAACGCAAGGATAATACTTTTATTATTGCTGAACACACATTAAACTTAAATCATTGCCAATGTTGTCTTTATTAATAATTACCTATTGATGACTCTACTCAATACGCATTGAGACGTGAATCAATACCCATGCTGTGTCGGTATAATTACGCACTGCAAAATGTATCAATACGCACTGAGACATGAGCCACTATGAATGTTAAGCCTTTTAACAATACGCATTAGGACGTTAATTAAAACGCATATTTTGCTTCTTATAATTACGCATTGAGACACTTATCAATACAGATGTTGTGAATTTAATAATAACGCATTGCAAATTTAAATAATACGAACTAGGAAATTGATCTATACGCATGTTGTGCCTTTATAAATAACACATTGCAACTTCAATTGTCACGCATAATGACGTTATATATTACGCAATTGTAGCATAAGGCGTTGGTATTGGAAGTGTTTTGTTCAGGCGGAATCACGATAATGATCATTTCACATACCATTTTTAAAACTAACAGAGCATCAATCTATACACACAAGTTGCTACAGATTCTTGGAATTGAAATGACGACTCTATATATAATCAACAACATCAATATAATAATCGTTTTTAAACAAGGTTGACTAGTACAGCTATATACTTTAATTACTGCTGCGCAACGCACTCGTTGAAAAATAAAACAACAATTAATCAATTTAAACATACATTAACTTTTAGTGTTGACGAAATATCTGTAAATCATTGTTAAACATGATTATTAAAACGATAAAGTGTCGTAAAAATATATTTACGAATAATAATTGTGCATCACATTCGGGCCCCAAAGCCAAATTGTGATGCAATGTTATAGTTTCAATACAGTTCAACACATGTTTATATTACGACTTTTCATCTTTTGTTGTTTTGCAGTCAGAAATAAGTTTCCACAGCAAATAAATGTGGGTATACTTGAGTGATAGAAACTAACGACACTTTGAGTAATTTCACACACGTCCAGGAATTGTACGTTTTGATAAGTCTGCAAATAGGGCTGTTTGGTTGCATGTCAACACTTTGGGTTTATTATGTTGCTACAATGAAACACAACTGTAAAAGTATTAATCAATACAACAGTTACTAAAGGCAAATATAATATGATGACCCTGTAATTACTAAAGGTATTTATTTACATTTTCCAGGACTGTAGTAAGTAGATCTTACAAAACATTGCTTCTCACAAATGATAATATGTTAATAATAAACTATTAAAGAAATTGTATAAAACGTTTTAATTTATTTTTTTATGAATTTAGTAACGCATTTATTACTGGCTTGTATAGTTAAATGACTTAAGCTTGTACAATCAGCGTATAATTTATACATTGGAAGCTTTGTTACTTTTTTATCTGCGGACAATGTGAAGACATTATGAGGGTAGTAACTGCTTTTATTAGATTGATCAGACCGTAATCACTGTTTAATTAACTTTAATAAATGTAAAGTGTTATTACTAATATTGTGCTATTGATAAAATCATGAATATTGAAGGTTCAACACCAGTCATTTTAGATTTGTAGTTATTGATTTCGAATATAACATATGCAGTGTCAAAGCAGACGTATTACTTCTGAATTGAGAAGACAGTTATATTTTTAAATTAAATAGCATTTTAAACCTTTGAGATTATTTGAAACTCTTTGAAACTGTATTTAACAGTAAGAATGCTTGCCATACTTCTTAAAAAAGAGCAAAGTGCAATTTAATATGACCAGCATATAATTCTGCAAGAGAAATAGTTATTTACTCTAGTGATGTCGATACAAGCTGACTACAAGTCCCTATTTCTGTTTAGCAAGTTGAATATAGAAGTTAACCGATATTACATCTTCAACTTTGAAATGAGCATTAGGAGTGAACACGATAAGATTTCGCAAAATTTCCAAACAGAATAAATCTTTATTTAGAATTTAAGATTTATTTTTCTAGAAACATAGTTTTACCAAACGTACATACTTAGTTTGGGTGTAAAGCTACAGTAATGCAGTTAATTATAAATAGTAAACGTGTCATTAGGTCAGAGAAAGTAATATGATCGGTACTTTGTGGTAATTGTGAACTTTTTAAAGTGAAAAACAGTGACAAGAGTGCTTTTAGCTTATAAAGTAGCAACATGAGAAGCTTTACCTTACCTTTCTTTGTTTAGTTAGGGACAAAACGTATAATGTGTAGGAATATGCAAAGCTCAGCTCACCAGAACAGTATAGTACAAACTCAAGGTCAGTATCCCAAAACCTTAAGTGTACTACAAACACACTTCAAAACAAGACTTTTTTGAATCTGTGTTCTGTCATTTCATAATAATAATACTGATACAACACAGAACAGTATTAAATGTGATCCTGCGGTGGTGGAAGTAATAATATCAGTAGCGTAAATATTAGTTGTACGTGAAGTCAAGTAGTAAATTGCTCTAAGTCGTACAGAATTATCAAACCCCACGATTGTACACCACAGTCTTGCCAGTTAAATGCAAACCAAGTCACATCATAACAACATAACATGACAACTAGCAACTTAAGTCAAGCCAGCATCACGACATGTACATACCTACTTGAACAAAGCTAAATCTACTGCCGTGCATATTTTAGTATTGACAATTGTCTTAAACATTGTGACATGTTAAATGTTTGAAAGCGCTATGTACATTTTTGGCAATGCAAATTGATTGATGTTTTAAAATGTGTAATGAATATTGACTGCTGTCATTTATAATTAATGTGTAGCTGATAATAAATGTATCAAAATGTTCAGTGTGAGGAATATGGGTGCGTGTGCTGCAATTAGTTTTAATGTGTGGTGTATTTTGTTGTAGTTAGTTATAAATAATGTCACAGTATTGATAAATGTCGCGGTACGTATATGTCTGGGGCATATTATGCGTATTATTGAGCGTCTCATTGCGTATTGTACATCGTTTCTCAATATGTATTGAATACTGTTTTATTATGTGCAGTGTTTTTTGTTAAAATTAATTTAATTCAATGCATCAGTACTGACTAATATTTCTTAATGTGTATTGTGAAATTTTGTAAAGTGGGATTGTACATTGTATTCTATTGTGTGTTAAATAATGCTTTAAAATGTGTGATGTATATTGTCTGAATTAATATTATACAACGTTTTAGTATTGATTGATGTTTTATGCTTTGTATTGTGACATGTCATGATGCGTATTGTACATCGTTACTCAATATGTATTGATTAATATTTTAAAATTTTTAGTGTATATAGTATGCGTACTATTGATTTATAATGTGCACTTAAGAATAAATGTATTAGAATTCCTAGTGTCCCGAATGTAGATGCGTACTTTTGAATTATACTTAACGTGTATTGAATAATAATGGTTTTCAATGTGTAGTGTATATTGTATTACCTAATTTAATAAGTTGTCTTAGTGTCAATACCTCTCTCAGTTTATGTAATGTGAAACATCTTATTGCGTACTGTACAACGTTTTCAAATGCGTAGTAAATATTAATTTAAAACGTGTAATGTAATTGTTTCTGAAACAATATTGTATATTATTTCCTTATGTGTATTAATTATTGTTTTAAAATGTGTAGTGTATATTTCTTGCAATAATGAATATATATATTATGTAGCTATTTTAAAATATTTCAGAATGCTTAGTGTGAGAAATCTTGAAGTGTATTTAACAATTAGTTAAGCGTGTTGTGTATATTGTTGTTAGTAGTTATAAATAATATCAAAGCATCAATAAATGTCGCGATACGTACATATTAAGGGAACAGCATGCGTATTGATTTACGGCTTAATGCTTAATTTACAATGTTTTTATGTGTATTAAATAATAGTTTAAGATGTGTGATGCAAATTGTCAAAATCATTGTGTAGTGTACAGTGTTTTTTAAAGTGTAAAGAAAACTGTTTTAATATGTGCAGTGAATATTGTTGTAATTATTATAATTAAATGTATCAGTATTGTTTAATCATAATGCGTATTTAATAAAGGCAAAACAATCGTATTAATTTAATTTTCAATGCGTGTTGGTTTAATTTGCCACGCATAATTTTTACAGCTACAGCATATATATTTATTGAATTGTCAACGCATATAAAGTATATTCGCAACGCTGTAATAATAAAGGCACAACATAAGTAGGCATTAGCGTCTAAATGCCTATTGATTATAGTTGCAATGTGCAGTTTTTAAATAATCAACATGCGCACTGACTAGCGTATAAATGCGTATTTCCTATGCATAATTTATATTTGTACAACATGCGAATTGATAAACGTCTTACTAGGCATTAGTTAAATTTGCAGTGCGTAATTCAGATCATCTGTGCTCATAAGCGTCTCATTGCGTTTTGATTAAGGATGCAATGTGTAATTTATAAAGGCACAACATACGATCAATGTCTCAGTGAGTATTTATTACATAAATGTAAACATTATCACGCAGTTAGCTTCTTTGAAAGCATAATATATAATACTCATGTTTTATTTTTCAACGAGTGCGTTGCGCAGCAGTAATTAAAGTATATAGCTGTACTAGTCAACCTTGTTTAAAAACGATTATTATATTGATGTTGTTGATTATATATAGAGTCGTCATTTCAATTCCAAGAATCTGTAGCAACTTGTGTGTATAGATTGATGCTCTGTTAGTTTTAAAAATGGTATGTGAAATGATCATTATCGTGATTCCGCCTGAACAAAACACTTCCAATACCAACGCCTTATGCTACAATTGCGTAATATATAACGTCATTATGCGTGACAATTGAAGTTGCAATGTGTTATTTATAAAGGCACAACATGCGTATAGATCAATTTCCTAGTTCGTATTATTTAAATTTGCAATGCGTTATTATTAAATTCACAACATCTGTATTGATAAGTGTCTCAATGCGTAATTATAAGAAGCAAAATATGCGTTTTAATTAACGTCCTAATGCGTATTGTTAAAAGGCTTAACATTCATAGTGGCTCATGTCTCAGTGCGTATTGATACATTTTGCAGTGCGTAATTATACCGACACAGCATGGGTATTGATTCACGTCTCAATGCGTATTGAGTAGAGTCATCAATAGGTAATTATTAATAAAGACAACATTGGCAATGATTTAAGTTTAATGTGTGTTCAGCAATAATAAAAGTATTATCCTTGCGTTTAGAGTTGAGCTTTAATAAAGTCAAAAGGAGGTCTGTTGCTTCAATGCGTATAACCTCACAATAACTTTTACTGTCCTTGTGTTAAAACGTTTTAATAATTTAAGGCGCGAGTAGCTAGCAGGTATATTCAAAAACATATGACACATAAACTCATTGGTGTGAAGTACATTAAGTGACACACCAAGGATAGAATTAGTGCTGAATGTGATATTGGAACACCAATCTCATTGCGCATGTACAAAACGCTCATTACTTACCGCGGCACCACTATAGGGTAATACTAGTCCATCTTGTTATATAACATGTTTCATGCTTAGGTTAATAATTGTATAAACAGACGTCAATTTAATTCAAAGAACCTGTAGCAACCTGTTTGTGTAAGACAGAATATTGTTTTGTTCTTTTTACAAATGCTTTACAAAATATTTAAAATTGTAAGTGGGTCTAAGCAAACAAATTGAAATCATAAGACCTGTCATTCGTAATTTATAACGTCTCAATGCGTATTAAAAAGGCTTAATGTTTAGTAAAGTAATTAAAACAATATGCGTATTACCTAACGTTTGAAAGCGTATTGTTTAAGAAATCTTTAATTTTTCTAGGCACTGTGCGTTTTTGCAAGCATAAACATATAATGCACTTGTAATGTTTTAAATGTGCGTGTTGCAGTTTGTTGAGCGGTATTTGCAGTAAATAGCTGTTCTAGTTAATTTTGTTCTATAACATTTTCTTGTTTATGTAGTTCACGTTATGTAGAGCAGTCAGTCTGATATAAATGGTAGGTAAAATATATTATATTGTGATTTGGGTTGAACAGAAATTCAAAAACTCAAAGCATAAGGCCTATATAACGTCTTAATTCGTATTGATTAAACTTGCAAAGCTTACCAATTATACACACAACGTGCGTACTGATTGGCGTCTCAATGATTTTTGTTTAACATTCTAATGCGTGTTAAGTTGTGTATCAATGCGTATTGATGTGGGCTGCTATGCGTAAATATTTATGTCACAATATTAGTATTGATTTACATCACAATGCATATTAGTTAAAGTAGCAATGCGTAAATAATAGAAGTGCAACATTCGTATTAGTTAGCGTGTCAGTGCGTTTTGTATAAATTTACAATGCGTAATTATTACATTCACAACATGCTATTTATTAACTTGTTAGTTTGCAATAAATTATATTGCTATGTTTTAGTAATAAGAAAACAAGAATTCTTTGGAATTTAAGTCTGAATGGGTACAACATTAAGTAGTTATGCGTAAATATTGGAGACAAAACATGCGTATTGATTACCGCCTCTAAGCGTATTGATACATTTTGCAGTGTGTAATTAGAGCGACACAGCATGGGTATTGATTTACGTCTCAATGCGTATTGAGTAGAGTCATCGACAAGTAATTATTAATATTACATGAATATTTAATAGTGTCCGAATGCGTATTTCATTTCGTCGCAATACAAAATTATTGGAGACACAACATATTCATTAAATAGAGTATCAGTGCTTATGGTTTAAATTTAAATTTTGTTATTAGGACAAGCATAACACACGCATCAATAAATTTCTCAATGCGTATTGAGTAGAGTCATCGATAAGTAATTATTAATAAAGACAACATTGCCATTGATTTAAATTTCAGCTCGAATAAAGTAAAACGGGGTCTGTTGATCCAAGACGTATGAACTACTAATAATTTTTCCTTTCCTTGTGTTAAAACTTTTAAATAATTTAAGGCGCGAGTAGCTAGCAGGTATATTCAAAAACATATGACACATAAACTCAATGGTGTGAAGTACATTAAGTGACACACCAAGGATTTAAAAAATGCTAAATGTGATATTCAAACACCAATCTCATTGCGCATGTACAAAACGCTCAATACCAAACGTGACAACAGTACATGCCCATACTAGCTCACTCAGTAATATTACATGTGTCATGTTTATGTTAAATACTTGACGGTTAGTTTAATACTGGGCAGCTGTAGCAACATTTGAATAAGCAACAGAATAATGATTGATGTTATAAATGCTATAAATAAAATGTATTACTGTAAATATAAATAATATTATATTGTAAGTATAAATAACAAAGCATTAGACCCTAAGCGCGTATTAATGTGTGTCCTTATGCGTATTGATTAAAATCAGAGTGCGTTCTTATTAACGGCACAACATGCATATTGATTATAGTTGCATTGTGTGATAATTAAAAAAACAATATGCGTACAATTAAACGTCTCAATTCGTATTGATAAATGTGGCAACGCGTATGTATTAAACGCACAACATGCGTATTTGTTGACATTTTGATGCGTATTAATTACAGAAGTATAAGTTGTTCACGCAGTGTGGAACGTTTTTAAAAGCATCAACGTTTCATACATTTTTTATATTTTTCAATGTGTGTGTGTGAGTGTGTGTCCAAGTTGAATGCCCAAGAAGCTATACAGGAAAACATTTTAAAGAACCAGCTGTCAAAGTTCAGCCGGCACCACAACGTGTGGAAGTCGATTGAGATGAAGTTATTTCTACTGCTGTAGCAGGGTTTCAACCGTCACCGGAACAACCAATTGACTATTCTGATGTTGCTGCCGTCACTGATTCAGACATTGACAACTCTGACAATTCTGACGAAGACTGCGATGCAGAAGACGAAAACAGCAATGAAGAATATAATTTGTAAACTGCAACTCGCAAGTTTATAGAAATAATAATATAAAACATTTGTAGTGTTGTGAATTTTGTAGTGTGTCCAACAGAAATATTATTGTATGTGTCCTCGTCATGTCTCTTGAAAATGTTGCCACGTTCTTGTTATAAATTTAAAGTTTAGTTCTGTGTTCAATTTTAAAAAGCAGTAGCAAGTCGTATGTGTGAAATATAATAATACTTTGTCTAGAGTTTATTACTAACGTGTAAAATATTTTATACTCTGAATTTGTATAAGTGAAAGTTTAAAAAGTAAAATAAAATGTATAAAATGTAAACCTTGGGTTCTAGACTCGAACGTTTATAAATTAGATTTAATATTAGTGGCATAAATATACTGCAGTTGTAGTTCAGTTGCAACAGCGAATTTTATTTCTTGAAAAATATTTATTTCGATGGCACAAAACAAAGCAAAGAAACATAATTGTAAGTTTCTATTTATTTGCAACGTTAAAACCGAGGACTCACATTGCATTTCCAATCATGTTATTTAGTGGACATGCAAAGGAGAACTACTGCAAAGACCGCCTATTTCAAACCTTTACATTTTGCCTTTTGTAATACAACTTATATAAGAAACAGTGAGAACAGTAGCCATTCCTAAAAAATAAGAGTTGTATAGGGGTACACTGAGATGGTTACATGTGTGAACATATACACTAGCAACAACGAGTATACCTTGTAAACAAGAAGTTTCTACAACCAGAAATTTAAAGGACACACATTGTACCAATACATATTGCTACATGGGCAAAGACATTTCTACGATGTTATGCTGCTTGCTTAACTGCGCGTAAAAGCCTAATGTTTTTTGATATTATGGGTTCTAAAAATCAGGAGCACACAATGGCTTTAATTATTTTAAAATTGCCCCACAAACAAAAAAGTAATATTTTTCTAGCGCGAAAACCAACATTCTGTGTCGTCCATAAAATCCGCCATATTTTTTAACATCAAAATATCAAGTTCAAATATAAAATTTTGTTTCGGAACAGAGAAAGTTTTGAAACTTTTGAGAGGACGTTTTGCACCCCTATTCACATTGCCCCTGGTAGGTTAAGTGCCAAAACGCTCGAGTTTTTATTTTTACAACTTTTACATAACATGACTAGGCATTTACATACGTATACATAGAAAGCTCTATTTACGCTAGTGTTAACATGTCTACACTATACATTTTGCTACAAAAGCATAAAATCTTGTGTCGGGTAACTCGCAGCAAAATATTTTAATACACAACATATTTAATTATATACTAACTTTAATTGAACTAAAATATTATTTTTACAAAAGAAATATTACAACGGAACTTGTAAAACTACAGAAGAAGCATAAAGTAAAGGTGAAAGTAAAAGAAAGTGGAGAAAGAATAAAGTAGAACCAAAAGCTAAACTTCAACACGACAGAATTCAAACCAAAAAATAAAACACAAAGCACAAATGTTAAAGTTGGGAAATGAAAAAAAGGAACAAAACAAAGCAGAATATAAGGTGAGGGAGCAAACAGAATCCAGGTTGGTTGTAGAAGTGGAGAAAGAATAAAGTAGAACCAAAAGCTAAACTTCAACACGACAATAGTAGTGAAAAATAAAGCACAAAGGTAGAATGTTAAAGTTGGGAAATGAAAAGAAGGAACAAAATGCAGTCAAATTAAAAAGCTAAAAGGATCCAGGTAGGTAGTAGTAGTGGTGAAAGCAGAGAGAGAATTTGGAACATTCAGTATCGTCCATCCTGGCCATGGGACTGGCACCAGACCAAATATGAACTGAAAATACAAACTATTTCATGATGTGAGGCACATGCGATTGATAATTGCAACTGTGCGCACAAGAGCCTTTCATTTACTCAACTCACTCCACTCGCGTGTCGCGCATTCTAATTAGATTACGCTCCTACCTATGTACATGTTTCTCTTTCTTTCTCTCTCTCTCTCTTAACCGAATTGATCGTATTTAATTGAATTAGCCATTACGCACCTTTCTATGTACCTACATGCTTTCCCTCATGCCACTTACTTGAATTAGCCATTGCATGTATCTGCATCTCTCTCTCTCTCTCTCTCGCTCACACTTACTCATTTCCATTGCATTGAATTGCACTTAATTGATGTAGGCGTTGCGTACCTGCGTACCTATAGACCTACATGCTCCATATATATCTCCCTCTGTATCTCTCTCTCTCTCTCTCTCTCTCTCTGTCTGTGTCTCTGTCCCATTACACTGTAATTAATTGAATTATATATCTCGCTCTTCACTCATCTCCTCGCCCTACCTACCTACTAATCTACATTGCTCTCTCTATGCATCTCTTTCCCTCCCTCACTCCATTACCCGGGTCCAGCCTCCCAGCATCTCTTCATCTTAATCTGAAGACGTACTCCCCTCTTCCTTCTTTTACTTTCTCCCGTTTAAACACAACCAATAAACCAAATAAAACCAGAACCTAGTGATTGCCTGTAGTCATATATGCCAGTAATTACGGCAGTCACATATCCTCGTACGAATCCCGTATCATTCTGCATATCTGCACATGCATTTTTATTTTTTTTCGCAACACTACAACTACAAAAGTACTATTACTACTAAAATGTGAATTAAACTTCATTCAGATGTATATAATTCAATTTAATGTTATGGAAATGCCCCTATAAACATGAATAAAAAAAAATCTTTAGAAAATCAAATAGTAATTTACTACACTGTTAGAGACCAGGACCAGAGAGTTGCAGAAATGTATACCATTTTTGTGGAAGGTCATCGGGAAAGTGCCACAGATTTAAAATTATCTGCGAGCTTATTAGAAGATAAAAATAAAAACAAATGGTAAGGCCAGTTGAAAATATTGCCTATTTACGGTTTTTTTTGCAAACTGCGCATACTAACTTCGGGCTGGTTTGGTGGCAGAACATATTGGAATTCGGGTATGTTGAAGTGCATCTAAAGAAAATTCTGGTTGTGGGTCAGTTTCGAGAAATGCACTTTTAAGGGTGATTTGCACTTTGACACGATGACCACTGACCAAATTGGACCTAATATCTTTTGCCGTCAGGTCTCATGCAGTCTCTTTTAAAATAGAACGGTAAACATTTAAATAGGCAAACGACACATTTTAATTTTTGTTTTTGTACGAACCTCTTTCAGTCACTAACACAGAACATTATAGCACACTAAACTAATCAAAAACAATATAAATCATCTCTTTTTCATGTAATACAGATGAAGAAAAAATAGAAATATAGAAGATTAGACATTATAAACTGTCAACGTTTCTGAGACGCTTAGGAGCAATGCATATATTAACACACATTTGTGCATGGATGTTACTGTTTTGAAGAAACCTAACTTATTAAGCAAAACAACAATAAACTAATATAAAACAACTCTACACACTGTCCAATTTCAATGTAATCGTCAAAACCGGGAAAATGTATTCGTTGGATTACGACGTACCACTTACGTAATATAAGTAAAACCAATTTAATGAATCAACCCTTAAAATGCAATAATTTGATTGAGATCATTTGAATAACATCTCGAAGTACATAGCTCATTTAGATAACCTGTTATTTTTCCACTGTAGTTTAAAAACACTGAATGGCAGAAGGTTGACACAAATGGCGCCATCTAAATATACTAAAATTTTGGACGCAACCGTACCAATGCGTAAATAGCTGTCTCTAACGTGGGGTGTCTTGTTTTTTCAAAGTGGACAGCGACGCCACATTTTAAAGCGCAGGCCTTTCCCCTCCGGGTAAAAATATACCGTTATACCCCCCCCCCCTCCTCCCCCTTCGCGAAAACAAGTTCCGAATTCACTGCACCTATACCGTATTGCATATAATAGTGCAGATCTATATTACCAAATAGGTCTGAAAAGATTGGAATTAAAATGGTACACTAGTCATTTAAAACAGTTCTATATTGCAGTACCGCAGTACACGGCGCGGGGTTAGAATTGTGCACGGGCCCGAGGGTTTAGAATTTGAATAGTACATTCTGCATGAAAGTCAACTACCATCTAATTATCTCTGTAGGCGTCATTTAAGAAATATAAATACACAAAAGCTGACACAATCAGAACGGAACACTTCCGAGCCGTTTAAGAGCAATGCGTATATACATATATTTACCCGTATCAATTTTCATGCCTTTCTTACTCCCACACCCAAACTCACCCCACCACCACCCAAACAGCCCTATGCTACAATACACTTACGAATCCCTCCATCAACCCAGTAGTAGTAGTTGTTAGCTAGGTGAAACACCGCTGTGTGTTAATATATCTACACGAAATAATATTACAGTTGACCAAAAATCGTTTAAAATTTATACCACCGTATATTACGCTAAATTAGTGTTATGCAATCGTAAATGAGTTGTCTCAGGCCAGTGGTTAAGAGGGTGGGACCCATATAGAAGGCTGCAGGTTTGACTCTGAGTTTTTGTATTACTTTTTTAATCAGTTATTCACGTAACTGATAGGGATTTTATTGCGGGTCCTGGCAAATCCAAATTGGAACGGGCTGAGATTACGGATAGAGGGGATTCTTTTGTAACTCAAGAACAAGCCCGGAGTGATTTAATATTATATGCACTGCTAAATGGAGGGATTTATGCAATACAGAAAATAGAGCACATGCTTTATGATATGATGCTTATAGGTATGGAGGGCTGATGCTTTTCTAACCTAACTACTTATCGTTCCAACTAATACTTAATTAAATATATTATATTTAAGATGGAATATGTGAGTAGAGGAGAGTAGTGGGCTTTACCTATTTTGGGGAGGGGTTATCTGGTAGGGGTGAGGGGTAGTACCCGGTGGGGACAGGAGAGATGTGGGGAAGGATGTGGGCTACAGCATTGGGAAGAGATGGCAGCGTATAATGGTAATGGGCTGTAAGTATGATGGGAAGCGATCGGAAAATATAGCGTTTCACATTCCCCGTATACTCAGAGTGTGAGTGAGGAGAAAAAGACGAGAGCGGAAAACTGCATAAAAAATAAAATTTAAATAGGCCATAATGCTATTATGTAGTATGGCAAGGCCTGATGTGCTCTGTGTGCTGTGGTAGTGGACGAATTGGTGAACGAGGCTGTGTGAGCGTGGACGAGAACCAAAAAGGGGTGAGTGGTAGATAAGGGCCCACTGTGTGTAGTATACGCCGTCTACTCAACACATCTTCTTGTTATCAGTGCTCCTCATTCACCTCTTCCTCTGCAATTCTGCTCCTCAGCAAAACTATATTATAGAGTTTAATATTTAAATGATGTCAGTGCCAGGAAGCACTGCCCGGCTCTATCATCTCTCTTGCTGCCTACCTGCCTGCCTAGCCTGCCTGCCTGAATGGATGGACGGATGGATGGATGGATGGATGGGCTCTAAGATGTGGACTCGTGGATTCTCACTCTCTCGTCATGGATTTCTCCTCTGATTTGAAACGGCGATGCGGACTGGAGCTGGACCTCTACGCGGACTCTAGCGATGGACTTTGGATCAAGTTTTTGGAACTTTTGGCGTGGACCACCATCGACTTGAGGGAGAAAAATGCAAATTGAGGACTGGACTTTGGATTATTGGAACCAGATGTCGGCGATGTCGTGTCCTAAACTTCTTGATGGTCATGATGTTTCCCAAAATTCTTGATGTGGCCTACCCAACTGTGTACACTTGCTGCCAAAACGTGTCTGGATTCTCTGGAAACTCCCGTGTGCTGCCGCGATGGATTTAAACTTCTAAAACGTTTATATGTTGTCTGATGATATGATGTAGCTTGCCCAACTGTGTACACTTGCTGCCTAAATGTGTCTGGACTCTCTGGAAACTTCCGTGTGCTGCCGCGATGAATAATATAAACTTCTAAAACGTTTATATGTTTTCTGATGATATGATGTAGCCTGCCCAACTGTGTACACTTGCTGCTTAAATGTGTCTGGACTCTCTGGAAACTTCCGTGTGCTGCCGCGATGGATAATATAAACTTTTAAAACGTTTATATGTTTTCTGATGATATGATGTAGCCTGCCCAACTGTGTACACTTGCTGCTTAAATGTGTCTGGACTCTCTGGAAACTTCCGTGTGCTGCCGCGATGGATAATATGAACTTCTAAATCGTTTATATGTTTTCTGATGATATGATGTAGCCTGCCCAACTGTGTACACTTGCTGCTTAAATATGTCTGGACTCTCTGGAAACTTCCATGTGCTGCCGCGATGGGAAATATAAACTTGTCAAACGTTTACATGTTGCCTAATATTATGATGTAGCCTGCCCAACTGTGCACACTTGCAGCGTAAATGTGTCTGCATCAGGTTGAAACGTGTCTAGCTATTTATAAATTGCAGTTTACAATACCTTACGAATACATCGTATCCACACACCATTTTACAATTTACATTTGTAAAGTTTTATTTTTTGGCGCACTTTAAAATATTTAAATTCTGGAAATGCATTTTTCAAATGTTTTATATTTTCTTTAAATTAAAATTAAATTAAAACTTTAAAGAGTAAAACTAAATATTTTAACAACATTTATTAAACTTTAACTAAGCTCACTGCAAACTTGCAATACAAAAGTTATTAAAAAAGAAACAAAAATGTTCTAATGTATTTTGTACATACTACGAAAAATAAGTAAGCACACAGCTAAATATATAAACTGAATTCAGTAGTTGTTGTCTACATCATCTTCATCGTCAGCATCATTGCCAGATTTTTCAGATACTCCTGATTCGTCGTCTGTAGATCCAGAATGACATTCCATAGACAAAGTAGGCGACGGTGGAAAACCAGAAAATATTTCTTGCCAATCGATTGTGAACACTGGTTTGACTGCTGGTGAATTCGGCGGTGGAACTGCCCCGCTGCCATGCATGTCAGTATTTGCTGCCACGTTTCCAGTGTCCAATGTACTTAGTTGTATTTGCTGAGGCACATTGTCCAAGCTGATGTTTTCCGCGTAGGCAGTACTTAGGTCTGGCAACGTCAACTGTGGTCCAGAAAATGCTTGAGCACTGAAAGGCGGGCCATAGAAGGGCTCGATTGCTGCTACTTGTGCGTTTGTTTGGGTGATGTAATGAACGAGCTCGTTCATTTCAATTAGCGTCAATGAAATAGTTGACCCACCATAGTTTGGAAACTGCTGAGCGTACTTCCCAGAAATGTTGTCGTTGATCAACATTTTTATCGCCCCAGTAAAGTTGCTAAACGAAAACCGGACACGAACAGATCGAAGGGAAAAATGTGGGTTTTTCCAAAACAGAAATTTCTTCAAACGATCCTTTGGCTCGTCCCACATGAACTCGGCAGGCTGTCCGTCAAAGTAGGGCAGGTGGTCAGTTAACTTTCGTCCCGGTGTTGGATGGACCCTGTGTTTCTCAAGCAGCTGCGTAGCCCATTTAAGGATAGAATAGCTCTCAAACAAAGAAAACGAGACTTTTGAATGCTTGATATGTTCTCCATTTCGTTGTCCAATGTAGTAAAAATGTGTCCTCATCTCAGGGTTGTAAATTGCTCGAACCTTCTTTTCGTTTCCAATATTCTGAGCGTCTGATGTCTCAAAAAACTCCCAATTCTTGGATTTTAGAGCAAGATTCTGCAAAACAGATACAAATGTTCTGTTAGATGTTCCAGTTGATGGTCCAGGTTGTGCGTCAGTTCTAGCAAATGACGTTGTTAATCGATGCAGATTCTGTTGTTTCCCAAGTCTAGGCTTTGAAATCCCAATGGTTAGAGCGGGAAGCAATTCAAGTCTTTTTCGTCCGTCCTCAAGCTCCAAATTTGCAATTGCAGGCTCCATAGTTCCCTCAGAGGTGAGCTGGTCCTGAGTGTGTGTTTTCATCCTAGCTATGTCCTTATAACTTCAGTGGTTGGTCCAAGGTATTGCAAGAGGTAGAGAGGTGGTTCCAGTCCAAGTGTCAGCTCCAGAATGAATTTAAATTCACAAAGATCACGAATATATTTCTAAAGCTGATACAGTTTCTGGCTCACCAAAATTTGCATTCCGCGCAACTCGAACATCACCTTTTCCCCTATGCGACTTGAGGCAGCATGTTTTGTAATGTATACTGAGGGGTTACTTTATTGCATGCATCCCATTGGTCTTTATTACGCTAAGCCCCGCCAAACTCCCACTCGTTCCATGTGCACTACTATTTTCTATTATGAATTTATAACATGATGAATTTCAGTTTTATTCTTGTTGCTGCTCAGCATCCAAAGGACTCGGACCACTGGACTTGCCTCTACTCTGCCTTCCTGTTGATGCCTGGAAACTCTTTCTGAACTGGCCAAGACGACAGCACTTGATGGACCTGGAGGACAAAAACTCTATGCAGACTTGGACTCTGGATGTTGGAAACTTTTGCTGGCCTGCTAAATCTTTGGACCTCACTTGGCGCTGACGGACTAGAAAATTTACAACTTGAAACCTAAATCTGGATGGCGGATGGAATTAAAATCAAGACTTGGACTCTGGATGTTGGAACTTTTGCTCGGTCTGCCGAAACTTAAGACGTGACTTGGACCTGACAAACTGGAAAATCTACAATTTGAAACCTCAATCTGGATGGTGGATGAAACTTAAATCAAGACTTGGACTCTGGATTTTAGAAACTTTTACGCGGCCTGCTGAAACTTTGGACCTTACTTGGCGCTGACGGACTAGAAACTTTACAACTTGAAAACTAAATCTGGATGGCGGATGAAATTAAAATCAAGACTTGTACTCTGAATGTTGGGTTAAACTAAGAAATGGATAGTTTTTTGGATCCACATTGCTAGGACGTCTGGAATGGTTTCCATTTTCTCCCTTGCAGAATGTTTGCAATTGTAAACTGTCAATTCTGTGGCGCTATTATCGTATCTAAGAAAAGTTTGTGGAGCAAAATACCGGAAAAAAGTTATTGCAGCCGTAGCTTAAATGCAAGATGTCATACAAATAATTTCAGCCAACTGCAGCTTCGAGTTACTTGCAGCGCTTGTCAAGGAGGAATTGTTCATATGTCTGTTCAGATCCAGCGACTTGCTGTAAACAATCTTCAAGATGATAAACTTTAGTTAAAACCAAGAGTCCGAATAGTAACCATTAACCAATCACCTGAACGGTCAGTAGCTGAACCACTGAGAAACATATCCTGCAGACACGTCAGATGTTGTTCATGCAAAAAACTTCCACATCAATTTGAAGCTGATTCAGAGTTAATGTTGAAACAGTATAGAGAAGAAAACGATTTTGACACACGAGAGTCTTTCCAAAGCGCCCGCACACTTTCAGTTATTATACCAACTTCAAGATTTTATGCGTTCAACCTCAACCATACTCTTTGCAAAAACTGTTTTCATAAACATCGACTAACATCAAAAGATAATATTGATTGCAAATGTGAATGTGATTTAACTGACTCAATTAGCGACAAATCTTGTAAAAGCGAACCATTGTATGTTAACAATCGCGAAGACTTTCAAAGTTTAATACAATTACAAATTATGCAGTTCTATGCACCCCCAGAGATTCCATATACATTTCTTGGCCCCCAGCAGAGACGTATTGTTGACTTGCTACGAACACAAATTGATTTGCCAGACAAAAAATTTTATTACAACCCTTTACGAATGATAATTGTTGGTATTCCAGGATCTGGTAAAACTCAAACTCTAAAATCTGTTCAATACATGCTGTCTCAAAAACAAATTCGGGATAAAACTTTTTCGTTTCGCGTATGTTGCTTTCTGGGTTCTTGTGCTTCAAATATTCGTGGAAACACATTTCATTCATGTTTTCGCATCAAACCGTATAACTCGGGAACAATAACTGATCAGCTTAGAAATGGAATTTCGAGGGAAGATAAAGCAAGGTTTTGAAATGTCAAAGTCTTGGTTTTTGACGAAGTTGGGACAATTGGGCTAAGACTACTTCATTTTGTTGACAAATTTATGAAGCTTGTAGATCCATCTAAGGCTGCATATCCGTTTGCTGCACGTACAGTCCTTGCATTCGGCAACAATCTTCAGTGCAGCTGTGTTGGCGATGTAGCTTTGTACACACAGTTTATTGTTCCTCCAGCAGACGATTTGCAGCAAGCTTCACAACTCTACAGATCCTTTGACACAGCGTTTGTATTCGACAAACCGTTCCGGCAGAACTGCAATGATCCAAAACAACAACAATATTACGAGTTTCTGATGCGCTTGCGATATTGCAGTTGTACGCCATTAGATTTGTACAACTTGCAACAACGACAACGTCATATTCTGAAAACTGATCTTGAAGAGGAAGAATTCGAGAGCTTTGAAAATTCCGTACATTTGTTCGAGCTGAACCGAGATGTTGCCAACCACAATAAGTATGTATACTTCAGATTTTTTTATTATACTACAACGCAGAGTTATAAAAATATAAAGTATATGAGGCTGCATGAAGAATTGTTAGATGTATACACATAATAATAATTAATACGTTTATTTTATGTTTTTTGCAGACAGATGATCCGAAAGCTGTTCCCATCTTTTGTAGAAGTGCCGCCGATAATTGGTGAGACGACATCAATTTACAAGGATCCATTAGAAATCGATTACGGAGCCCCAGTAATGTTAACGCGTAATATTGATGTAACTCAGTGCTTGGTCAATGGAAGCAATGGTACCGTTGTGGATATACTATACAGTCCTCTCAAGAACAGAATAGCTTGGTCAAATTTTGTTGAAGCAATTGTAGTAAATTTTCCAGACTACAAGGGTAGCGATATAGTAGTTACTTCTCGTGGACAGGGTGCCAAAATTTCGCGGATTGATTATAACGAGGTAGATGTTGAGACTAAACAGTATGTTAAAATTCAGGCGTTTCCGTTGGTTTTGAATTGGGGAATTACAATCCACAAAGCTCAGGGACAAACGATAGAAAAGGGGTGTGTTTTTCTTGATACTCGGGAAATTTTTGCGTGTACAACATATGTAGCATTATCAAGATTTAAAAGTTTTGACAAAGTTATGATTATAGATAAAGAAATTATTCAGGCTTCGCGAATAATGACTATTCACCACCCAAGTGAGATGGCAGCTAGATGAAAAGAGGAAGACCGTTTAAAAGAACTTGAGAAAAGTAGCCGCGACGCCCGTAAAGCTGATACACAGTCACAAGTTAAAAGATTTTTGTAAATGTTTATTTTTAAAGTTGTTTTATTTTGTATATCATAGTTTCTGTAACAACGTATCTACTGATTAATATATAAAAAAGATGGCATGTGAATTTGGCAGAATAATTACAAAAACATAGTGTAAATAAACTGTTATATTTGTAAATTGTATTTCCAGTATTTAATGTTCCTGATTAATTTAAACCATCTCACTTCAATTCTAAATTTGCTTAGTGGTAGTCGCAGTTATATAGTTCTTATTAAAATGGCAGACATAAGAAAATCGTATCTTAATTCTAGATTAAAAGGATCTTTTTCTGGCTTAAGTGGTTACATACAAAACAATAAAAAGTTTCACGACAAAGCTGAAGTTGATAGAGAACTAAGCCAGCTGCGTTCATACAGCTTACATAGGCCCATACGAAAAATATTTAAACGTCGAAAAACTATAGTAAATATGACAGGAGAAATCTTTGCCGCGGATTTAAAAATTTTAGGGACTGATTTAAAAAATGCCAATTTAGGGTTTGCAAATATTCTCTTCTGTCTGGACGCATTTACCAAGAAGCTTTTCTGCAGATTCATCAAAACAAAACAACCACAATCTATAATCAAAGCGTTTAAAAGCATTTTCCAAGAAGCTAAAATGACACAAATATTTTTGTTTACAGACCAAGGTAGCCGTATCTGTAAAATCTTTTAAATACTTTTAAATACAATTACAAATTTTGCATAAAGCATAGAGTTTTATGAGCTTTTATTATGATTAATGCAGGAACGGAGTTTCGAGCAGAGTCAGTGCGAATGTTCTTAAAATCTAAAGGAATCAAATACTATAATACTTATAGTGAGACGAAATCAAGTATGGTAGAAAGAGTAATACGGTTAGCTGCAAATACAATAACTAAACTAGTGTTTAACAACTACGTCAATCAGACGGTTTAATAGGTATAACAGAGATAACATAGGCAATGTGTTCTAATTTTTTTTAGGACCATCTTTGAGAAGGTACCTAGGTACATGACTGAGAAGAACACGCTACGCATCATTGACATTTTTCCTGCATTTGTGAAGGTATACAACAACACATTTCACTCTACAATAAGGATGGCACCAAACAATGTGAATCGTTCAAACGAAAATGAGGTCTGGAGAACCATGTGTTCAGATTTAATTGACAGTACCCAGAAGCAGACACCCAAGTACAAGCCAGGGGATCGTGTTCGAATAAGCCGTGTGAAACTTACGTTTGACAAAGGTCGTAAAACTATTATATATTGTTTTTAAATTCACCTATTTGTTACCTACAATGTTTCCAAGTATTAGCTATATATAGTCCAGCGTTTCAAGTAAACATGTTATTACGTTTTTGACTGTTAAACAGGATACAACCAGAATTTCTCGGAAGAATTGTTCATTGTTAAAGCAGTTAACGTCGAGACAATACCTATAACCTACTATCTGGAAGATTTAAATCACGACAGCATTACTGGAGGATTCTATAAGGAAGAACGTAGCCGAGCTTAGCGTTTCAAAATGGATTCACCGTTTTTTCCGTATCTTTCCAATGCTATCAAACAGCAAATCAACAACAAACGCAGAAGACTTGACAGGCATTGCTGTTCCACCTTAGACAGAGATCCTACAAGTACAGAAAATATATATATAACTGTTACCAGTGACCAGCAAAGCAGTATATATTCAGACAATACCCCATCAAACTTTATTGCTGTACTGCCTACACCACTTAACCTTCAAAACTATGATGTTGGATTACTAAGCTTGAAATACACTAGCAGCCCTCAGCCAACGCCACCTCAGCATGTACAGACAAGCCCAACGCGCAAAGTGCGCAGCACGGAAAGGGCTGACGCAGAGCCCCAGAAAAAATTGTTTCCTGATTACAAGCCAACTTTAAAGACATATATCAACTTTCAGAAAGAAGAGACAATTCTACATGACTTTATGAGTAGACTTAACATTAAGTTGAAAGCAAGTCAAGCAACAGTTCCGCTCAAAATTGAACAAAAAGCCCTCAGCCTAACCCCAGACCATATACATATGATCCTTGTAAATAAATCAAAATCAAATAGTGTCATTATTGAAATCCCTCCTTCTCTTTCAATGCTTTTCAAGCACAGCAGATCAAGATTTATGACCGGCAACCATTTACCGTACGAAAATACACGTCAAGCAGACTTTGACATCATTCCAATTGGCGCAAACTTTAATTTTGAAGCTGAAACAATATTAAACATGGAAAACGTTATACAGTTATACCAAGGCTTCGAGACTACTCTAATTTTTAGAAAAGAAATTTCAGCAGGAGACTTAGATTTTCGCAAATGTTTTGAGAGATTCAATTCTGAGATGAGTGTTCCAGCAAATAATTACACAAAGCTAAAAATTGAATTTCCTTCAGAAATAAGTAATACAAAGTGCAAGCTAACATTTGAAGGTACTGACAACGAGTATGTTGTGTTACCTGAACCTATAGCACTGTGTCTGGGGTTGCAGCAACACGACAAGTTTTATAATGGCGTATACGAATCCGAATTTGATTTTGACGAAGAAAAATACAAGGAAATTGTAGATTACGAGTACATGAACATACGCGTGTACAAGATTTATGCAAATTTTATTCCAATGAAAGAACCTGAAGAATTAGACTTGGATCATGTCTTATATGAAATAAATCGTATACTTTCTAAAACATTATGGAGTGATACAACCGTACAGTTTGAACACGCCGATGGGTACCTTAGCGTGCCTAACCTTGAAAAAAATATTACTGTACAACTTCCACCGCTTGTTAATAGGTTTTTTGGAATAGATGACAACTTTGTGTTTAAATCAAGTGTTGTTGCCCAATTAAAACCTGAATTAGTTAAACAAGAAGAACAGCAAAAGGAAAACGAAGAATTTGAAGAAGATGTAGAGCCTGAACATACAGAACCAGCTAAACGTCTACTCGTGTTGTGCAATCTAATTGAAAACCAGCTTTACGCTACACATACACTGCCATTACTGCGGTCAGTGGACATATCACACAAGTACAACGAAGAGACAGTTCAAAACTTTTTACCAATACTGTATCTACCATTAAAACCACAAGAACAGCAAGTTATACGAATAACACTTGTAAACAAATATCGTAACGTTGTCACGCTTGCTGAAAATTCACAGACTATTGTTGAATTACAATTTCGGCCCCGTAAAGTATAACAATGTTAACATTCAACTAGTAAACATACTAAACTTAAAGTGTGCAAGCTAAAATATCGATTTGCTATAAAAGGGCCTCGTGTGTAAAAATCTGCTCATTAGTATTTCAACTTTCAAGTAACAACAACATCAAAAAACTGATCGCAAGCTATACACTTTTAAAATTTATAGAAAATGAATTATTTGCAAAGCATCGTGGGCTTTGCAATCTAACACGTATTGTGAAAATGCGGAAAATTGTGTGCAAAAATATTTATAAATCTGCAACCGGAGACGATTTAGAAGTAATTGACGAAGATTTAATTAAAGATAGCTTACTTGGCGAATACTGTACACTTGAACCTATTATTAAAGAAGTCTTAAAAGGCAGCCAAATGGGAACTGGAGAAGAAACAAGTATTGGTCTGGTTAGCACGGCCGACACTACGGCATCTAGTGGTTTGGGATTAGACGAAAACGAATATCTAGTTCCAATTAAATCCAGAAGGCCATCTAAAAGGCGACAAAGTACACACAAATGTCGCATCACACATTGTCGTTCAACTTGCATTAGAAAAGTTAAACAACCAGCTGTAAAACGCAGGATGCCAGCCAATCAAACTGGAGGAAGGTTTGCGGTACGCAAACGAATACAGACTGGAGGCTCAAAGCGCAAGATTGTGCGCAGGCGTTCTCAGATCGGGGGTCGCTTAAAAAGGAACCCAATTTCGCACAATACAAAACCGAAATCAGGCAGAACATCCGCCCAGTCGGGGGCTGGAAGAAGACACAAGGCATACAGACGTAAATAACATATAAAGACTTGTATGTTACTCAACTCATCATTCACCATCTAGCCGACGACGAAGCAATACCACTGTAAATTTACCAGCTCTGAAAACAAAATATCATCATGGATACACAGGGGTTTTACGACGAACCTACTGTTTACGAGGGATCCAAGAAATGCATTCAAAGCAATCTTGTCCTGGATAAACTGCCGCCTACTAACGTCAGTGTTGCAGACGCTCCAGAATACTATCCATACTACCCTATACTTAGCCCCAGAGACAACGAGAACCCATTAATATTTGACATCTTAAGATAACCAGGCAAGTATTACGAATTATCTGATTCCTATTTGGAACTTACTTGTCGGGTTATGCTGAGCGATGGAAAGCCGATTGCAGCAACTGATGTCGTGGCTCCGTGTTCAATGTTATTCTATGGACTATTTAATAACATGGAATTTTTCCTGAATGGTCAGCTCATAAGTGACAACTCAAATCACTACGCCATCACCTCTTATTTGAAGAAAGAACTTTCATCTAACCCTATTGAAAAGAAGAACGAAATGCTGAATCAGCTATACATTCCCAACGCTACTCTAGATACGTTTACTAAACTGGACGATGGTTTTTTGGCACGGTACAATATTGCAAAAGAATCTAAACCATTTACAATGGTAGGAAGACCTGAAGCACCGTTTTTTGAACAAACTCGCATGCTACCGGATGAATCAGACATACGAATCATCATGCGCAGATCTCCGCCTGCGTTTTGCATTGACGCTGAAACTGAAACAAGGGCAGGGTACTCAGGCTGCCCGTTTCGTGTGGACATTGTAAATGCTGTTCTGTACTTGAAGAGACAGACTGTTTCACCACTTGCAATTGAAAAGCATCGACCAAACCTTAGCAGCGGTACACTTAAGTACCTATGTCTTGAACCAGAAGTCAAAACGTTTGTTATACCATCAGGTGTAAGCTCGCACTCATTGGATAACTGTATCAACGGACGGTTGCCGCAGTATATAGTGTTCGGACTAGTAGATTCTGAAGCCTACCTGGGAAAGCTGACTAAAGGTTTCTGCAACTTTCAACATTTCAATCTAAGCGAAATATCAGTTTCAATGAATCAAGAATCTGTACAGTACAAGACACTTCCGTTGAGTTTCAAAGATGCCGCCGGCGCCGGAGAAGATAACTTTTTGCTTGCTCTCAACACTTTAAAGAAAACAGCTGCCAATCCAAGCCTTAGCAATGGTATAAATCGTGACAACTTTACTAAAGAAAGAGTCCTGTTTGCATTCGAGCTAGTTCCCACGCTAGCAAACGCTTTAAGTGTAAACAAGTCGGGCCAAGTTCAAATACAATTAAAATTTAGAACCGCCTCATCAACATCGGTTACAGCTATTCTGTTAAGCCATTACCAGAACGTCATTGAAATTGACCGGAACAAACAAGTCTTGATGAACCGTTAAAATGTAAAGTATCATACACGTTTTTGTACAACTTATAATCTTGTTGGCAATGTAATATATAACATGATGTGTTAATAAAAAATGTGTCTGTTGCTTTACAGATCTTGGACAAACAACAGCGGCCTGACAATGAACACTGGACAGCTACAGCAATGTCTCGAAGTTTTACTTGGAGGGACTCAAACTAAATACTACGTAATTGCGGCAGATCAAATGCGGTCGGCAATGTTAGACGCAGAAAAAAAGAACCCAGAAAATACTTATCCTATTGCTGTTATTCAAAACACCGACAAAATGGGGAGTCCAGGCCGACACTGGATAGCTTACTGGGTGACTTCAAAAAACAGTTTTGAATATTTTGACTCGTATGGGAATCCAATTCAACAATATAGTAATCTGCAATGGCCTGGAAAACAAGTTACAGCAGAAAACTGTACTGCGCTACAAAGCGGGAGATCCACAGTTTGTGGAATGTATTGTATATACTATCTTTATTCTAGGTCTTTAGGAATTAGTTATAAGGATTTCTTAAACATATTTACTAGTTCTGTATTAGTTAATGATAGAAAAGTTAGAAAGTTTATGAGTGTGATACCTTCAGTTCTACAAAGTTGTAATTGTGTACATAATAGGTTACAATCTAATACTTTTAAAATCTCTTGTCCAGAATTTTGTCGTAGTTTAGTAGTATACTATTAGTTGTTAATGTATAAATGAAAACTATTGTAATATGTAGTGTTAACTAAAATGTTAATATAAAAATAAGTAGTATAAGAAGTGTTGTAAGTTAGAATATATTTCAGTACCATTTTACATGTGACAATGTCAACATCAGACACTGTCGATTTTAGACTTATTCATCCTTTTACGGCTATGGTATGTGGCCCAAGTTTATCAGGAAAAAGTACACTCTGTCTAGAAATTGTTAAACATCGTAAGCAGATAATTAGTGAAAAAATAAATAAATTAATATATGTTAGTGTACATACAAAGCAAGAAGAATTCTCTGGCATTGACTTTGCATCAGATGAAGATATATTATTTACTTCAGATTTAAATAATATTGAACAGTTATTAGAAGAAGAAAACACCCCGTGCCTAGTGATTTTGGACGATCATTTAAACTTTATAGAATCAAATCCTAAAGCAAGACTACTAGTTCAAAAAATATTTACTGAATTGTCACACCATTTAGACTTTAGCGTTATACTTGTTCTACAAAACGCCTTTTCTAAAAAACTAAGAACCACAAGTTTGAATACCAAGTACTTGATACTTTTTGACGTGCCAAGGGACAGAAGCATTATTGGACAAATATCCAAACAGGTTTGCCCTGGAAAACCCAAATATCTTCAAGAAGCATACGAAAAAGCCTGTAGTTTACGCCAACATAACTACCTCATGCTAGATCGTCATCCCAAGTGTCCTAATCCTACAATGTTTGTGCGAAATAACGTATTTGTTTGTAATGGAACCGACATTTATATTCAGAAATAGCGTTGATAATGGCAGGCATGAATTGTTTACCCTGTCGATTTGAACAAAACTACAAATTTCTGTCAAATCTAACGTTTTTTAAAGCAAAAGAATACAAAAACTTGATAACCACTGCTACATCAGAACAATTGTACGCATTGGCTGAGACTGTATTTAATTTAAATAAATTCTGCAAGCATCTAGGTAAAGGATATAAAACACATATAAAAACTTTAATTAAAAGACTAAGTGGTATTAGTTTGGAGCGACTTAGAAAAGTGTTGATAAAATACCGTACAATTGTGCAAAAAGTATTGGCAACAGTGTTTTACAAAGTGTACAGAAGTGAAATCTGTCGTACTACTTTACTTTCAGATTTAATTTCCGACGATAACGTTATACTTGCACATGAAACTAAAGATGGCGACCATAATGAAAGCAATTGACCCTAAGCTATATGCTGAACTTATGAAACTGCGTACAGAAATGCTATTGAATAAAGCAGCAAGTAAATCAGAAAACCACATATCTGCTTCTGATAGTCAGCATACTTCATTAGATTACAAACCACATGGAGTTTCTGATGACCAATTGAAGGCGCAATTACCAGACACATTTACTTCTGGCATTGCAAGACTAAAACAACTGCCAAAACAAGACTGGATTCAATACGAAGAGATGGTTTCAATGCCTGTTCGACATAAACGAATAAAACATAATCGTTAAAAGCAAAATCGTGTATCTAGGAACAGATTGTACAAAACGCTCAGAAAAACTATTTAAGCTGTTGCATTTAGTTACTTTTAATCAGTTGACATTCACAAGTCATACAGTGCAACACTTAAAAATCACAATGGCATATACACGAATTTTAATTGGACTGCTACTTGTCCTACCAGCACTTGCATTTACATGCAACACTGTAGCAGCAGCTGACGTATCATCAACTTTAAACCAAGCGTATAACGAAAAATACAAACATCAAGGGGACTCTTTCGACAACACTAAAGGCAACATGGAAACCTCTAGCAGAATGGCACCACTTTAAATACAACACAGCTGCCATCTTCATTCACAGCTTCTTTTCATAAGTTCATACTACAAGCAATAAAATACATGCTTGAAAACTTAAATGCGCAGAATGGAATAATAATTGATGTCGTGAAGAAGGTTAACCACAGCAAGGCTACACCTTTAGTTCACAATACATTTGACTATATAAGTGAGTGAATAATACAATGTTTACTTGCACGTAAGTATACTTTAAGACATTTACAATAAAAATAAATATATACCATAGCTTAACCTGTATCTAATATTTAATACACTTGTGCTTGTAAGATGTAGTTACATGAGAGTATATTTGTAACACATATTCATGAGTTTGTTTTGTTTGTTTGTATGTGCGCATGCGTAGCCATTTACGTATCATTTCTTCTGGTTCTGCTCCTGTTTGTATTCAAACTCATCAAGTTGCTTCGGGGGGCTACATCGTTTCACCATTTAAAAGACGCCGGGGACCAACAAATTGGGGAGTTTAATTCAATTCAGGATTCAGTTATAAATACTCGTCCTGACCAAATTCGGCCTCATACGATCAAAAGCAGCAGCCGGGACAACTAACATCAGGACCTGAACACCACAAGCACTGCAGCAGTACACACAGCCTTCTACAACAAAGCTAGATTTTATTCTGGAACATTGAATTTTACTACAGGAACTGTAACGTTGCTACAACCCCTACAATACTAACAATTTGTTCTACAATCAAACTACAGCAACGTAAATTACAGCCCTACTTACAATACAAAATTTAATCAAGTTGTTTCACATTATTCACACTTCAAAGTTTCAAATTGCTCACACAACATTCACACTAGACGTTGAACAGCACTTACTAAAAATCTCACATCACCTAAACTCAAAGTTTCAAGTTACCCACATCTATACTTGTGGCTAAAACTTCGTCAAGCATTTCCATCATGGATCGTCACATTACCCCGGGATATTCCTCGCGGTTCATCGACGCACAGCGGTACCACGAACAACCAAACTACCCTGCACCAAAAAGGCAAGGTACAACTGACTATGTACGTACAACCTTTTTTGCAAACTTTGCAAATACTTTAATTTATATTTTGTTTTGGTAATTTATAGTTTGCTAAATTCTTTTATTGCAAATATTCAATTCAGTTAGTCTAATGTATAACTTTGTTGCTGTTGTTTTCAGAAACTCTTATGCTCAATGCCGCACTGCCCGTTTGAATCCCGCTACCATGTTGCGTACAAGTATCACGTTGAACATGCTCATCAATGCGAAGACTGCAATACCTTTTGCTCGAACAAACAGTACCACAAGTGCTCGCATGGTGGAGAAAGACTTGGGCATGTAGACAACCTAAATCAAGACCTTGTTGGCGGTGGGACAAGCCGGTCTGGAGCATCATACGGACCTGGAACCAGCACTGCAATCCAACCTGCCAATAAACGATTGCGTCGTTCCCCACAAATTGACCTAGATGTATTTCAAGAATCAACGCGGTCACATAAGGGAATGATAGTGACTTACATACACAGACCAACCAAGTCTTTTCAAAGTGTAGAATCGCTTATAACTGAACTGTACCAGCCACTTGTCAAACTTTTAACGCAAAAACTATCTGTGCATGGTAGTATTAAAGCTCAGCTTATACTTGTGGCCACGTTAGAACTAGAAACTCTTGTAGAAAATGAAAATACCTTGAAAGAACGCGATTATGTATTTAATGCTTATAATCGCGATATTCTTACCCCTGAAGAAATTGAAAACTACATATTTGAAAGTACAAGTGAAATTATCAAGAGACTTAATGAATTCAACAAGCATGGAAGCGGATGGACTTTACGCCAAATTGAATCGGTTCAAGTTAAAGTTGGCGTTCTAAATTTATTTGCAAATGCTGAAGCAAGAGGGTACATTAAGTTTCTATCGCTTAGGCCAAGAAAAACTGGATACTTGAACATCAAAAACAAATGCAATGATTGCTTTAAATTTTGTGTAGCTGCACACCGGTTCAGACATGAAATTGTTGAAAACAACAGATACTTATTAAAAAAACAAAACACAATAAGAAGTGCTCAACACGAAAAACAAAGTTTGCAGTGCCCTGAACAATACAAGCAATATCTTGCACACTTTGATTTCTCAGATATACATTGCCCTCTGCGAATCGATGAAGATTTAGAAGAGTTTGAAACAAGGAATAATCTTGGAATCAATATCTGGAGTCATCGCGGCGATCAAATCATCCCAGTACGAAGATGCAATAACAAGGAAATTACTGAAAAGTGTAATTTATTCTTGATTTACAAGGAAACAAAAAACAAAGAAGACAATGCGTACCACTTGGTCCTAATTACAGATTTGGATAAATTCATGTGTAACGGACGCAAAAACAAAGTGTTCTACTGCCAGTCTTGCTTTAGAAGCTTTAACACTGAACTGAATTTGGCTAATCACAGTGACATGTGTCAATCTCTGGATTCAAAAAACATTGTATTTCCTGGAATAAACGAAAGAGTCAAGTTCTCAAAGCCATGGCAAACATTGCCTTACCCATTTATAATTGTATACAAATTTTCAACATTTATGAATCCTATAAACGATTTAAAGTCTACAAACGGTAATACAAAATTTGTAAATGAGATTTTGCCAGCAGCCTATTCGTTTGTAATTATAAGTCAAATGCAAGACCGGGATGAAATTGTGTCGTTTGAATTTTACGACGGACCAGACATCATGAAAAATTTCTTTAAACGTATATTCTTTTGGGCTGAAGTGTTATTGTCTCATATAAGAAATACAAACAACTTTGTTATACCATCTGAAAAAGTGAAGAAGAAGTTTGATGAAGCCACACATTGCCATATATGCAAACGTGTATTTGACAATACAAAGAACCTTACAAAAACGTTTCATCATAACCACCACCATGGACACTTTGAGTTTGCAGCATGCAGCAGTTGTAATTTGAAAATTTAATACAAACATGAGATCCCAATCATCTCACAATGCGGAAGCTCCTTTGACTACCACTTATTAGTCAGTGCAATGGGAACTAATTACTTTAAAGCTAAAGATGTTCAAGTAATTGCAAAATCATCTACTGAATTTATATCTATAACAATCACAGCAAAGGATACTTGGCTTCCAAACTTACATCTCCAATACCCTTCAACTGACAGCACTCAAGACGAATATAATGGAAAAGCACTACATTCAAAAGTTAAAGTTAGATTCATGGATGCAGGTGTGTTCTTTGACTCTAATTTATTTGAACTAGTTGAGTCCTTAAATGCCAACAACACAGAAGATTTAAAACTGGTTTCACAATGTATCAAATACATTGTACCAACACGATATACAAAAAAGAAGTTACAGAATCAAAGACCGCAAACAGATAAAGATTTAAAGTACTTGCAAAAACCACTTTATTTCCCTTTCAAATCCTTTATTGATGCTTCTGTAATGTCACATCCCCTGCCTGCAAGAGAAAATTTTCAAAAATCAATAATTGACGACAAGCCAATTGCGAATGATAACTGGAAGCTTGTACAAGATGTGTGTACTCAATTCAACATAACAACATTACGCGAGTATACTCGATTTACGTGTATGCTTAATACAATTTTACTTGCTGAAGTTTGGCAAAATTATAGAAAACTTGGACTCAAGAATTACGAATTAGATCCTACGTACTCAATGACTTTGCCAAGTTTTTCCTGGGATTGTTTCTTGAAATTTACTAATGCCAACATCGATTACATTAGAGATAAACGCATATTGGACATTGCAACTAATGGAATTCGTGGCGGTCAGTGCATCTTCACACAAAAACACGTGGTTGCAAATCACGAACGATGTCCAGAAGGGTTTGACTCAACTCAACCTCGCAAACAATTACTCTCACTAGATATCAACAGCCTCTATGCACACAGCATGAAAAATCTTATGCCGGTATCAGATTACGAATATATGGAAGCTAAAGACTTGGAAAGAATCAATTGGGCTGATCCTAATCTTGGAAACGAGGAAGGAAGTTACGGCTACCTTTTAGTTGTGGATTTGGAGTATCCTAAACACTTGCATGACCGAGATGCAAACCTTCCTCTTGCAATGGAACAGCGAACTATAAATTTGCAAGATGTCAAGGCTCAAACAAATTTGAACAAACATTCAATGTCTTGCATTGACCAATATATTTCACGCCCACGATTGATGTTAACACTGCACAATAAATACAAATATACAACTCACTTCAAAGCGTTGCGGTACTACTTGTCAAGAGGATTAGTACTGTCAAAAGTACATTGCGGGGTACGGTTTAAGCAACAAAGTTATTTCAAGAAATATATTGAAGCAAATTTAGCAAAACGCAAGATCGCGAAAACACCTTTTGAAAACAAATCACTAAAGAAAAACTCTAATGTAATTTATGGCAAAACATTGACTCAAATTCTTGAATTTGTAGAAGCACATTTGTGCACAAGTGCAGCTGAAGCAGAAAAATCTCTGGCTAATCCCAGATGCAAAGACTTTGATGGATTGTCTAAAAATCTCAGTGTGTTCATTCAAGAATTAAAAACATACCGCGTTACTAATTTACCATTGACTGGAGTTGCAATTTTAGAGTTTGCAAAAGTTTATTTCTATGAACAATGGGACCGTTTGTGTCAAACGTTCCACAACAAAGCTTACTTGGATTATTCTGATACAGACGGTTATGAGATGCATATTATCGACGAATTCAATACGTTCTGGGACGACATCTTTAATGCAAAAGAACATTTTGATTTCAGCAAAATCCCTCGTGACCATGAGTTCTTTAAAACATATGAGAATCAGTACCCAAATCTGCGATCCCTGAATAAAGATGAGAGCGGAAAAATCAGAATCCAGAGTTTAGATTTGAAAGAAATAATTATTTTAAAACCAAAAATGTACAGCACATTGTTTCTTAACGACACTGAACAGCAGAAGTGTAAAGGGATTCCTGCAGTCGCTATGCGTCAGTGTAAACACAATAAGTACAGACAAATGTTATAAACTAACAAACCAATAACAATAGATGTAAATTCAATTAGATCTAGAGACCACAAGCTGTACACAATAAATTATAGCAGATTAGCATTTAATGCTTTGGATTTGTCTCGTATATTTCCAGATCCAAATAATTGTAATTATAGTTTACCATTAGGTCATAAAGATTTAGATGAGAAGTAAATTTTGTTTAGTAATGTAAACTTGTAAATTAGTTTAACATTTGATGATGTCAATTGTAATTTATGTTAGTATAGTACTTACTTTTTTATAATTAGAATAAGCAAAACCCAATTGATTGTAAGATTTTATTAACTAGTGCGTGTTAAGTAGTTTTAACTATAGTCGTAAGAAGTGTTAGCTTTACTCTTAATATTTAAAGTTAGTTTTACTTTGTACTTTAATTAAGTTTAGAATTAGAGCACACATGCAACAAAATTAGTTAATTGTAATATTTTGGTTTAATTTGTAAGTTGTATATGCATGTCCATATTAAATTTGCAGTTGCAGTGTGTGCACAAGTTTTAAAAACAGTAGTAATGCATTTAGTTTAATTATTAGTTAACATTGTAAAATTTTAATTGTATTCAAAAAATTCGGAAAATATAATAAAGTCTTGTAAATAACAATGTGTACTGCCAATAATGGCGACCTTATTCAAGCTACTGGGTCCAACCTGCAGCTGAATAGCATGGATTGTGCAAAGCGCGGAGACAAAGCCTTTACTACAAGGACAAAAAAGCGTATTAGCGAAACAACGAAGGAGATGGCCTTATTGTATGTAATCGCACATAACCACCTTGCAATTCTTGCAGCCTGCGCCACCACTTGAGCTTCACACCATTACCAACAAACGCAAAGAGCTGGTATGATTGTGTAGGACATTATCAAATGCAAAATTTAGCATAGCTAAAGTTTTCACACGGCATAAGAAGCGATATAAAACTGTCAAAAAGCTTCTCATCGCTTCCCATTATACTTGCAGTCCCATTACCATTGTACGTTCCCCATCTCTTCCCATGCTGTAGCCCACATCTCTCCTGTCCCCACCGGGTACTACCCCTCACCCCTACCAGTCAACCCCTCCCTAAAATAGGTAAAGCCCACTACTCTCCTCTACTTATGTGATCTCAAACATCGGATGAATGCAATCACAGATACAACTCAAAATGCGGTTACGCCACTGTTCGTAGTTTCTCCATTCGTAGTGTGTTGTTTCGTCGATCTGCGTTTGTAGTCTGTAGTTTCGTTGTCAAGCTGCATTCGTAGTTGGCATTATTCGTTGTTAATTTTTTTTTGCTGCGATACTCTCTTGTCAGTAATTAACATATAACCTGATTACATTAAAAATGCAAAAACATCACTAATCTAGCTCTGTCGAGCTCAGTCTTAAAGTAGGATCCTCGTCAACATGAGCGTAAAATGGAATCCTCTCTAGAAATTAGTGATTTCGAGTTTAAAAAATCGGGATATTGTGAGGATAATAACGTTATTGGGAAAACTAAACGTGGTAAAGAGGTTGCTACGTTTAATGGTTTCGAATATACATTTGAAAAAGAAGCGGGCAACGCAGTATCAAATGCTTTGCGACAAAGAAAACACGGGGAAACAGACTCCACAGATGAGAACGCGCTCAAAAAAGGCAAAGCTATCCCAGCCATTGCTTGTTCATGAAATTGCTACCCAGGAATGTTAATATTTTAATTTTTTTAAATCATACTACTTTTCATCTTTAACGATTTCTAACATATTCTTTATTAACCAACGGCCCTTCTAAGGGCCACCACTGTCTCCAAAGAGCAAAACAATTAGTTACAACGAATAATGCCAACTACGAATGCAGCTTGACAACGAAACTACAGACTACAAAACGAGTGCTACCAAACAACACACTACGAATGAAGAAACTACGAACAATGGTATATCCCAAAATGCTTATAAAAACGATATTAAAGGGACTTTAACTTGCCCTGTATTTATATAACTTTATATATACTTTTACGGGCGAATACGCCAAATGAAATTATACTTTTTATACTTTAATCTAATGGGCCTCGTGGTCCAAAAAAAATTTAAAATTATACTTTCCAAAAACCACGTGGGTAAAAAGCAAATACAACAATTTATATTAATTTTTTCGAAAGCCACGTAGGCAACAAATAATACTTCTCAAATAATCAGCCTCGTGGGCAACAAATAATAATTCACAATCATAAGCCTCGTGGGCAACAAATAATAATTCACAATCATAAGCCTCGTGGGCAACAAATAATAATTCACAATCATAAGCCTCGTGGGCAACAAATAATAATTCACAATCATAAGCCTCGTGGGCAACAAATAATAATTCACAATCATAAGCCTCGTGGGCAACAAATAATAATTCACAATCATAAGCCTCGTGGGCAACAAACTATAAATCCCATTAGAGTATTTCTTTTTACCTTGTATTCGTAATAACGAGACAGACAGACGTGGGACATCTAATAGGGCCCCAGGAAAACCTGAACGTTGGCCTCGTATCGGGCCCGTGCGCTTGGCATAATGCATAGTTTGTCCAACGGCGTTCAGCCGGCCCAATGTGTACAATTAGATATTGCACCAGCACAGTGCCATCATTCGTGCGGCATGCATGCGATACTGGGCCAATATTGGCAGAATGCCGGCTGGTTAACGGCGCTTTACCATCCATACCGTGTTATCCCTTCATAGTTTTTATGCTTTATACGATGCAGTATGCCATAATGCCTATTTAACGAATACAAATCATTCATTTTTAATCATCCATAGTCATTAAGATTCATCAACTCGGAAGGTATTTTAGGTCCCACATTATGCTTCGAAGCTTGTCGCTGATATACAGTATCATAATCCTAGCCCCGGAAACCTCCCAATACTATTTCACAGTTACAGTTTTACATACTCGAAAGATGCACTTAGTAATTAGGATGTGGTCAAGACTACACTGTATTTGAAAGCACTTGATGAGACACAATACATGTAGACTTATTAACTTTATGTGTGCATATTACGTACGATTGACAAGTTGTCTTTGTGATAACTCGGTGAATACGTCATTAATATTTGCGACTTCACTACAAAAACTTTGAACTCAAAATTGGATATAACTTATGAGTTACTAGTATTAAAGTGCTTCCTAGCAGGGGACAGGGAGGTTTGAAAGAAGTAACTGTTAATATTTGGAAGTTAACGCTGCAGAAATGTTTCACTAAATTGCTTTTTTACTAATTTACAACGGCAATTCCTAGAAACTTTAAACTCTAATGTATCACTATTATACTTTTTGATATTTTACTATCTTGCTGAAGTTAAAGAATTTGCTAGAGCTACGCTAGTGCTAACTTGTGTCTGGCCAGCTCGGCATGGTCCCGTAGAATGAAGATGCGTTGAGTCTGAATGAGTCTTGCTGAGACGTGATTTGTGCTTTGCATTCTGGAAAAGTACAGCAAGTCCGCACGTTTTCCCAGTATCTTGCCGGAATAGCCGTTGCTCAAGTGATGGAACGTGCGCATGACCAAATGACCGACATCACTACGACATTGGCCCCATTCAAGATTGCGTATGTAATGCCGATACCGTTTATATGTGATCAGGCCAGTGTGGGCCCAACCAATACAAAATATTTCTGTTCTGGGAAAATGTCGGGATGTGCACACATTTCCAACGACTGGTTCTGCCGTTATTGGCGGCATCAACCCGATATTGGGGAGATATTGGGGAGCGCACATATGAACGACTAACATGTTCCCAGCATTGCCGCAATGAATCTAGCACTTTGCCAACGTTCAGGTTTTCCTGGGGCAACAATCAAATAAGGCATATAGCCGGGTTTCTCTCAATAGAGCAGTAAACCACAAATATTATTTCTTGCCCAATTACGGGTCAAGCTTCAAACACTGGATTTCTAGCTTATTCGCAATAGCGACAAATAATCCCGGCGTTCATTCTCCAGCAGCCAATGAGCTGCCAGAGAAATGCCAAAGATCTCACACTGGAAAACAGAGGCATCAGCTCCTAAATACACGGACATAGCCAGAAGGGTAGTGATTACCCCCTGACTCCTGTCCTCAATAAAGACCCCACAGCCAGCATTGTCACCTTCACGTGAGCCGTCTGTGTAACACACAACACCCCCTCCACCAAGGGATAAATCCCTCACCCAATCAGCCCGTGACCCAAGTTCCACAGTGAACCTGCGATACTCCAGGTTCTTATTTGTCCAGTCCACTGGCATCCTGAGAATTGGGTCACATAAGCCCCATCTTTCGCAGATCACAGTGTGACTACCAGAACCCCCAAACATAGGATTAACCGTCCACAATCCCCTGGTTTTCAGCCTTTGAAATGATCTAACGGCAACCGCTCTAAGACAGATGTCCAGAGGGATTAGACCGATAAGACACTCCATGGCCGCTCTCGGCGTTGAGCGAAGGCCACCAGTGATCATAAGACACGCCTTGAACTGAACCCTGCTCAACAAACTTACATACGAACTTTTCTCCAGTGCTGGTGACCAAACAACAATCCCATATTCCATTACAGGTCGAACAAGAGATGTGTATGTCCATTTCGCAACACTCGGTGAAAGCCCCCATTTCCTACCCACCATGCGTTTACACCTGGCCAAAGTAACTTGCGTTCTGCTCACAACTGAATTACAGTGTGGCTTCCACGTAAGATGCTTGTCCAGGACAACACCAAGGTAGGTAACCCTTCGCTGGATTTCCAGACGCACGCCCCTTTACCGAATGGCGGAGGGACATAGTCTGGTGTTTCTCGTGAACAACACCAGCACCGTTTTCTCAGCACTCAGCCTCAGTCCAACTTCCACGCACCATTCACTGATGATATTAAGACCATTAGTGATACGGCGCGTGAGTGTACTAAGCGCCTTGCCGCACTAAAGCACCCGGGTATCATCCGCATACCCTTGCGACAGAGTAGACGACGCTCTCTGCCGTTGTCTTAGCAATAGACCATCCATCACAAGATTCCACAAGAGGGGCGATATAACCCCACCCTGTGGACATCCTCTGTCCACTTCCCGATGTCTAGAACAACCATTGACCTCAGACACAACTTGTTTGTTCCTAAGGCCAAAGTCAATCCACCTCTCTAGCAATGAGCAAACACCAAACCTATCCAGTGCATCCGTAATCGCACTGAATAAAACATTGTTGAAGGCCCCCTTAATGTCGGCAAAGGCACCCAAGACCATCAGTCCGGACTCCAAGGCTCTTTCTACGTAGGCAACTATCCTGTGAATAGCAGCATCCGTGGAAAGTCCTCGCAAGTACGCGAACTGATGATTTACCCTGAGCTTGCTCTCTAGCTCAGGTGTCCTGAAGTGCATATCAACCAGTCTTTCAATGACCTACAACAAAACAGGAGCTAACTGTATAGGCCTCCATGCAGAGGCCTTACAGTAGTCCCTCCCCCCCGGCTTAGGTAAAAACACTACCTTAGCCACTCTCCAACAAGACGGAACAGTGCTCAGTGCCAAGCAAGCTTGATAAAGAGCAACTTACCGTCCAATAATGACCGGCAAACACCTCTGCAAAAGCACAAGCTGAATACTATCTAATCCTGCAGACGTGTATGGCTTAAAACTCTAAACAGCGGTCCGCACTTTACTCTTAGTAACAATTCCCGAGCACCAATGGGCACCCAAGGATTGCAATCCGCGTTCAGGAATATGTTCCTGCTCACCAACATACCCAGGGAAGTGATGACGTAAAAGGAAATCAAGGGTCTCATCCATTGACACCGTTAGACGACCGGTCTCTGTGTCAAGGATAGACCCAGGAGTCTTCGTCACACTACCCTCCAGACTGGAAAGACACTTCACAGCATCCCCAAACTTACCAACCCCACTACAAAAATCAGTCCATGACTTCCTTTTTGCACAACAAACAGCAGACATATAGGCATTGCGGGCTGTCTTATACTCAGCCCAGAGATCAGAGTTACGACGGTGACGACCAAGTCTCTTGTACAAAGTACCAGCCCCGTCACGGAGAGCTGTGAGCTCGTTTGTCCACCAAGCCGCAACCCTGTCTCTACGCTTAAGTACCCGCATTGGGCACACTACATCCAGGGAGTCCATTAAAGCATTACTGATAGCCAAAGCCTCAGCATCAACGCTTTCGACACTGCACAGCTGACCATCAGGTAATTGATGAACTTGCTCCTGAACACATGTAGTGTACCTGTTCCAGTCTACCTTTCTAATACTTCTGCGACGAATCACTACAGGCAGACCAACCAAGATACGAAACCGAATGTACTTATGATCAGACGCTGATTCTTCATTTGATACAGTCCATTTCTGAATGCATTGCTCAGCTAGCCTGTTTGCCAGAGTGATGTCAATAACCTCACTTCTATTAGCTACCACAAACGTAATAGTACATCCATGATTTACAACCGACAAGTCGGTAGACATGATGTACTGGAACAACTCAACACCTCTGCGATTTGTGTCTGTACTGCCCCATACCATGTGATGAGCATTAGCATCAGCGCCAATAATAAGGGGCAGCTTGTTGACTTCACATTGTTCAACCAGCTTGCGCACCAGATCTCCAGGGGGATCAGAGGCTTTGCCAGGCATATACACAGAGGCAAAGACTACCGGACCCTTGGTCCACCATGTAACTACAAAGACAACATCCCTGTCATTAAACTGCGGCAGCAGCTGAGCCTTAACATTCCTTGCAACTAGGACACATGAGCGTGGTGTCTCATGCGACCCAGCTACAAAAAGTTGGTCAGCTCTGCCCAACCCTCTCACCGCACCTCGGTAACAGTATGGTTCCTGAATGAGACACACTTGCGAGCAGACCGGACGACTACGAGCGACACCGTTTTGGCGATTTCCCTGTCGCACCACTCTATCACGGAGACCACATAAACTAAAGGCCTTTGTATACTTTATAATATACAGTAGCTAGTATCTTTTGTATTATTTTGTGGTATTTAATAAGCAATTTGCATAGGTTGGTAGGGTCTTTACCACTTAAACGGTTACTTAATACTTTTATTTGATTTTTACACCCTCTTAATAGATGCTTCCAAAATTTATTTATATTAAATATAATCTCTGCAAGTGCATACAACTGCTCTCTTGTTGCAGTTTGAATTAATTTTTTATATGCTCTAGCTTTAACAAAAGTCAATTGTGACAAAAACTGGTAATTACTGTCAAATCTGAACTGCGTATTCTGATTTCCTGACATTTTTGGCACTATTTGCGAATATATACATCAGTTCCATTGACAGGAAATACACTATTTCGCACAAACATTGAAGGATTCTGGCACTGGGGATGCAAGTCAATTAGCATGTAGCTATGTTTCCATGTACAACATGCTTTTTCATATGCTTCTTGAAGATATATTGGCTTCCCCGGACTAATTTGTTTAGAAATTTGACCAATAATGCTTCTGTCTCTTAGAACGTCAAACAAAATTAAATACTTTGTGTTTAAACTTATAGTTCTTAATTCCTTTGCAAACGCGTTTTGTAAAATAAGTTTGACACTAAAATTCAAATGATGAGATAGTTCTGTAAATATTTTTTGAACTAACTGCCTTGCTTTGATATTGGATTTCATACAGTTTAGATGGTTATCTAAAACTAGAAGAAACAGGCTGGGTATAGTCTTAAGCACTGATTATATAGAAGACAGATCTGTTATTACTGAAACGTCTTTATCTTTAGTAAAATCTGGATTTAGAAACTCTATTTGGTTAGTGTGGGCACTGACATATAATACTTTATTGATTTGACTATCGATTATTTCCTTTCTGCGTTTGACAATTTTAAGACACAGAGTTGTTTTGCCAGATAAACTAGGGCCACATACCATAGCCGTAAAAGGATGAATTAATTAAAAGTCGACCGTGTCCAATGTTAACATTATAAGATGCAAAATAATACTGACCAACAAAGCTACAGTACACTGTTATTTATACATTTCTAATTTTTATTTAATTTTGCTTTTTTTAATTTTTTTTACATTTTTGATTTTTTACTAATTAATATTCTACTGTAAGTGCAAACTACTGCTACAAATGTCTGTGATAGTAATATCTTGAAAAACTATGACAGAACTCTGGACATGCCACTTTAAATGTATTGGACTGTGATTGCTTAGGTGCACAATACACACATAACATTAAATTAGGAATCATACTTGCAAATTTTCTTACTTTCCTATCATCAGCTAATACACAGGTCGTAAATATATTTAAAAAGTTTTTATAACTAATTCCTAAAGATCGTGAATATGAGTTATATAGGCAGTATAATCCGCAGACTGTAGATCTTCCGCTTTGAAAAGCTGTGCAGTTTTCAGTTACTAAATTTGTTCCGGGCCACTGCAGGTTACAGTATTGGTGAATCGGCAATCTATACGAGTCAAAATATTCAAAGCTGTCTTTTGAAGTTATATAGTAACTGACCCATTGCTTCGTAGAGTCTTTTATCCTGTCTGTGTTTTGAATTATTGCAATGGGGTAAATTGATCCGTTTTCCAATTCCTCCATTGTAGATTTCATTTGATCTGCTGCAATGACGTTGTATTTTGTTTGGGTTCCTCCTAGTAAAATTCCGAGACATTTTTTGTAATTCCCTGGTATTCATTGTAAGCGTGATGTGATTTAGTTGAGTTCTGTAAAGCAACAGACAGTTTTTATTATGTTTCGTTAGATTTTATGCAAAATAAATTAAGTTTGAATACAACTAGATCAAATAAAAACTGGTTAGATACTGAACATTTAACGATTGATCAATATTTGCTTGTTCTTGTCAATTTCCACGACGTTTTGTTACTGACTATACAGAATAGCAGTTACTGAATTCGCCAAAGCAGATATGATCTTCATATTAATCTGAACCTGTCCAGTTTTAATTACGCTCATTGAATTGGACTGTGATAGTACAAGTTCATATGCAAATAGAACATTGCCTTTTGTGTAGTTAAAAGAGTATATCCCATTTTCTAAAATAGGATTATCTGCTGTTTACTTTAAAGTGTTCACTGCAAGAAGAACATTGTCTTCTTCGTTTCCATTAGACCCTTTAAAGCTCAAGGGTAATGTCTTGTATTTTTTCGATTTTTGGTTCATAGATACAGCTTTTTTACTTGAATTTAAGTGTTAAATGTTACAGAACGACTTTTTTAATTTACCAAGATACACTTGGCTGTCTACAAGCCCAAGCTCGATAGTCTGTGGCAATCGTCCATTTATGCAAATGTCAAGTTAATGCGAGCTGACGCCGGCTGGAATAACAAAACTTTTAATTTCAGGATCGAGACATGGATATTTAAAGTAATGCCACTGTTTAAACTTGATCGATGCTTTTCAATTGCAATTAGTGAAATTGTCTGTCTTTTTAAATACAACACAGCATTGACAATGTCAATACGAAACAGGCAACCAAAAAAACCTGTATAAGTCTCAGTCTCGGCGTCTATGCAGAATGCAGGCAATGACCTTTTCATAATAATACGTACGTCACTGTCTCCTGGAACCATTTGTTTTTGATTAAAAAATGGAGAATTAAGTCTTCCAACTATAGTAAATGGTTTTGATTTTTTTCCAATACTGTCTGCGCTAAGAGCCGCCAGATTGCGTTCGTCGTCTGTTTTCACAAGCTCCTCCACTTTGTGTATTGGGTCGTCGTTGTACAGATGTCATCTTACGTTTTTTGCAGGTTAATCGGCGAGAGGTGACACGGCACTTCTTATTAATTAAACAACGCTTATATGGCTTACTAGGTTTAACTGGTATCAAATTCTGTGTGTCAGCTAGATTCAACCCTCTAGATGTGTTTTCTACTGTGTTTTTAGTTTCAATAAAAACGTGGTCGCCTGATTCCATTTGGTTGTCACTATTTATTTAATTAATTGGTTTCAAAGTACAATATTCTCCTAATAGGCTGTCTTTCACGAGCTTTTTGTCTACTGTATCAGTGTTATTTTTGTTAGTGTTTCGTAGTCGTTAATATTTTTACACAAAATCTGACGCATAATTATAAGTCATTAGTGACATGTTAGTCAATGCACTGCAAATTAAATGTTTGAATTTAATTTATTAAAAAGCACTGTAAATAAAATGATGTGGTTGCTGTTTGAATGTTAGGTTTAAAATGAGTATGTACAGTAATTTTCACACGTTTTATACTTTTAAAAAGTACAACTATACTTTCATATCAGCAAATTATACATTAACAGGTCAAATTAAATTAAAATTTATTCAACATTATTACATTTTGGGTGGTCTAAACTGCAGTTTTACAATAGTTGTAGAATTTTCTGGCAATGTAATGAGATTGCGATACTCGTTAAATAGAGTTATTTGAAGTATTTGTTGTGCCTGTGCTTTCAATAGCACATACAATAATATAGAAAAATTATGTACAGTATCCTCATCGTAAACTAAAGCAATATCTACTGATCGTAGTGATAGCAGGGCATGTGAGGTGTACAGTTGATTTTCAACTATATTGCATGATACAAGCAGACGTTTGGGTTGGTTTGTCTGCTCTGGCTCTGGTTCCACGTCCTTTTTAAATTTCTCGTTTTTTCTTTTTATTTTCTCTTGCTCAACTAGATCAGACTTGAGTCGTCCAACCACCCTAGTTTTAAAAATAAAATTGTTTTCAAATCCAAAATATCTATTGACCAACGCTGGCAGTTGTACTAAGATATCGTCTCTCATTTGGAGTATACAACGCTCGCCATCTTTGTGCTCAAACTGTATTGTTGTATCTCCTAACGACCCTTCGGACCATTTACGATTAATTTTATAAACAACATGATCCAAGTCAACTTCTTCTGGTTATTTCTTCGGAAGATAATTTGAATATAATTGAAACAATTGCATGAATAAATATTTGTTGTCCTCAATGTCTCTGCACTTTACTTCGTCAAAGTCAGACTCTGAATTATAAACGCCATTAAAAAATTTATTACCTTGTTGAAATCCAAGGCAAACAGCAATCTTTTCTAGTGAGACAACATATTCATTTTCTCTACATTCAAATGTCAACTTGCATTTATTTTTCAAGCTCTTTGGAAGGAAATTAAATTTTTATTTTAATGCTAGTCCTTTTTTGTAGTTCTGTGCCAAACCGCTCAAGGTATTACTTGATATCAGCGTCACTTTTAATTATTCTCTTTTAATACGGTTATATTGTTTTAAAACCTTTATACATTTTTATAACATTTAAGGTGTTGACAAATTTACATTATTTTTTTTTTTTTTTGACAAAATCAAATACTGCAATTATTCGGACTGTGTCTTATTTTTCCTGTGTTCCATTACTATATAAAAGTTGTCTCCCAGACATAAATCTGTATCGATTGACCATAAATAAAGAAGCTGAAGCTGGCGAAATTTTTATGTTGACAGTTGTTTGGTGATAAATTATTAAAATGAATACAGGTTTCCTCTGGATGTTGCTTTATTGCTCTTTGAACAATTTCTAATGAAAAATGGACAACTGTTTCTACTAGGCGGTCATTGAGGCTGCCCATAAACACATTTATTTTGGATGCTGTCTTCTGAAAACTAAATGCAGTTTTATCAGTAGGCACGTAATTTAGAAATGGTTTCGGTGCTAATTTCATTTCATTGCTTTCCACATTACGATCTTTTCTAGCTAGAGGTACTTGTAACTTCCGTACTATTGCAGGTTAGTTACTGCTTGTGTATCTCAAACTGACAAACCCAACTTTATAATTGTCAAGATCTAATGGAGTTCAAAGTACCGATACAAAATTTTACGGAATGTTGTCTGTATAAATATGGTTTTGCTGGTTACTTGTCAATGTAACATAAATATTTTCTGTTCCTGTTGTGTCTCGATCTAGCACTGAGCAGCTCAGTCTGTCTAATCTTCTTCGTTTTTGCAATATGTGCTGTTTAATTGTATTTGCAAGATACAGAATAAACGGTGTTTTACTCATCTTGAGAATTTAATCACGGCTTAATTCTTTTTTATAAGAACCGCCAGTAATACTGTTATCATACAGATCCTCTTAATAGTAGGTACCAGGGATTTTTGTCAAGTTAATTGACTTTATCTTGAATATTTCAAGACTTAAGTTCCGGTTGTATCCTGTTTAAACGCCAAAGGTATATTAACTTCATAACTCAATTTAAAAGTCTATTTATAAGATAATTTATTATTATTTAAAATATTCTCACGCAATAAGTAACGACACATGAAACCTTTTTCAAACAAGATCTTAGTCTGGCTAATTCGTACACGTTCTTCAAGCTTAAAAGCTGACACTTGGCTTTTTGCATTGCTGATACGATCTGCAAACATTGTTTGCCAAACTTCGTTCTCATAAGATTTATTGACAGCGTTTAGGGCTTTTTTAATTGAGGAGTGAAAAGTGTTGCTGTAGCTTTTAACAAAAGCAGGAAACTTTTTTAAAAATTGTCCTAAATACACACAAAAGATCACATATAAATACATTAAAAATTTATAAAAAGAGGCTATATATTGTCTAGTTACTTTTGATGTTGTATTATTTAGACGCACCGTATTACACGTTCTATTATGCTTGCTTTTGTTTTGCTATAAGTATTGTAATACGTAATTCTATGACCCTTTAAAAACTTGCAAAAAGACTCTCCTCGGAATTCGGTTCCTAAACGTATAATATTTGAACATTAATTAAATGCGTTTTTTACTAGTAAGATATAGTAATACTTGTGGAAATTCAAGTTGTATTTTACTGTACCTAATAACAACCTTGATCAGTAAATAAGTAGATTGGTGTCATTTTAGCTTATCGAAAAATGCTTTTCATTGATTTTATTATTGATTTTGGCTTTTTATTTTAAATAAATCTGCAATATAGCTTCTTGCCAAACGCATCTATTCAAAATTATGTTTGCAAATACTGAATTATGTTTTACCATACCGCTTTTAAGTATCTTCAGATCAGCACAGAAAATTTCTTCTTTTATTTTAACTAATACTCGTCTGCGTTTATATTTTTTTCTAATTGGTCTGTGCAAACTAAATGAACGCAGCTGACTTAATTCTCGGTCTACAGTAATTTTGTCATGGAATTTTTTATTGTTTTTATTAAAACCACTCAATGCAGAAAAAGATCCTTTTAATCTAGAATTTAAATATGATTTTCGTATTTCAATCATGATGTGTACGTTTTATATGTAAACTACTGCGTACTGCTGTGTGCATTTAAACTACAAATGGACGCTGTTAAATAATTGCATGCAATTTATAGCACATATTACATATTTGCAAATTTACATTTAATTTTTGTTAAAAATTTTTTCAATTAAGGGAGTTTTGTATCAGTTGTACATAAAATATACTTTTTAACATATTACAACTATTACAATTGGAAAGTTACCCCGGCTTGGTGGCTTGGAGATGTAATGCATCGCCTTGTCACTAAGTCGGGGCCAGCCAGTAGTGCTCTGGATTGTGGGTAGTAGGGATATGGCGCTTGGTGGGGCGGTGGGGGAGTTGAACGGGGTGGTTGTGAGAGTCTAAAGTGTTTGGGTGCTGGTTGTATTTATCTGTGGTAGTTCCTACCTGAGACAGAGATACAAGTCAGCTTAATAGTAGTGTACTACATGCCTGAACACTGTACATTTAAATGTATAGACTCAAGATTCATCTCGAAGTTCCTCTCTTCCTCGTCCACTACAGGCCGCCGCCACCTGTCCACTCTCGATAAGAGTGACTGCTGGCGGGTTGGAAGCAGAGTGAATGCGGAGCAGTTGCAGCCCTGAGAAAGCCGTTTCGTTCTACTCTGTCTTATATCCTCGGCTAGCCAGAAAATACATTCGTGGTACCTGGTGAAAACCAGTATAAATATATCTCTCCAGGAGTACGACAGTAAGTAGTCTATATCAGTATACTAGTTGAACTAGAGTTAAGAAAACATGAACTACTATACCTGGTCAAGTGTACTATACACTCGCACCTTCCAAGTGGTTCACATAGCAATGTTGTATAGAAAAACAGTAGGTTATACCCTTGAGGTTAAGAACCAAAGCTGTATAAATACACACATACATACAATTGGAAAGTGTAAATTATTATTACATACACGCTAACGTTATATTATTATATTTAAGGCCTCAGCGGCGTCAGTCTTCAACTGAACCCCTTCTAAATAATAATAATAATAATAATAGTTATAATATCGTTATATTAAAAGTAAGAGTATGTAAACACAAACTACATTGTATGGTATATTTAAAAGTATTAAATTTTATTTACATATTTCCAAAATGGTGCACTTTTGTTTTATAAAAATCGATCTACTTAGCTAGTCATGTCTGCTTCACGAGATTTTCTGTTTTCTACTTCAAGTTCTTAGTTAGGCTTCTTCTTTTCACCGCAGCTGCATTTCATATTCATGCTGAACAACTAAAATTCTAGAGGCCTGTATTATTTCTTTGTCTACAATCATAAGATTTTTAAAACATTTAAATCAAGAAAGAGCAACATAAGTTGTGCACGCTATAATTTCTCTTGTATCCAAAAGCACACATCCTTTTTTTATTCTTATGCCTTGCAATCTGTCAATTGTCATCCGTCAATTCAAGACAAGTGGAAATGCCTTGATTTAGCATATTGATTTGTTTCTAAATATAGTTCACAGTATTCAAGTTCAGTATATATATAGTATATTCAAATATAGTTCAGTATTGTTATTTTCACCCCTTTTTCTCTTGAGGTAACAAAAATATTGTTTCCCCGGTAATTTAGAAAGTCTACAACTATAGCTTCAACATAATTATTCTAGTTAAGTCTGTTCTTGACGGAGCTAAATATTAAATCCACAAAACATTTGATGCTACGTCCAAGTTCTGCGTTAACATGATACGTGCGCCATAATCTACTTCAAGTATATCTTTTAAAAGTGAACTGGTTTCGCCGATCAAAGCTGGAACCTCAATAAACCCAAGATGAAATCTTCAAATCATCTTCCTACAAAATACCAATCAAATTATTAATACAATTATTTATTTATAAATATATGGCAAATCGTGAATATTTATAACTTAAACTAAATTTAATAATAAAATTTATTATAGTAATTTGTATCATGTCATTTTAATTATAAAATACGTACTCATTGTGTGCTGCTACGTTGCTGTTTGTTTGAAAAAGATGAATTGATTTTTTAAATGCTTTAAATTCAATATCCAAAAGATTCGATTGCAAAATGTGCTGCTGTCGTTGTTGCGAATTTTAAAGATCCAGAGGGGTACATTTAAAATATCTCAGCATTATTAGAAACTCGTAGTACTCCATTTGTCTTGAATCATTTTTGCGCTGCCGAAACGGTGTGTCTAATACAAAAGCAGTATTAAAACTCTTGTACAACAGAGAAGCTTTTTGTTATTCTAGAGAAATCTGTATTATGAACTAAGAATACAAATTACTATCTCCCAAACAAGAACATTAAAGAAAGTCTCTAAACATAAATACAGTTCTTCCGCTGAACGGCAACTCCGCCCAAGAGGGATCTACTAGTTTCATAAAGGCATCCCAAAAAAGCAGTAATTTCAAGCCTTTAGTTGAAACTTAGTCAAATAGTAGAACTTTGACATTCTAAAAGTTGTGTGTTTATCGACAGCTGAAATACCGTCCTTCAGTTAGTCAGTGATATTCCTATTTGCAAGAGGTTTTATTTTGAAGCAAAAATGAAATGTTGTGCCTTTCAAACTGGAGGCACACACTTCAGGAAAGCAACATATTCTAAAAGAAAAAGTTTCATCTTGGCTTTGCTTTTGAAACAAAATGTGCTGCAATGTCTTTATTACCGCTGATTTGCCTTAGCCTGGGATACCCACAATTATCATTCTCATTGGTGTTTTGTAAAATTGTTAACCAGGTAAACTTATTTGTTTTTCTGCCAAGTCCACAATTTGTTTTTGACGCATAGCTAAAACGTGTATGGAATTTCTGGAGCTGCAAAGATTTACATACTTGAATTCTGAGATTATAATTCAAACTCTCTAAAATTGTTAATTGCCAATAGTTCACAAGTAGTTGATTTATCTGAAATTGAATTCATCAAATCGCATGTACAGTTGCAATCCAAGTTATCCTTGGCTGTAAGTCTGTGCTTGTAAAAACATTCAAAGCACAAAGTATGTTCAAGATTAAAGGCATAAAAAAAAGACTTTGGAACTTGTGGAACTAAATTTGGGTGGATTGAAAAACGGTCTGACCCCCGTTGATTACGTTCTCTGTATTTATTGAATACTTTTGATGCTGCTACGGAAAACTGATGTGGAGTTCGTTTGCAGCAACAGCAGTTTACATTTCTATAGCAAATATTTTAGACGGTTTAGATATACTTCTTTCTAATAAATGATCAATTTTTAAAACTCGATTTGGTAGTTTCAGCCAAAGTTTATTGTCTCGCAAATTTGTACATACAAGACGTTGTATCTGTGTTGAAAAAAAACTATTTTTTTATGACACGCACTACAGTAATTTTGAAGTTGTACAGATCTAAAGTTGTTTGTGTGGAGTCTAGAATTCAAATCTCTGTTAGCGTATTTTTGTTCTTGTTTTCTTGACCGCAAGCTTTTCTTGACTGCGTTATAGCAACCACAGTATTGGCAGCTTACAATGGTTAGCATGCTACTACATAAAATAGCACTTTAGATGGTTTTTGTTAAGTCTTTGGATTTTAATGAAAGCTGGCACGTGAAGTTTCGGTCTAGTTTGAAAAGATTTTGATGTTCTCCAAACTGACGGTTTTTTAATATTAAAAAGCGCTCATACTTTGAATGATTTTCTATAACGTGTTGTTTGCGAGGCTTTGTAGACTGAAATTGCTGTGTAGAGTACCCACACAAATGCGAGTTGATACACGTAACAGTAGATTCTGAAATTACTTTTATCCTTCAGTTCTCTATGAGATTGGAAATAAAATAGATAATGCAACTAATGCACACTGGTTATAAGTAGCTGACTGACTGGCTTACGGCTTCAACAACCTCTATATATGAGTGCCTACACTCAACAATAATGCTATATATTTTAGTGACGCACAACAACTTAGCGTCCCTTAGAATACGAAAGAAATGGGTAGGGCCTATGTAAAACATATCCAATCACAAGTCACTTCTATTATCGTCAATACGTAATACATATGATAATAATGCTTGCACAAACAGCAGCAAAAATTAGAAGACTCAAGCTCATTTAAAATAGAATAACACTTTTGCCCACTCAGCAATTATTTTTATTTCTACTCAAACCTTCGATCCGTAATACTGTCCTAAGTTTCATTGTCTCAGCAGTACAACAAACCATAGTTTACTACATTTAATAAGGAATTTATAAATACGCAGTCAGATACAGTGAGCATATTCAAGTTATCTATGAAGAGTAGCACGGCGCATTTATCTTTACTTCCTCCAGTCACCATGGCAAAGTCTTGCTTGAGTTCCGTGAACATTGAAAATATCAACAACGTTGTGGCATCTGACAAAATGGATTACACCCAACAGCCTGGACCGTCGCGTAATCGGAACAGTGCAACTTTAAGTATTTTGAGTACAGCAAATATTGATTCCCAAAACTAGGCATTCTTCAAAAGTTCAGATTCTGTATTTATTGGGTACAACGTCAAACCTCGTGCTGTTTACAACCCAGGCATGAAGACACATTTCTATTATTTAAGTTGAAGGCACGGAGAAGCCAAGCATTCCAAAAGATCTTTCTCACAATTTCAAAGTCTTTCTGTAATTAAATGGGCAGCTTAGATTTTACAAGAACATAAGGATTATCTTACTGTTGGCCGCAAAATAACAGATCATCTTCCGAACTTTGCTTTTAAACCAGTCGAGTTCATGTTTGAAGAACCTCAAAGCAGATTCAAGAAGTTTGATAACTAGAAGTCTCGACATTCCAGTGTCAAGTCAGTCTGAGTTTGTTTCTCGTTCAATCAACTCACAGAAGCTTATAACATGCTTATTAATTTTAATCTGTCTAAAAATTATTCTCAGCAGTTCCCCAATTACGGTGGCCCAACCATTAAACTCACACTAGTTAAGATAAACGACTTTGTTGCTTACTTGACAAATACTAACCTAAAATTGGCAGCTCAAGAACCAAATAAAGTAACTGTTACCAAAGAAATCTTACAGCAACAAAAGCGAAAACGCAGAGCATTGCCGCAACATCCTAAAGATTTAAAGAAACAAAAACCAGAATCTGAAGCAGCAGTTAAACAACCAAAGATCGAGATACCACGGATAAAGATATTTGCATGATTTCCTCCTTCTCCAACCTCATCTCTTGACTATCACTCAGGATAAACAGACGACTCAGGTTTTACTTATTTAGAAAAATCTGATGAAGACTAGGCGATTGCTGTTATGAAGAACAATGTGATTACAATGTCATCAAGTAATTTATTTTATTTCTTACACTTAGCAAAATATATAAATACTAAAAAAATATAATTTTAACGTTTTAAACAAAATAATAGCAAACCATACTAACCTGTTTTAGGGCAGTACTAATTAATAAATGTTAATTTATAATTGTAAATGTGGTTAAAGTTCAAGAAATGAATGAATATTTAACAAATGATTTTAGTTTAAAATAATAGTGCACAAAATATTAAAATACATGTGTCAACAAATAATCATGTAGCGTTTTGTAGTAAAGTAGGAAGTACATGTTTGTAAATAGTAGTATGATAATATTGTTAATGTAATTGTCATTGTGTAGTGTGTGTGAATTTTAAATTATTTAATTAATTAATTAGTGTCCGCAGATTCACTGCACACTTGTAAATATTATAGGTTCTTTTATATATAATTTTAAGCTCTAAATAATATCTAAACTTGTAAATATATGTGTACTTTTAAATGGGTAATGTAAAACTATGTATATGTGTTGTATTTGTGAATTATACATGTAAATATTTAAATGTATGGATATGTGTGTATGAAAGAAAATTTGAAAAAAATTAAACTTTTAAATATGTATATATGTAAAAACTGCATTACCACCAACCTTTACTCTGCAATTGAATACCTGCATACAATATCTGCATAATATAAAATATAACCTGCGTCTTGCTGCACTTTTTCCCTGTTGTACCTTGTATTTTACACTTGCAGTTTGCACTTGCATTGTTGCTCATCATATAAATTGTTGTGATTCATAAACTATATACTGAAACATATGACTAACAAACAACTAAACATATATCTCATAGGGACCTGCGGCCCACTTGACTTGGATCAATAAAAAACTTTGTATATGGCTGCAGTGTACATTAGATCAATATCTAATTATTATGCATATCACGCACATTGTCAGTAACAAATTCACCCCTTTGCTTTGATTCCTGCAGTGCTAATGGTCTGGAAGTGCACTTTATTTTGTCCATTAAGCCCAATATTAAATAATATTATTATTTGTTTCCAGCGTTCCTACCCCAGCAACTGTATGTATCTACATTATACGTCATTTCAATCAATAAATATAAGGATATACTACTGTTACATAGTGTATAGGTACACAATAGGGCATGTACATATATACATTTACATATTTCGTATACATATATCTCATTGTCTGTATGTATAGTCTATGGGGAGCACGATTGGTCAGCTCGGTATATAGAAAAATGAAGCTCAGAGCTCCGTGGGTCCAAAAAGTTTGATTTTAGAAGTCGACCAAGCCCATCAGAAGCTTCAGCCCAGCCTTGGTCGGTGCGTTGAGTTAATTAGCTATTAATATGCACGACACGCACATTCACAGTAACATAGTCACCCCAACTCAGTGCACTCTCCAGTGCTAAGGGCTGCAAGGTGCATGCAATTCTGTCCATTTTTTTTAATAGTACAGAATATTTCAAAATGATATTTAATTCAGAACATAAATATCAACCTACTACTGTATACATCCCGCTACAGTGAGTAGATATGCTATATACTGATACATGCATGTACATACATACATGTCGGCTTAAAATGGGCACATTAATTATTTTTTTTGTTATTACACATTTTTAAGAATTCGTTATATTTTTTGAAATGGTTACTTTTTTAATTAAATTTAAAATTAAATAATTACTGACTAATTAAGTTTAATTGTACTTTTAATATTTAAATATTTAAAATAGGTATATACGTTAAAGCAGTGTAATTAATGCATTTAATTATGTAACATGCTTATAGATTAATATAATATTCATGCTAATTGTATTTAGCAATACGCAACTAGTACAGTGTACATACTTAATAATGTTTACATACATACATAGGTAAGTAATGGGTTCTACATAATAGCATTTTAGTGCCTAATATTAAAGAGCCCCACATTCTCGATCAAATTCTATTCAACTTAAGCATCCTAGTTCAAATTCTATGGCTATAACACACATGTTGCCCTCTGTTTCTATACTTTGTAGTTGAACAAAGCAATTCTCAGTCTTAAAATCTATCAGGCAATATGTATCAGTTTTTTGAAGTATGTACATGACCATTCAATCCCATATGGTTCCAATTCTATAGGGACTTTTACCCTTCTTGTGAAATATTCCTCATTTTTTTCAATGCCTACTTCTTTTACGTGAATAAAAGAGGAATCGCCCCCTTCTCACATAATATGTAGTTGAGCAAAGCAATTTTCAGTCTTGAAATCCATCAGGCATCCTCTCTTAGGGTTTTAAAGTATGTACGCACACATCCAACCTCTACGGTTTTAATTAAATAGGCACGTTGTCTCCCCCTTCGTGAAGCACTCCTCAACTCCGTCTGTTCCTTTCGTTTTACATACCTTATGATCCCGTTGCTATGGTGATCACTCAAAACAATGCAAATCCTTGCTCACTTTGAATTCTATCAATCTCAAATATCATACATTAATGACTGCTCTCATATAACCAGCACTGGCCGTCACAGCTCAGCTGGTTCTCATACCCAACAGACCGTTACTATGGAAACGCAGTCTAAACATTAGCACTGGCTCCGGTCTTCTCTATTTTTCCTCAGTACTTCACGATGCCTATATACCAGTCACACTATTCCATGCCAATAATGCAACTCAAGCTTCCATTTTCTCCCATTCATAACTGTTTTGAATTATACATTTAATTCACGAAATCACATGAGACATTAATGGCCCTGTGTGAGTATACATACTTATATGCATGTATCATTCAAGGTACATGCATATACAGTACCATGCATACCATGCATCGCAGTGAGTACATAGTAGTCACGTATTATAATCCTATACGATGGAAGTGTTCTCGTCATCGCGTTCTCACCCCAGCACAAGCAGACAAACAGGAAACACGACATTTCTAAGAATTTCAACGGCGATTGCTCACATTAAAGTTTATGCACAACATCTCACTAATGTGACATGTTTTTGTTATATCACACGTTGGTGTAAAAACCACAAGTTTATGACGGCCCATGTATAAGACATGGGCCAGTTGATCTCATTAACATTCTACATCCTTTTGATTATAAAATTAAAATAACAATTCTAAATAATTATTATTCTCAATTTAATTTCTCACAATCATAAACCTAAAACTTCCTGTCAATCACTTTATAGACATGTAAAAATTTATTAATTAATGTCGCTTCATCCTTATTATATGTACTCCGTATAATCACATGCTTTGCAGTTTAGTATTTAAGGCGTAATCTGAACCCGAATAAAATCAGTTTATTATCAACTCTTAAACTGACAGTAGTCTCAATACTCTCTGCTCATTGATTTAATACAGTCAAGCTCTGCTTACTGTAAAGCATCCGACATATCCAAGCTTTATCTCGGACCCCTTGCTGCCATAAGCTGATTGGCTTCCAATTTCTTCCTGCCATAAGTCGATTGGCATACTAGAAGTCAGCATCCGCTGTAGCTTCACATCATCGCAAGTGTGGACCGCACTTGCTCATCAGAGAGAGACGAAGCACAGTCTCTCTTCAGACATCCAGTCACCTTCATCTCGAGGAAGATACAAAATACATTCAAACCTTACTCACCATTTAGCTATTTTGTACATGGCTCATTGAGGACTTTCACTCGGTCATTTTTTCAACTCCGAAAATTCAAATTTTCAACTGCTGAGACGTTCCTAGTCCTCGAGCTTCAGTCGGAAACTCAGGATTTTCACTGCTGCTTGTCCACCCTACTCACAAGGCCGTCTATACCGCTTCAACCGCTGCCTGTATTTTTTATCTGATCCGCCGGGGCTCATGAATTACTTTCAGTCTGCTCACGCCAGACCTTTAGACGCCGCTCACATTCTGCCGCTGCTGCCTGTTGACGATTGCATGTGCTTTGAGTTCCACTTGGACGCTAACGGATCAACTTACGTTCTAACTCATTACGGTTGGTTTCCACGCTGATTGGTTAGCCACATTTGAGATTGTTCACATACATTTTTTAAATCTAAAATCAAGCTCCAGGGCAATTTGGGACACCGCTTACGCCGCTGGAAGATTTGGTGCTTTTAAGAAACCGACGGGACGTTTCTCTATCCGTGAAGTTTCCCGCACGTCTATCATCACTCTATTCCTACCTATGTCAAGTGTGAGAGGAAATAAATCTCCTCGGACCCCATCTTCCACACTAACAATCGTCATCTCCAGTGACGACTCCTGTGATTTATCCGTCTGCATCGTGTCACCCGTGTCCAACGTAGCTCAACTTCCGACACCGTTCAGCTCTTATGCTGAGGACTTTGGACTGGAGGTCTCTTCTGCTTTTATTTCAGTCGTGACGCTTTCTGACGAATCTATTGACGTCGACTCCGAATCTTCTTTGCCATCGTCCCCATCTGGTTCTTTTGACGACTCCTGTGACGAAGATTGTAAATCTACTGGTTCCTCACGTTCCTGTGCCAGCTATCGCAGGGACCGCTCTGATTCCAGTTCCTCGGACCAATCCTCTACACGATCACTTCGCTCACCTGAATCAAGTAACTCCAATATTACGCTCGGTGACGCCTCTTCTGGTATATACGAATTGGCTGCCGCTGCCCTAGAAGGCAACATTCCCAAGGAAATTGAAGTTTATCCTGTTGAAGTTATTGCTCTTCAAATTCCTGTCCGTCCTGGGCACGAACTCGTCTACGAAGCCCCATTTGTACCGTTGCCTCCAGGCGAGGTCATTCAAGAATTAATTCAGGACGAACGATCCAAGAAAAAGGCCCCTGAACAAAGGAAAAGTTCAAATAGAGTGAAATTTGATCAAGTTGTCAGAGACACACAAGAACAAACTCAAGAGGATTTTGTGGTCACCCCGTATCAAGGACACGAACCCGAACGGACAATCTTAACGACCCTTCAAGAATTCCACCCTACTTGGGAAGAACAGAGTGAAAGATCTCGATTGTACTTAAGTTTTAGAAAAGAATACTTAAGTGTACATTAACTACAAGAAGTAATCAATCTCAAAGACTCATTATCTATTGAATTCAGTCATATTGCTACTCCCCAGTAATCACCTGGAACCATCCACACAAACCTCTGCCCTAGGTACTTCAAGCGAAGAACCTAAGACATCTACATTTGCATACGTCAAATCTTGGTTACCATTTCAAGGTGGACGATCTGATACACCAGCCGACTCTAGATATCAGTCAAACCTTACTTAGTCAAAAGTACTAGAATTCAATACAAGTGAATCAGAAACCGACCTTGGTGACAAAGACACTTTAAAAGCATCGGATCTTGAGGAAACTATTCGACCTATCGATACCTCAGACGGTGCCCAACCTCAAGGGTCCAAACCAAATTAGACTCAAGCCGATACCACAGGAAATACCACAGGTGGAAAAGGCGACCCCGGTGATTCTAGTGGAAACTCGTCAACTTCTGGTGAAGACGACGAAGAAAAGGACGGAAACGACCAAGAAGACAACGACAAAGAAGACAAGAAGGACGATAAAAGGCAACCCTCACGCCCCCATCCCCGTCATCAGAGGACACTGATACACCAGTCATCATGACTACAGACAAACAGAAGAATATTTGTCATGCCGCTATCCTGAAATCTGTAACCTTTTACAAAACCAGGGTAGACGCCCACTTAGCTAACATAGCTATCCTTAATCCAGTAGAAGTAAAGATATTCCTACAGGACCTACTGGACATGCGACCGGATATATCTGCCGAATATATCAACTGCTTTAAGCATTACGAAGATGACCCAGCACAACAAGGGATTAGGCATAGAGAAGTCGCTCTTGTTATGCATAAAAAGATAGATGACATCTTCCATTACGTTTGGACTGAGCTCATCAAAATAGCTCAAAAGAACCAGAGTATGAAGACATTTAGTAAACTCGAAACTCCGAATATCAGTTTACCTCGATTCAACGGATTGCACAATCATTGGCAATCATTCAAGGCACAATTTACTGCCATAGTGTCATCCTCTGCAAACTATGCGGCAGTTGACAAGTTACGGTTACTCATCGATGCGCTCCTTGACAGCCCTGCTAATGCTAGCATTGCTGATCTGGAGATTACGGATGACAATTGGCCAATAGCATGGAAACGAATAGAGGACCGATACGATTCACCACGTGAACAAGCCCACGCTGAGATCCGTCCACTTCTTCAATTCCATCCTCTATCTAGCCAGTCATCAAATGGCCTACACAATCTGGTAAACACCATACGGACCATAAGAGCTCAACTTGCTGGTATACAATTAGGAGGTGTTCCGGAAGCAGATGTACTATATCTCCATTTCATCATGGCCCGATTAGACAGTAAGACTATTTCTGAATTTAATCAATCGCTCCCAGATTCTAGAATTCCTACCTTGGATACATGCATTAAATTTTTAGAGAAGCAAGCAAAGAATGTAGCAGCAACTCAAGGTATTAAAGTGAATAGCTCGCCAACGACTCCTAAGGGACGGCCACACCGCACACCCTCTACAGGAGAAAAACGAGTGTTGTTTCATATGACTACAGATAGTGACAGATACACATCAGGAGCATCCACCACTAGCCGGACTTCCTGCGACTCAGCAGCATCTAGACCCTCACGCAAGACAAAGCGTAGACTAATACTGACAGTGAAGAAAAACTCAGCCAGTACTACTAGAAAAAAGCAAAGTTCATTATTTAAAACTACTGGGACATGGCGATCCCCCTTAAGAGAGAAATCTCATCATCCAGGTACTTCAACGCACAAGAGTAAATCCGCATCAAAATGCGAATATTGTTAGCCGTAGGACACCGCCTCCTGACCTGCTCAAAATCCAATACATCATCCAATCAGCACCGCAGAAATTAGGTTCTATCGAACAAAAAGTGCTTTAACTGTTTTGAAAACCACAACGTGAGGGACTGTACTTTTAACTTCCAATTTCGAGAATGTAAGAAAAAACACCACTCAATTCTTCACTCCCCAAATACCGTGGTCAACCTATGCAGGCCAACTTTACATTCCACTACATCTGAAGCCAGTGAATACTTAGATGTCGGTCTCCTGCCAACAGCAGAGGTCGATTTTCTTCACAATGGCCAGCGAACTAGAGCCCAAGCATAACTAGATACAGGGTCTAATAGTTCCTTTATCACTGAAAAATTGTCTACCGAATTAAAGTTAATTCTTCAGGAAACTGATGAAGAATTCTCAGTAGCAAGAGGTCGAACGCTAAATTCGTCAGGTAAAACACAAATTACCATAAAATTGAAATTTCCAAGGAAACAAAGGCTACACATAGAGCTATTTGTGTTATCGGAAATTACCAGCGATCTTCCAAGCCACCCGATCAATACAAAATCATGGGTCCACATCAATACTGTTCCATTGGCTGACACCCAGTTCTCAAAACCAAAACCCATCGATATACTGCTTGGATCCGCGGTGGTCGAGCAAATCTAGGAATCCGAGGCTGTGAAAATACAAGGTTATAAGGGACAGCCCCGTCTATATGAGACATCTCTAGGATTCATAGTGATGGGAAAATCCCAAGGTCCTTCTAATCTCAGACGACATCTGAACATTGCTCAACGTGCAGATTTCGACATGGAGAGATTCTGGACCATTGAAGAGCTACCTTACAAGAAATTGTTCACTCCAGATGAAGCTTTTTGCAAGGAACATTTCAAAAAGAACGTTCGACGATTACCTAACGGTCAATATGAAGTCAAGTGGCCATTCCGTGAGAATCATCCGACCCTTGGAAATTCCATGGATCTTGCTATCAAGCGCTAGTACAGCACTGAACAGAGGCTACTCAAGGATCCTAAACTTCATAAAACATACATCAATCAATTAGAAGAATATCTCACCTTGGATTAGATGATTTTATCTGAAGAATAGGAAGGTCCGATTCAGGATAAACAACCATTTTACATGATACCTCATCATCACACGACCAAGGAATTCAGTACTTCTACGAAGGTACGTATCGTTTTTGATGCTTCTGCAAAAACTTCTAATCGCATTTCATTGAACAACATCTTGATACCTGGACCTACTATTCAACCCCTACTGTTCGAGCAACTCCTAAAGTTTCGACTACGCATGATAGCCATCGTCGCTGGTATCGCTAAGATGTATCGCCAAATATTGGTACATCTATCTCAATAGACATACTGTAGGATCGTCTGGCGTCGGACTCCATCAGGTCCTCTCCCGTTTTGTATCATAAAAACAATTCCATTCAGATGTAGCAGTAGTCCGTACCTTGCGTGCCGCATTCTACATCAAGTAGCTGATGACGAAGAGAAAAATTACCCACTCGCTGCTGAAGCTCTCTGCAAGGACTTATACGTCGATGACTACATGGCCAGCCATAATGACGTTGAGACTGCCAAGGAAGTCCAACATCAACTCATCACAATGCTGAAGGGTGCTCATTTTGACCTCAAGAAATGGTCATCCAACTCTGAAGAATTACTTACGTCCATCCCTGCAGACTATAGGGAAACTCAAGTTTTGACGACACCAACACCGTCAAAACTCTTGGATTAATTTTTTGCCCTTCCACAGATACCTTTACATTCAAGGTTCATTTAATTCTTGAAAAGAAACACACAAAAAGAACTATTCTATCAGACATATCCAAGGTTTTTGACCCCCTTGGACTAGTGTAACCCATTATACTGAAGGCCAAGATCTTAATGCAAGAGATATGGACCGAAGATCTAGGTTGGGATGATCTACTTCCTAGCCACATCCAAGCAAATTGGATGTCATACGCTTCCACACTGCACCAGCTGGAAAAGGTCGTAATTCCACGATCCCTACAGTTTACCAAGACTGGTACGTGGGAACTTCATGGGTTCTCAGATGCATGTGAAAAGGCGTACGCTGCCTGCCTATATCTTTGTGGGGTACAAGAGGAATCTGCCGTCTGCAGACTTATTGTATCAAAAACTAGGGTGGCCCCTTTAAAAAAGGTGACTATTCCCCGATTAGAACTCTTCGGCGCTGTGCTACTTACTTAGTTAGCTCAAAACCTAAAGACTTGTTGGGCTCTACCAAACCTGAAAACATTCTTCTGGACAGACTGAACTGTGTGCCTCGACTGGATCTACAGTTCTTCAACTCAATGGAAAACTTATGTGGCCAACAGAATCACTCAAATCCATAAGCATTCTACATCAAACATGTGGCAATATGTCCAATCCGAACACAATCCCGCCAATTGTGCCAGTCTAGGAATTGATCCTGCTGAACTTGTGTCTCAATCTCTATGGTGGTGTGGACCAACCTGGCTTTCGGATTTAACATATGATGCACCTATCTTTAATTCAAGCCAGAATAACTCTAAAGAAGCAAAGCAACCGATGGTCACATTACCTACAACACGAAAGCAATCCAATTATGTACTACAGCAGATTTCCAAAATCTCATCGTGGAAAAAAGCAATCAACGTTGTGTCACTCCTGCTTCGAATTGGGTCGGCTAAAACATTACGATTGAAAACAGTCCACCCATTCTCAGTATCAGAACTGAATACTGCTGAATCCCACATCATATACTGGATCCAACAAGAAACATACGCATCCAAAATTGCAGAGTTGACCCAGAACAAGACTATAACCAGTAGTCATTTTAAATCTTTATGTTTATTCATTGATGGAGATCAACTTTTAAGGGTTGGAGGAAGATAAGCAAATGCCGACATGGATTATAATACCAAACATCCCATGGTCATTCCTGGCGACAACCCATGAATCAAAGCAATGATTTTGAACTGCCATTATCGTCTCATTCATGCAGGCAAGCAGACAGTGCACAATAACATTCGTAATAAATACTGTATATCTAACGGTAACAAGTATATCAATTCTGTGATTGACAAATGCTTAATATGCTTCAGATTCCGAGCTCGTCCCAATCAACAATTAATGGCCCAACTACCTCTATCAAGATTACTGGCTTCCAGATTATTTTTTCATACAAAAGTAGACCTAGCAGGACCCTACCTCACTACGAACTTCTCAGGACGAGGATTTGCCAAATTCAAGACATGGATTTGCCTTTTTACCTGAATGACTTCTCGAGCAATACATCTTGAGCTAGTATCTGAATTGTCCAGTGAGAAATTCCTGTTGGCATTCAGACGTTTCATCTCACGTAGAGGTCGCCCGTCAAACATGTACTGGAATAACGGAACCAACTTTCAAGGTTCAGACAACATACTGACATCAAACGCTGACCAAATACGTCAATTAAAGGAATTCTCCGAGAAAATACTACCTGATCTAAGCCTAGACAGCATAACATGGCACTTCAATCCACCTTCAGCCCCTCATATGGGAGGAGTATGGGAAATATGCGTCAAATTATTAAAACAATATCTTAGAAAGATACTTTCACATGATGCTTATACATTTGAAGAATTTGAAACCATACTGGCATACATTGAAGCCATGGTTAATTCAAGACCACTGACTTCAATGTCCAACGACCCAGAGGACCTTATGGCACTCACTTCGGGTCACTTTTTGATTGGAACGTCATTAACCATGATACCAGAACCAGACCTTGGACATCTTCAGATAGACAGATTAAAGCAATATAATCTCATCCAAAGAAGGACGCAAGACCTCTGGAAAAGATGGCAAGAGGAATACATCACGTCAATCAGAAACGAAACAAGTGGTATACGACACACAACAACCTTGAGGAAGGCGACATGGTGGTTATCATGGAAGAGTCCACGTCTCCACTGAAATGGCGACTCGAAAAAATCAAGACAACCCAAACCGGAAAGGATGGTCTAGTACGAGCTATAACCATGGAGACAGAAGGTCACTATAAAGACGGTAAAGGAGTAAGAAAACGTATTGTCAAGGAGTTTATACGTCCTATTACTAAGGTGGCAAAACTACCAATACCAGATGAGATCAATCAAGATATCCTAAGCAAGAAGATCCGATAAGCATCACGCCAGATAATCTAAAAAGTGTCAACACTGTTCAAAGGACCCATAAATCAATCTCACCATGGAATTGGCTATTGGTCACGTTGTCTTTTCTAGGATCCGTCAACAAGGTTCAAGGTCAGGAATGGAATCTATCTGACTACTCTTCCATTCATTGGAATACTAGTACAATTGACTTAACCGCTCCTACTATCCCTGAACCACAACCGGATATACTATTTGGGGTCATAGCCATTCTATGTGCGGTACTATTAGCAATTGGAAACATAATGTCATTTCTCGCTCTTACACTGGACCCCGGATTACGAACAATCGCAACCACCCCATTCATCATGAGTCTTCATCTGTCTGATTTGATCACATGCATGTTCATGCAGTAAAATATCTGAAGACAAACTTTCTACACAGACCAACTTTATGTCAAATATATCCAGTACTACACTACTCCAACACATCCATCACGTTATTCATGAATATGCTAATTACAATTAATCGATATGTGCGAGTTGTCCACAACACATTGTACGACTATAAATTTACCCGAAAAAGTATATTAATCATGATTCTCAGTGCTTGGACCACGGGTTATTTCCTCATGTCACTTCCTCTGTTCAGCATTTGGGGAACGCTGGGACGTCGCACCGACAGTTCAATAACCTGCACCATCATTGCCGACAAACACGGTCACAATCCAAAGAATATCCTACTCTTCATTATAGTCATTCTACTAATGATAACAATGTATAACTGTTATACACGGATCTTCATACATGTACAATTATCTATAAGAGGAATTCGATCTTCAAGCCAAACACGAGGTCATGAAGACTTAACGAAAATCATTAGCAGAATCGTGTTAAGTTATAATATCTGCTTCTTGCCAATAATGATATTAAAAATAACTGACACTGCAGAAACACTACCGCAGTATATACATAGTATGGCATTAGTATTAGTTTGGATTTCACCCTTGATGAATCTTCTAATATACGCGGCCAGTAATCGAAAGTACCGTCGAGCATTCATCAATCTATACCGCAGATCATCCAAGACCCAAAGGACGCAGAACATAGCTGATAGAAGCACTGGCCTCACCACAGCGTTAATGACTGTAGCCAACCTGGTGCTTATCATCCTTGGACCTGTTGGAGCAAGCCTTGAGCGTCATCCAGATCTAGCAGCTAAGTATTAACCATGCAAGACAAGATGGGATACATATCAAGAAATTCCTACCTGCTATGATGAAACCACTTGGCTGCACATCCAGAATAATGGAACGGTCTGTTCTCGAACAAAAACATGCATGCGCCCGAAGCCCATGGTTTCTTCAGACGGCCAGTCTTGTTTACCACCTGATGACAGATGTCAAAGTTATACACCATTGACTCTTGACCATCTGAAATGCCAGACAGTCGACTCCGTAATGGATATATCTAGACTTCAACATGAAAGACTCAAGTCATCCCTGTCTGCAGTAGATGGGTATAAGTTAAAAAAGTGCAGGCATTTCATTGAGAAACTCGATTTCATTCTAGTAATAATTACAGGAAATACTGTTGTTCCAATGTCATCTATTCACATACGCCAGGACGCTCAATTACGGAAATTTAGCTCATACACATGCATGGGACATTGTCCTCAGGATCTGTGCAAACAGAAACAATGCAACGGTGATGATCAATTTTGTGAACACATAGGATGCAACCCAGACTTAAAGGGTCCATCGTGTAACTGTACTTATAACAAGGAAACAGTAATGCACAAAATACAGACCCTTGATGCACCTTATTAACCGGATTGTTGGGGACACATGTATGTCATGACAAAGAAACAGGACTTCAGTCGTCCACAAACCCCACAGGAATGTGAAGATTGTGAACTAACTTGCAAGCCTTATGGAATCTATGTCACAACACCTGAGATTACAGCTCGTTACATTCGAGTTCAGAAGAATCCAAGTTATATATCTGTGATTCCAACTTTATCTAAAACAGAAGTCCATCTAACAAACCATATGTTAGCAAATACCGGAAATTTGACCATTGAAATATGGATGCCAGACGTAGAAATACCAATTGTTAAGACTATGACCTGCCCTCGCATACCCATATGTACACTGATAAAATGTCACCTGTGCTTAGAACGTTGGGGTAACGTCAGTTGCTATGACTTCTACCAGTACATAATATTGTCTATACTGGGGTAATTATATCAACCATAGTCTTCATCTTCTATGTAACTCGAGTATTCATGTGGATATCTTTGTGGTTATGTTATCCTATACGTAAGCTCATGCAAGCATGTGCTACACGCAAACCAGGAAGGCGAAACAAATTTGTGTCAACACAAGGATCAGATGAAGAAATTGGAGTTCCCATGATTGACCATTCACCTCAACTATACCAATCTACCACTACTCCATTTGGAAGACGGCCATCCAAACCAAGACAAGCACTATATTTACCTATTCCACAATTATCAATCATCTTGATGATATGTTGTTTACCTCTTGCTCTAGGATGCTCAAACAGCGCTTCGATGGCTGCCACCACTAATGAATGCCATACCACTGGAGATCATACCACTTGTGTAGTAAGAGTCAATACTAGGCTCGCTCTTGAACCTATAGGCCAAAGCTCATGTTTTCGGATTGATGATTCACATAACAAACTTCTTGGAACCGTTACCATCGAAACAAAATCCGTAGCACTACAATGTGAAAAGGAACTTCTTTACTATGCCCCAAGGGCAGTTGCAAAATGTCAAAGTTCTATAAAATGTTATAACTTATATTCTGATGCCAATTTTCATGGAGACAAGTGTGACAAATTCGGAATTAATGACACCATTAGGAATTTCATGGACTTGACCCACCATAAGGTTGGTCCAGCTGCCGAAATCTACGCATCTCTACATGTCCTTAGATCTTTACAGAAGACTGTCAGTTTATACGCCTCTGGTTGGATAATCCGACAATTGAGGTCTTTTCTGTCTATGACTGTCTAGAATGAAAATTCTCTACCGAAATAAACGTTATATCTAATCTCGGAAATTTTACCAACACTGATACAACTCGATTAGTGACAGGTGTCCCCACAACGCTAAGTGGCATTGAGTTTAACTTGATAGCAGTATCAACGCCACCTATACCACTGCTATCTGAATGTATCATATTAAAAGGAAGCGCTTCCGCAATGATTCCATGCAACAAACGAGGTGAATCCACTTTACAACGACTAGGTGAGATCGCTTAAGATACTAAAGAAGATGCCAATCAGTTACCCCAAACTGTATTGCCAGCAATAACTTAATTGGACTTATAGCAGACAACAGTGGGGTCAAATGCATTTCATCCCTTATCGATCTCAACCTACTGATGAAAGTCAATCCCTTACCTCTGCACCTACAATCTGGAATTCTGGTTCCACGTGGAGACTCTATCGTCTTTGAATCGTCTGGCAACACGTTACTGGAGACAAAACTGTCTACAGAGAACCTTCAACTTGCTAAGCAAATTCAGCACTCATCCTGCGAAGCAGAATTCATCGAAATCGTGGGTTGCTACAATTGCATCTCTGGAAGTACCGTTTTCTTACAAGCCAAGGTCGACAAGGGCAACAGCGTTGCCATTCTTGAATGCCCCAACCAAGGATTCTTTATACCCATCTCGTAAACAGGGACTTTTGTCACCTACCAACAACTACTAACTCACAATCAAAATAGATACGCCAGAGGTCAATTTTTCTTGCCACCTTAAATGCGCCAAGAATCAAGTTCCTATTCAAATCAAAGAACAATTACATTATTAAGCAAACATTAAGCTCTAGGATGAACATGTTGCAGTTTCATATACGCCACCTGATCATGACGGAGGTTTTTATTTATTCTCTATTACCGGGTTTGAGATATTTTTATAGTTTACACGAGGCATTATCGCCATCGTTCTATTTCTTGTAATCCTGATAACCCTTATCGGGAGTTTGAAATTAATATTGCGTAAGATTGTATAAACATATAGGTCCCACATTTTAACATGTACTTTGTTTCTGTTACAACCTTTTCAATCTCATCCTCTCTTTAGTTTAACCTTCTTAAGCTGTGCCCTTCTCTTACTTGTTTTTTGACTTCTTCAATTTTGTCGATAAAGTGTTGATCAACTCAGTTTAGCTACGAATAGGCCTCTGCAGGCTCAGGCACCCCATTTTTTGTTATTTTTTCTTTTCTTCGTTTTTGTCAAATATTCATTGGATTTATTACAGATAGATATCCATGATTAGTACTTAATTGAAATCATATACTCTATCACAAGACATAGCTAATCTTATCTTGATCCTGTCAGATCAACGGGGGGGGGGGAGAGTTTTGAATTATACATTTAATTCACGAAATCACATGAGACATTAATGGCCCTGTGTGAGTATACATAATTATATGCATGTATCATTTAAGGTACATGCATATACAGTACCATGCATACCATGCATCGCAGTGAGTACATAGTAGTCACGTATTATAATCCTATACGATGGACGTGGTCTCGTCATCGCGTTCTCACCCCAGCACAAGCAGACAAACAGGAAACACGACATTTCTTAGAATTTCAACAGCGATTGCTCACATTGAAGTTTATGCACAACATCCTACTAATGTGACATGTTTTTGTTTTATCACACGTTGGTGTAAAAACCACATGCGTACTAATTAAAATCTCAGAGCGTATTGTATATATCTGCAATGCTAGTTAAATAAATAAGCTAAAAACAAAATTTTAACAATATTGATTAAAGTTGCAATGTGTAAATTAAAAAGGCAGAACACGCGTATTGGTTAGCGTTCTTATGCGTAATGTGTATAGTAGCAATGCGTAATTATTTATCTCAACATGAGTATTGATTACTCTATCATTGCATATTTTGAATAAACTAGCAATGCCTAATTATTAAACTATAACCCATCTGACAACTACGCTCAGAAATATCTAGCGTATGGTGGCAGCACTGTTTCATTTAGTCTTATGGAAATCAACGTTTTAGTTGACTTTCTGACTACAAAAAACGCAAAGCTTGCTTCATCTGAGCAACACAATGTTATCTCTCTGTCTTGCCAGTTAAATGCTATATAAGTCACACAGCAAGCAAATTACTAAGAATCAGCTGTTGAAGTCGAGCGTTCACCACAACGTGTGAAAATCGATTGGGATGGGGTTATTTCTACTGCAGTTTCAGGGTTTCAACCGTCACCTGAACAACCAATTGACTAATCTGATGTTGTGGTCACTGATTCAGAAATTGACGACTTTGAAAACTTTAAAGAAAACTGCGATGCAGACGACGAAAACAGCAATAGAAAAATATAATTTGTAAACTGCAACTTACAATTTTAAAGACATAATAATATAAAACATTTGTAGTACTGTGAATTTTGTAGTGTGTGTTGTATTTGTAGTGTGTCATACAGCAATATTAATATGTGTGTGTACTAGTCATGTCTCTTGTATAAATGTTGACAAGTTCTTGTTATAAATTTAAGTTTAGTCTTTTACTCAACATTAAAAACCCAGTAGCAAGTCGTGTGTGTTAAATATAATAAAACTTTGTTTATAATTCATAACAAACGTGAAAAAATATCTAATATTCTGAATTTGAATAAGTAAAAATTAAAAAGTTAAATAAAATAGATAAAATGTAAACCTTGAGTTTTAGACTTAAACGTTTATAATTTAAATTCAAAATTATTGGCATAAATATACTGCTGTGGTAGTTCAGTTGCAACAGCAAATTCTATTTCTTGTTAAATAATTATTAAGATGGCACAAAACAAAGAAAAGAAAAATAATGGTAAGTTTGTATTTATTTGCAACTCCAGACTTTATTACATGACCTCCAGTATATAATTCTGTTTGCTTATATAAGTATTTTCAAACGTTAAAAACAAATATTTTTAACTGCTTTTGTAATTGGGGTAATTTATTTACGTCGAGTTCTGTTGTAGTCAGACGGAATTTTGACATGGATAATAAAGTATAGGAAATATTTCTGAGAAATATAAAAAGTAATAATTTTAACATGAAAAAAATTCAGGAATTTAAGAAGTCGCAGACGCGCGAACGCGTGCTACTATTTAAAAAAAAATTTAAAAGAGTGTAATAATTGATACAGTTTTATTACCAAACAAAAGGTAAAGAATTCAATAAAAGGAATTAAAATTTACAAAACGGTTTTGAATAATCCCGGTTGAGCCCCTAATGTGTCATGCCCTTTTTTAAATGACACAGATGAAGTAAGAATAAATAATAAGTGGGACAGCGTAACAGTAATGCAGCGTTTTCGACTCTAGCCAACAATGGACAAAGTTTAGCTTTTTATTTAAAATTGTATCTATGTATGTTACATTATAAATTATCCACTAGTATGTAATATTGGAATGTGTATAGCGACTACTTTGTGTTCTGCAGAAAAAAAGCCGTCGTGCATGGAAGTGCAAGGTACAGGATTTTATAATAATTCGCTTACCTTGCCAAAATCAGTCAAGCGTCCTCAACTGAGCAGGCAAAGAAAGAAGGTCATTGAGATGGTGCACAATACATGCATAGGATGAAAATCGCAGAGTTAAATGCAATTATGTGTATCTGCCATAAGATACGTATGGTACATATAATTAACATGTGTAAAACCAAACTACTATGACACAACTAACACAAAAACACTTCGCCATGAAGTGCACGATAATATAAGACATAAAAAATAAACAAAACAAGAACCATAAAAGAAATTAAACTATCATTATATAGGTATGTGGAACGAGAAAAAGTGCATTGAAAGAAATTGTTCAACACAAACGAAGCAGCAAGGAAAAACGGTATGGAAAAACAATGTTGAGTATAGATCATTGCCCATTTGGCTATTATACCTTGCTGTAGAAGGAGCTCAGCTCTGTTCCTGTAGATATCATTTTTTTCTCAATTTTAATCCTAAAAGTTAAAAACTGTTGCAAATGTTATTAGTTGGTAAATACAAATTGTATTAAATGTTTAAATACGAATTGTATATTAAGGGTCGTGACACAGCATATGTTGGTCTTTAATGGGCTTTTTCTCAAGCCAATTTCAAGGGCAAGGGTCCGCCACCAAACCACCGGCTCTGCTAATTAAGTGCAACATAATTAAAAGTTTCCTATTATCCATTTCCTATACCAAATAGTATGTAGTAAGTATATAGACACAAAATCAAAATATGTAAAATAAATGCAAAATATTACAGCTAAGAATAAAAATCAAAAATCAAATAGGGCGACTGCGTAGATTGTATCGTGGGAGACGTTCATCGTCTGCAGGCATGAGAGAGGGTAATATGACGGGCGCAACAGCATCCTTGCAAGGACGTCCACGTTGACGAGGGGCTAGTAAATAAGTATGTATGGGTGTAGGGGTAGCGTGTAGAGTAGGTAAAACAATAGTAGATGACGACGGAGTGAAATGAGATGAATGAGCAGTAGGTACGGTAGGAGTAGGCGTATGTTGTCGAGGATAGTAGCGTTTCAATTTAGATATATGCACGCGTTCTTGTAATCTTGAGTCTAATGTAGGTTGTAGTACATAGTTGACGTCAGCCCATGGTCGAAGTAGAGCAGAAGTTAAGCCAGGAATACGATGAGGATGATAATAGAGGACCAAATCATTAATTTCAAAGCTGTGTGGAGAATAGTGAGAAGAAACCAATATTTTGTCTTATTCTTGAGCTTGTCGTAAATTAGTTTGTACAGATTGATAGATACAGTGGAACGTTTTTATGAGCACTCACTTTATAGAGTCACCCTTGCTATAGTGTCATGTTTTTGACTTCCCCGGCAAACCGCCTATACTTTAACATAGTCAATATCCATGCTATAAGGTCACTTTTTATAAAGTCACCCTTACTATAAAGTCGTGGATCACACCGCCCCAAGAAATATTTAAATGTTATTTTACCTTTTAATAGCGACATGCAAAAAATTCACGAAGCACAAACTCCATCTTCAAGGCCAAACGCAAAAATATTGTATGTGGGTGTGCTACCGTATTGAAAAAAAGTTAGAAGTAATTCGTTTAGCCGAAAATAAAGACAGTCCAAAATATAATTTTCGGTGGCCGAATTAATTTGAAATCAATATCAGCTGATTTTGTCTTTAAAATCCTAAAGTACTTTTTATAGCAACATGTGACACTATAGGCTATAAGGTCACCTCACTATAAGGTCGTAATATGACCATCCCCCTGAGATGTTCTTATAACAAGGTTCCACTGTATCAGTGAAATGCTTATAGTAGTCGGTAATTGTATTGTCTTTAATTTTAGGAAACGTGACTTCTAAAAGAAAGCAGACATGTCGTCCAGTCATGATATAGAAAGGAGACAGTTTTGTATTCGAGTTTTAAATAGTATTCATAGCAAATTTAGCATAGGGAATATAAGTGTCCCAATCTTGATGCGTCACATTGACGTACATACTAAGTACGGCTTTAAGTGGACCGTGAGCTCGTTCCAAAGAGCCTTGTGACTGTAGGCGGTAGGCACTAGATAAATGATGCTTGGACCAAGCATACGGTTAAGGTTTTCAAATAGTGAAGAAGTAAAATTGGTTTCGCGGTCACTCTGCATGATTTCAGGGATACCATGATGGCATATGATGTCTTTCATTACAAATTTTGCTACTTGAAGTGCGGTGCCATCGGTAACAGCACAAAGTTCAATCTACTTAGACTGATAATCTTGAGCGGAAAGTATGTACACTTTTCTGGATGATGAGCGTGGGAATGGACCATTCATATCTATTTGCCAATGAAGACGAGGTTGATGTGGGATTGGAATATAGGTAAACTGTCCGTAAGGTTTTCGCTTTAGGGTTTTTTTACCCTGGCACTTATCACAAGTCTGTATGTAAGTGTAAACGTCGTGCTTTATATTAGGCCGATAATAGCGTGATTTTACCCGCTTGTAAGTTTTTTTTCATTCCGTAATGACCAGAAAGAGGATCATCGTGGAAGAAGGTGAGAAAAGTAGGAACGTCATCTGTAGGGACACAATAAAGAAAGTCACTTCCGTCACGGGAATTTTTTCGAAATAGTTGTTCCTTCACAAGTTAATATTTTTTTGTTCTCGAGGAGTGATGGTGTGTGTGCGTAACTTATTTTTGATGGTTACTATCTATGGAGTAGTATCTTAATTAAAGGTGTGGTTGAGTTGCAATGAGGAGATATTCACTAAAGCGCGTTCGGTTGTGCGTCTAGGTCTAGAGAGTGAATCTGGATTTTAATTCGTAGCTCCGTTAATGTGCTGTATAGAAATTATGTCAAATTCAGTCAATTTGAGCACTAAGCGTGTCATTTTTGGACTCATCTCAATTTTCTTAGAACGAAGTAAACTGCAAAGACTGCAATGGTCTGTTTTAAAAGTAAAGGGCAAGCCTATAAGATATTCTTTCAATTTGTGGGTTGACCACGTCATAGCTAGCATTTTGATCTCTGTAGTATTCCATTTACTTTTAGCAGGTGTTATTGAGCGGCTTATGTAAGCTATAGGGCGGTCTTGTCCATTGTTTCGTTGAAGTAATACAGCTCTAAGGCCCGAGGTAAATGCGTCTGTGATGAGGGTTGTAGGTAGTGAGGAGTCAAAATTTGCTAAAACAGGGGAAGTTGTGAATGCACGTTTTAAGTGAGTTTCAAGTTCGTATGATTTCTGGCATGCATCTGTCCATACATATGGTACTTCTTTTTGTAATAGTGTTCTTAGTGGTGTAACCCTTGAACTAAAATTACGTATAAATTTTCTGAAGTACTTGAAGGAGGCAAGGACTGACTGTAGCTATTTTATTTTTGTGGGTAAAGGTAGGTTGAGAATTGTTTTTACATTTTTATTATTGGGAGTAATGCCGGCAGCAGAGACATTGTGACCAAAAATTGAAAGTTGTTTAAAGGCGAATCTGCATTTACTTAGTTTGAGTTTTATGTTGGATTTTCGAAAGAGTTCAAATATTCTTCTTAAGTGTAGTAGATGATTCTTAAAATTGTCGGAATATATTAAAACGTCATCGATATATCCCATGGCCATCTCATACTTGTTTTCGGCAAGTATGAGGTCTATTAATTGTTGAAAGGTAGACGGTGCGTTCTTAGCTCCAAAACACATTCTTTTGTATTGATACAATCCGTGGGTGGATATGAAAGCTGTCTTTTCTTTATTTTCATCTTTTATCTTGATTTGATGGAAACCAGAAGCGGCGTCTTATGTCGTAAAATATTTCATATTCTTTAATCTTGAGAGTATGGAATTAATGGGAGGAATAGGCCATACAAAAGACTTGGTGACGGAGTTGACTCCGCGCATATCTATGAATACTCGGTATTCTTGCTTGTTGCTGGCATCAAGCTTTTTCTTAACAATCTTTACAAGTGAGCTCCAGGGTGAATTAGATAATTCTATCACGTCTTCTTTGAGTAACTTGTCTATGTGTTTTTTCAAGATCTGTTTTTGGAAGTCTGACTTTCAATAAGGTCGTTGCTTGATAGGTTTCGTATTGCCTGTGTTGATTTCAAATTCTATCAAGTCAGTTAGTCCTATACTTCTATCAAAGTAAAATATGTCTGTATACTCTTCCATGAGTTGGATTATTCTTGTTTTTTCTTCTTCTTGTAATGTTGTGGATATATCTATGTATATGCTTCAATTCTGCAATTTTCTATTTCTTTGTTTGCTCAATATTATGTATGGGGTAAGGTTTAATGTGTAGGGGACCACGTAGGATAGCTTGCATAGTTCCAAGCTTCATATATTCCTGGTAGTGTGATTGGGGAAGGTAATTGATTAGTGGCGATAATATATTCGGAGTGATGGAAAAAAAGAGCTTGAGGGAGAAGGAGGCGGTGATTGTTGTATACGCGAGGGGAAGGAATCATCATGACGTCTTGATGGAATTCCTTATCTATGGTAATTGGAAGAGTAATCTTGGAACTGGGCGGTATACTATTGTCGTTATATAGGCAAACATTAGATATGGAATATTTTCGTAACAAAAGTAAAGATGTGAGAGTTGTTGAGGATACCTTTGGGTGTACGGGTCAAAGTTTCTTTGTGGTGTTTATAACACGTCTTTGTGCTTCGTTCACTACATTATTACATGTTGTTAGAGGCTAAATTTCAATCTTCTTCAATATGTTTGCTGGAGGAGTTGAAAAGAGAACGGAACTAAAATGAGATGAGTTTAATTCTCCATTCTTCTGACTGATGTCTACTTCAAAATATTCAAGAAAATCATTACCCAATAATATTCTTGGACTATAGGTATTGGTTATGAGGAAAAGGTAGTTAATGTTGAGGAATCTTATTGTTAAGGGAACAAGAAGAAATCCGTTGTCGTGTATTTTGGTACTACCGTATATAATTAATGAGATTACTTGATTTGGGATGATTTTGAGTGGGGTATCTTTAGGGAGAAGATTTTTGCTGATGACGGAGACTGTGGCTCCAGAGTCAATCTGGGCTGAATTAGGTACATTGAAAATTTTAACTTTTACACTGACGTCAGAATTAAGATTGTTGAGATGAACAGGGATGGCGGTTGGACTTATTGGCTGGAAAGTAGATACATTAGAGCCAGGCCGTTTTCGTTTTCCGTTGTTACTTGATTCATTCTTACTGGTTGAGCATATCTAACTTGATTATTACGTTGCTGTGGATATCTTGGTGTACCTCTGAATTTTCCTTCGCCGGGAGATCTACATTCAAACTTGAGGTGACCACGTCTCTGACAATTGAAGCAAGTGGGTGAATTAGCAGAATTTTAATTATTGTTGGAAGTACCTCTGTAACTTGATCTACGTCCTCTTGTATAATGGTTGCTGTTATTTCTTTGTCCTTGATAATTTGGTTAATTTTTCATGTGTTGAATTTCAGTAGAGAGTGCAGTCATCTGATGCACTAGGAGTTGCATTTCTGAATTTTGAATATTGTTAATTTCTTGTTTGATATAGGGAGTTGGTGCTAAAATTCCATATTTAAATGTAATTGAGCCTGCTTCATAATTTTGAATTAAAGTGGTGAGTGGGTGGCGTCTAAGCTTTTATGAAATTTTGGATTGGGATTTGAAGTTTTTCTACAGTAATTTGCACTTTTGTCTTCTCATCTAAAGATTTCAAATGGGCTTTTAAGTAGTATCGAATTCTTATTAGGAAACTCAAAGCTAATTCTTGTGGTGCCTGCGTGAGTGATAGAACGTCTTGCCTTGATAATCCTCTGTGGGCAGAGAATTTCTCCTGGAAGAGTGTTTTGAGTTGATCAAATGAAGTCGCGGTGTCGTCAATTTTGGCACGATTTAAGCTAGACCAGAATCTTCCAGTGTCTGTGTCAAGTACGAGTGAGAAATGTTGTTTCTGTTTTGTGGCGGTATCCAAATTTGCTGTGGATGCCAATGTGGAGAATAAGTCGATTTAGTTCTGTAGATCGGTTGCAAGGGATAATTTAGGGAGGAGACTATAAGATGACATTAGGAAATTGGATGGATTTTTAGAAGTTATAGGATTAAAATCGTCTAAATTATCGGAATTGTCTAGATTGATAAAATTGTGTGGATTGTCTGAATGTTTGAGATTTTTAGTGTTGATGGCTGGATTAATGAAATTTTGTGAATTGTCAGGATTTTCTGGGTTTGGGCTAACATTTTCTGGAAGAAGTAAATTGTCAGGTGGTTGTTGTGAATGTTGTGGTGGTTCAGTAACTAGGTCAGAAAATGGTGGTAGTATTGGAACTAATGGAACAAGTGGTTTGTTAGTTTGTTGTTTTTCGGCAGTCATTCTAACTGATACGTTGTGTGTTTCTGAGTCTTTAAATTCGTCAGACTCTTCAGAATTGTCTATTTTTTTTGTGATGCGGAGGGAGCTTCAGTGTCACTTACGTTGAGTGTAGATGAGGATAAGGACGATGATTGAAGTGGTGCTGATAGGGAAAAACTAACGTTGGGTAGTTTTGGATTAGGATGGTGATCTAGAGCGTCTCTCTAATGAGTTCTAAACAATGACAGTAGTTGCGCGTGAGTAAATGGAGTACGTTTAGGACACTTAAATTTGTTTCTTACAATTAGTAACAGTAAGTAGAATTCTTCAAATAAGTGTGTGACTGCTGATATTTTCTTTTTTGGCTGTTTTTCCGATTTTATTTGTAAAAGAACTAAAACGTCGTCACTTTGTTGTTCGTATACCTGGTGTACTTCATACCAGGTATTTAAGGTGCAACTAGGTTTTTTAACTCCAGACTTTATTACAAGACCTCCAGTATATAATTCTGTTTGCTTATAAAAGTATTTTCGATGGTTAAAAACAAATATTTTTAACTGCTTTTGTAATTGGGGTAATTTATTTACGTCGAGTTCTGTTGTAGTCAGACGGAATTTGGACATGGATAATGAAGTATAGGGAATATTTCTGAAAAATATAAAAAGTAATAATTTTAACATGAAAAAAATTCAGGAATTTAAAAAGTCGCAGACGCGCGAACGCGTGCGACTATTTTAACAAAAATTTTTAAAAGAGTTTAATAAACGATACAGTTTTATTACTAAAAAAAGGTAAGGAATTCAATAAAAGGAATTAAAATTTACGAAACGGTTTTGAATAATCCCGGTTGAGCCGCCAATGTGTCATGTCCTTTTTTCAAAGACACAGATGAAGTAAGAGTGAATAATAAGTGGGACAGCGTAACAGTAATGCAGCGTATATGACTCTAGCCAACAATAAACAGAGTTTAGCTTTTTATTTAAAATTGTATCTATGTATGTTACATTATAAATTATCCACTAGTATGTAATATTGGAATGTGTATAGCAACTACTTTGTGTTCTGCAGAACAAAAGGCCGTCGTGCATGGAAGTGCAAGGTACAGGAGTTTATATTGATTCGCTTACCTTGCCAAAATCAGTCAAGCGTCCTCAACTGAGCAGGCAAAGAAAGGAGGTCATTAAAATGGTGCACATCACATGCATAGGATGCAAATCGTAGAGTTAAATGCAGTTATGTGTATCTGCCATAAGATACGTATAGTACATATAATTAACATGTGTAAAACCAAACTACTATGACAACGCTAACGTTTGCACTAGCAACAACAAGTATACCCTGTAAACACAAAGTTTTCACTACTATTAATTGAAAGGACACACATTGTACTAATACATATTGCTACGTTGGAAAAGACATTTCTACAATGTTATACTGCTCGCTCACCTGCGCGTAGAAGCCTAATTTTTTTTGATTTAATGGGTTCTAAAAATTAGCGATACACAATAGCACTAACTATTTTCAAATTGCCCCTCAAACAAAGAAGTGATTTTTTTCTAGCGCGAAAACAAACATTTTGTTTAGTCCATAAAATCCGCTATAATTTTTAACATAGAAATATTAGGTTCAAATATAAAATTTCGTTTTGGAACAAAGAAAGTTTTGAAACCTTTGGGAGGACGTTTTGCACCCCTATTTACATTGTCCTGGGTAGGTAAAGTGCCAAAACGCTTGAGTTTACATTTTTACAACTTTTACATAACATGACAAGGCACTTACATACGCATACATAAAAAGTACCGTTTACGCTAGTGTTAATATGTCTACACGAAATATCTCAATACATACGCAGAAAATCTTATGTCGTCTCACTTGCAACAGAAGACCTTTTTAATACAAACAACATATTTTATTATAAACTAACTTTACATGGACCAAAATATTATTTGTACAAAAGAATTACTACTAGGGAACTTGTATAACTAAAACAGGAGCAGAAATTAAACGTGAAAGTTAAACAAAGTAGAGAAAGAATAAAGTAAAACAAAACGCAAAGCAGAATATAATTTGAGGGAGAAAATTATAAAACCAAAAGTCAAAGTCAAATACAAAAGTTGGGAAATGAAAAGAATGAACAAAACTCATAGCAGAATATTAGTTTGAGGAAGCAAAGAGTATAGGCAGATCCATGCAGTGCTGGTTAAAGCAGAGAGAGAAACACAGGAACATTTAGTGTCGTCCATCCTGGCCATAGGACTGGCAAAACACTAAAAATATACTGAAAATATATAAAATTTTATGATTTGGGACAAAACAAACACATGCGATTGATAATTGCAAGTGTGCGCACAAGAGCCTTTCATATCTCTAACTCACCCTACTCGAGTGTCGCGCATTATTATTAGATTACGTACCTACCTTTGTACATCTCTCTCTCTTTCTCTCTCTCTTAGCCGAATTGATCGTATTTAATTAAATTAGCTATAACGCACCTTTCTATGTACCTGCATTTCTTTCTCTCATGCCACTTAAAAAAATTAGCCATCTATCTTTATCGTCACCTTTCCCCGGCACTCTCTCTCTGTCAAGGCTCGTGTTCAAATTTTTTAATCGATAATACTACTGCGTAGGTGCCGCATCATTTGCTTCGCACTTAATTGAATTAGGCATTACGCTTCATATGTACCTATATCTCTCTCGCTCACACTCACTTATTGCCATCGCATTGAATTTTGTTTAATTATATTAGGCATTACGTGTACCTGCGTACCTATATACCTACATGCTCTGTCTTCTTTCCATAGCTCCTTCCTCTCCCTTAATGCGCAGGTTCAAATGATTCATTTGTTTTAATTGGTACTACTGTTACGTACGTACCACGTCATTTGCATCTCTTTCCTCTCTCCATCTGGTTGCATTTCCTTTAATTGAATAAGGCATCATTTGCATCTGCATACCTGTCTACATATCTCTCTTGGTCTTATTAAATTGCATCTCTTTCAATAACCAATCCATTACGTACACCTACCTACCTACCTACCTACCTATCTATGTATCTTCCTGTCTGTATCTCTTCCTATTCTCCTTGCCTGGGTCCCGGCTTCCAGCTCCCGGGTCTTTCTTCTAACCTCCCTTCATCTTAATCCCAAGACGTACCGTCCTCTTCTTACTTTACTTTCTCCCATTTAACCACATTAATAAACCAACAATAACTCATTTCGCCTCTCGGCCTGTAGTTGCATGCCCGTGATTAACTGTGTTATAAGTATTTATAAGAATGCCTCAGTTTTATTTGTAATTTTGCAATTTAAAAAAAGCACAACTATTCAATTTGCTAAAACTCAAAAGCCACACTAATATGTCATACAGATAAAGTCCATATAAAATTCATCCATATTATGTCATTTAATTATAAGCTATAAGAATAGAATATATTCTTTATGATTAAAAATATTTCACATTAAGTATACAGTAGTATGCATGACCTAAATTTTGGTTACAGATGTATGTATGTATCTTTAAGGTCCTGAATACCGTTACTGTAACAGCAATAAGTTAGTGCAGGCCATTACTAAACCCATTGCTAGCCCTATTTAAGACTTAACTTAATAATTATTATAGCCCCTGTCGAATCGACCTGTAGCAATTATACATGCTAACAAGTCTTTCCTAGGGGGAGTCCTTACTGTCACCTTAGAACCAGTTTAAGTTTGCATGCGATAATTTGTATGAATGCGACAGCTTCCTAAGTAATGTAGTACTGATTAGTCTTCCTCACCACACTCTTGGCATAGAGAGGAATTGAAAACGCCCATACAGTTGAGGTGCTTCTGTAACGGGCAGTGTCCTGAGTAAATGTACGTAAGTAACTGCATTGCGCGCCTCAGTAGTGACACAAGTGAGTTTGAGCCGGTTGAATAATTCGGCTTTACAGAAAGTAGTTTGGCAACTTTGCAGTCCTTTCTTTGTTTCCACCTGTGCAGATGTAAGTTACGCTGCCATGAGCAGTTTTGGGTACGCTTTTACCTCGTTTGATTTCGCTAGCTTTGTCAAGTCGTTGTAACACTCCTTGAGAAGCTGAGTCTGTATTTAGTTTAGTCAGAGATCTCAAAGCGCTCTGACTGTCATTAAAGGTAGTAATAGATTTGTTACTGTCCCTAGGCTCAATTAACGCTTTTGCTGCAAGAAAAATTGCTACCACCTCGGCTTGAGAGACAGTGGTGTATTTGCCTTTTAATTGGGACATTTTACAGATTACACTAACGTGCTCTGTGTCTTCCTGCTCTTCAATACGGCAGCCACAGCCTGAGCTGTCACCATCTATAGAGCCGTCATTGAAGCATACGATGCCCGTGTAAACTGCTAAAAGATCTTGCTTTTAGAGTGCCTTGTTCTGAATGAGTACCACTAGGGTCCTGGTTAGCTCGTGCGTACTATCGTTATCCAAAGGCATTTGAAGAACCGGGACATTTATTGATTTTTGATACCTTGACCTAATGAGTTGCTTTGCCAATGGCTTTGACCAATGAGCCTCTGTCTGGTCTTTAGTGCTAAACCCATGAGATGTATGTCAATGGGTAGCAGCCCAATAAGGCATTCTATCGTAGCCATTAGCGTAGATTTCATGGCGCTAGTAGTACAAAGACAAGCTAGCCTTTGTACCTTATCCAGTGCTTTTGTGCAGCACTTCTTCTTGAGTGCAGTACACCAGCCAATGATAGCATATTCCACCTTGGGTCTTACTATCGCTGTATAAACCCATTTAGAAATCTAAGGAGTAAAGCACAGGTCCTACTAATACTAAACTCAAAGATAAATTAGTGTCCTTCCGATGATACCTTAGCAAATGGCTCTTCCTTGTAGGGGAAGACCACTTGCGCCTGACCTTTTGTCCCCTTTATGACCCCCTTGTGACACTTGGGATGTCTTGCCCGCTGTAGACGGTGTGAACATGTCTCTGGTTCTTTTAGGTGTTTCAGACCCACAGGCTGTGTGTCCCCCGCATGTTGATAAGTAGCTCCGGGCTTCCTCAGCCTGTGTTGATTGCCTCCTTTGAAGCTTGAAGTTGATTTGGTGTTACTAGGTACGCCACTGGAGCCCTCTAGTACCACTGATTTGCTATGATGTTTATGACTTTGTACACTAGGTCCGCCACTGGGGCCCCCTTGTGTGGATTAAATACTGCTAAAGCCATGGTTAGAATAGAATAGCCCCCTGCCTGGAGCCGCCCCTGCCGCCACCGGCACGGTGCCCTAGTTCCATAACCCCGTCCTCGGAATTCACCAAAACTTTGTTGAGTTGCCCTCCCCTTGTTAGCTGGCCCGCCCTTGTACGCCAGTCCAGCCCTTGCTGTTATTTAGCCCCTGAACCTACCATACCCTCCTCGCTGTACCGGAAATGGCAGCCTCGACGGTCCAATGTTTGTGTTACAAGGGTCCATGAAAGATGTTCCTTGTTGATTCGGAGCAATATTCCCCAAAGAATTACTGTTAGTACCTGAGTTAACCAATCCGCCTATGACCAAGTTCCACATGGCACACGAGTCCTCGTTATGCCATAGCATTCCACGATGTATTGTGGGATTGCCAGTTTGGTATCCCTGTCTGTATCTGCCTAAACTGAGTTTGCCATGGATGTAAAGGAAACGGAATTATGGTAGGCTGAATGTAATTAGCACTTGAAGTTGACTGCTCCATGGCTTGTTCCTTTTTTTCTTGTTTTTTTCATCTGTGCTCCTGAGTATTTATGTCGTTTTTTAAAAGGCTTACTAGGCAGCCCATCTTTTATACCGTACTTAGGATTTCTATCCACTTTAGGCAACTTTTCCTTCTCTATTTCAGTAGCAATTTCAATTTTCATGGTACTTTGTCGTTCGAAACAGTGTAAGAAAAAAGTTCATAATCATTCGTTTCGCTTCGCATGAGCTTCGTTCAGTTTATGGGCGCAAAAAACAGACTCATGGAGCTTTCGGAGCTTTGAAACGGACTTGAGGCTCATGTGGGTCCCTGAAAGCTCATGAAAGCGCGTTTCCACCTCCCGGCCGTCTTGACGGACGGACAATATTTTGTCTACCTGTAGATTTTTCCCTTTCCAACTTTCCACTCTAAAAGTACCTAAGTACCTACTACCTACTTACCCACCGCCTACCAGGGCCAGGGCTATATGAGACGATATGAGTATGAAATGTTTGAATACTATAAATTATCATATTGTGATGTTATATCAATAAAGTTTAATAAGTTTAATTTATTTTATGACTGTGTGTGTAATTCACTATGTACTTTTAACATCCAACAAGTAAAACAACAAAAAATAATTGTTGCCTTTGTTTTTTTATTTTTTAATGTTTTTTTTATTAAGGATTTTATTAAAATTAACTTATAAATTAAAAACAGTAGAAAAAGCAAAACATAGTCAAAATCATTAACTAAAAAAAATGCATTGTAAATAACTATTATTATTTAAAAAAGTAAAACTTTATAAATATTCAGTAATAATAAATAAAAATAAGACATAAATATAGTCGTATAGTATGTCGTATTATCGTTATCGTTATTAAAGTAATAGTAAAGTAAAACAGTCAAGTTTATTTTTCGTCGAGAATTAACCTTTTACGCAATGAAATTATTGGACCAAAACGCTTACTAAACCCAAAATCCTCTTTTCAACATAGTCATCATCTAAATCCGATGGGTCAGAATTAGAATCATTCATACCTTCCTCAACATCTAAAATATTTTCTTGATGTGGATTGTTACTCATTTGTTTGTGGGAACGCATATGTCTCCTGTAAGTGTCACGCCGGGATAGTGTAGAATCGCAAATAAGACACACATACTTAGCCCTATTTCTTTTGTATGTATGTATGTATGTATGTATGTATGTATGTTGATTTATTGCATATACGGGCCTAAGCCAACACACAAATCTGATTAATATTTTGGTTACATTAGTTTTGTTTAAGCAAAATAATTGTTAGACCATCGTAGCGCATATAATATTTGTTCTTAAAATTTAACATGTTTGATGTAATACATTAGTTAACAATAATAAGTGATTAGTAATTGAAACCTTCGTAGATATAATGCCAGACAGGGACTTCTCCAAGACCTTATTTCGGTAAATTTGGAAGCGGTTCTGGCTGCCAATTACTGAAGTCGGAATTTAGCCTACAGGTATTATATTTTCTAAGAAATTTTGATCACAATGTCTTGTAACAATAGTACCGTTATTTTATTTTGATTCACTAACCTAATATTACCTTCCGTATTTAACAATTTATCTCTAGTTTAATACTCATCATTAGCAGTTGTATCTTCTAATTTATTTTTTATTAATTAAACACAGTTTGCATAAAGCTGTACTTAAGAATTAAACACTAACAATTCCCTTCAAGATCAAATTTTCACAGTTTGTTGCACTCTTTTTCACTTATGATCTTAGTTGAGAAGCTAGCTTTATTTAAACATGCTATAGGAAACTATTTAGCGTATTTTTCAATAATATTGTGTCCTTGTAGGTTTCAACTCTAATAGCTTCGACAACAGCTCATTTATCACTCGCTGGCTTAAGTACAGTTACTAATTTTATTAAATTATATTAGTTTATTTAACATAGACGCTTTTTACAATTTGATTTTAGTTTTAACTAGTTAGATTATATAGTTTAGATTTAAAGATCATTTCAGCAGTGCACCTTGGTCAGAGTTATTCCGTTACTAGTGTATCTATTGCCATCAGCTTCAAAAGAGTAACTTCCAACGTATTAAACAGCTTTGATTGAAGGGTCTTGTTTCTTTATCCAGTATTGATTTGTTAGGTGCATGTAGATTTCTTGTTCTTTTTTACTTCGGCACTGTTGGATGTAGACTTGCAGTAAAGACTTCTTTAATCGAGACTTCTTTTGTAGCACCAAACCCACCTAATTCTTGTCAGCTGGCTGGACAAAAAGAAGCAGGGGTTTGCCTTCAGTTTTGTTGCAGATTCGTTTTGCTTTCACAATATGTGTGTGATTAGGTTTAAGGGTGTCTATGATTACTGATTTAGCATCCTCGACTGGTAAGTAACTAACGGGTAGGCCTGTGATTAAAATTTCTTTACTTCTGTTCGGTTTCTCAGGTTCATTCACTTTTGACTCAACACTTTGAAGTCGTTTTTCCAACTCACTAAGATTTGCTTGCATAATATTGACTTCAATTTTTAGTCTTGAGGTAGTTTTTTTCATCCTAGCATCCAGTAATTTCAATTTTGTTTCCATGTTGGTTTCCAAAAATACTAGTCTTGAATTAATTTCTTTCTTAAAAGTCTTCAATCAGAATTATTATGTTAGCGGTGATTTGTGATGTTATTTGTTGGGTGAGTTTCGATAGTTGCTGAGATTGTTGCGGAGATTGCTGAGAGAATTGCTGGGAGAGGTAGGCGGCTAGCTGCTCGTGTCCGGTTGGTACTGGGATTTTCTTTTTGTTCGGCATAATTCGTATCTTTTCATTAACCTTGTATTCCTAATGTTTTTCTCAATCCTACTAAAATATACGTGTTGCTAGTATCTTTACACCTTTTTACAGAAAATATGAAATTTGTGGGCCTTTGACCTACGTATAAATGAAAAGGAACTTAGCTTTATGTTTTAAAGTTGATTCTTGCTTTTTTAAATTTATAACTTCTCGTCCTAGATTTCTATGTATGAACTCTCATGGGATTTCTTAGTCTTTTCGGCTTGCGGCGTGACAAGATTTTGAGAACTCGTAAAAAACTAACTAGTTAAACTAAATTTATAAATTTTCGATCGAATTACACTTGTTGTCGTACTTTAATATTTGATTACGAGTTAAAAGTAGACAAAAACTGTTATTTAATTGTTAAAAATTGGAAAAGTAAGATAAAATTTATGAAATACTTCGGAACTACTTAGAATTTAGATGTTCGCGGTTTGCGTGCTCAATAGTCTCCCCACAAGATTAATTTATTTCTTTTGGAATCAGTAAAACTACCATTACTAGAGCGAGCACTAGAACTAGAACTACTAGCAGAATCAACACAACTTAAATAACTAGCAGTAGCAGTTTTTGTTACAATTGTAGCTTTATTAGCAACACTGGAACTGGAACTACAAGTACTACTACTACTAGCACTAGAAACATAAGGGTTAGCACATTTAGAAATTTTACTTAACTTTTTTGTTGTTGCTGACTTTTTTTGTTATGCTTAATCCAGTACCGCCGAACAGATTGACGTTGACCTATTTTAGTAGAGCATACAGTCTGAATACACTTGTAAGAACCATCTTTATCGTGTACAAACTGTGACATTATTACATGTAGAGGAACACTGTCCGAATCAAAATGTTTTAATGTTTTAGGAATGGAATTGCAGGGATCTCGAAGACCACGTTCAATGTTGTCAGACGGACTGTAGTTGATAATGCTTGTCTTCTCAGTTTGTGCTTCAACTACAACCTCATCAGAATTAAGGCACTTTTTCATGACCTGAGCTTCATCTTTACAACGTTCCGTGGTTTTCTCCAGATTGTCCAGATCGTTCAAATGATTGAACGTAGAAGTTCGAAGGAATGTAGGTTCTGGGGTTAAAAATAAACTTTCTGAGGTAAAGTGTTGCGACCCTGCTTTTATCGATTGTTGTTGCTGTTTATATAGTTTTGTGTTGGTGCTATTTTCAGTGCATGGGGCGACATCATCTTTATATTAAATGTTTCCTATATGCACTGTTTAATTAACTATTGATGTATCTGTTTCGGTTTTGGTATTCGTGCACACCTCTGTCTCAACATTCTTTTTATCACGTTTTTTAAAAGACTGAGTTGAAGTTATAGCTGCAATTCCTGCAATAACTGATGTTCCTACAAAATAATAGAAAATTGCAACACTTATAATTTACAGTTGTTTAAATTTAACATGTGATAAACACAAAAGGTTTCAAAATTTGAAAATTAAAAGGTTCCATGCAATTTATGTACTAAATATAGAACCTAACTAATTGCTAATGCGTTTATTAAAATTTAAACATTGTCTTATGTATAATTTGCTCAATGTTTGTCATGTCTATGTCAGTCTCAACAAGATTTAATAAGTCAGGAAACCACGTACTGCCATTAAATAAGCTCATATCCTCATCTGCAACATTGTTGATACCTTTTATTTTTTTAGAGCAAAGGGGGTTTGCATAAGGAACCAAAACAGCAGGCGACTGGGCTTTAGATGTTAAATCTCTATTATTAAATTCAGTATTTACTACATCAGAAAAAGAACTCTCAGATTGCTGATGACAAGAACTTTGACTCATGCTCGTTATATTGCATGATTCTACTGGTGATGATGCGTGCTTGATCTTAGGCCATGGCTCCGACGTAGAGTAAGGATTTTGCAGCAGCACAGCATTAATCGGTATTGCCAGTTCTAGTTTTAAGTCTGAAATTAATGTAATGATAGTGATTAAATTTAATTTTAATTTTGATGACACAAAACTGGCAGGAAAATCCAAAACAAACAACAAAATCAAAATAAGCAACTTCAATCAAATTAAATGCAACAGGAAACATAAAAAATTTGTTTTTATAGGGTTTATTATTATTTATTTTTAAACCTACATTGAAATTGAGTTGAGAGAGCCGATGGCAACGATATAAGTGGATCACCATTGTTAGCTATGGTATTATTAGTGAAACGTCCGTCTGCATCTGCATTGGAGCTAAATATACGCGCGTACATAGCATTGGTGTCAATATCCTCACCTTCGGTACTTGCTGTTGCCTGATAGTGTGGAATTGTTGGAACATCCAGATCGTTGAAACCTCCTGTCTCCTTATTCTCAGCCGCCCCAGCTGGAGAGTTTAAATCATTCTTGGAATCAAAGAAATAAGATATTTTGATCAAACGTCATGAAATATAAAATATAGTATTGTTTAATTGTTGGCATTATTGTTTTATATTAACTGAAATATAAAATGAGCATAGTTTCGTAATAATTATTAATTAGCGCAATGGCTTACTATTTTAGTTTTGCTGGCATCGACTGTTGACTGTGGTAGCGGTATAGGCGGTATTACAGTGGTATGTAATATCTGTAAACTGTATGTCAACGTCAATCGTGTGCAACAAAACCTGTGGTGTAACAGCAACCGCAGTCTTTATAAGTTCAATATTTAGTTTTAACCTCGAAATTAGGTATATAGATATTTTAGAAGTTGGGTTTGTAGTTTAATATTCTATTTAAAAATTAAAAGCTTCACTAAATATTTAGTGTACATGACTGTACATTGGGACTTAGGATGATTAAATCATTTCATTACCAGAACACATCACTTTATTAGGGAGTAGACACAGGCGCTGACCGCTTTGCTTTAACTGTTTCTATAAATATACTTTTATTTTAAGTCTTAGCCTCAAGTTTCAACTAACTACTTAAGCAATAAAATGTGAATACTATAAAATTAAAGCTACAATCACAACCGCAACTGTCGACTGAAATATTAGAAATAGTTCATGCTGACGTAAACAGTAAAATGTTAAACAGGGTTGAATTTAGATCTTGATCAGTGTAATTATTTATGCGTGTAATTATAAATCAATAGAAAATAGTAAACTGTCAACTGGCTACTAACAACTAAAGTGCTAAAAATAGTTTATGCTGACGTAAAATGTGAAATAAATAAATTGGTTGAATTTGGATATAACTTTACAGTTAACAGTTGTTAAATTATTAATTTATACTTCTAAATCAAATTCTAAAAGCAACTAAAAACTAGAACGAAAATATAGTAGTATTGTAGTTTATTTTTAGTATAAAGGATAACAGTGGAGTAGAAAATTAAGCTCATTAACTGATAATACTCAGAAAAGAAGGTTTGAAGTTCAATTCAAAGTTCAAGTAACGTAACAGTATATAATAGTATTAGTTAATAGTATATTATAGTAAAGTACATTACATAGTACACATTCAGTCATTTAGTAGTCAGTACTTAGTACAGAAAATAGAAAGACAAACATTCAAATTGTGAAGAAAGCAGAGTAAGCAAGCATTTAGAATCAGAACACACGAGCAGTCACAGTCACAGGCACAGGTCACAGTCGTTCAGTCGTCACAGAGTACAAAGTTGCACCACAACTACTGCTTAATTATTAGTGTTCCAGCCCTGCGCTTACAACGCCGTGAAAATTTCTCAGTTTTTAATTTAAATAGTTTGTTGAAAGTTGCTGAAGTAATTTTCTTATTTGTTAGTTCTGTTTTGATCTTATGGTAATTTTTGTTAAACTGGTAAAGTGTATCTCGTATGTTAACTTAAGCTTTTGCATAACTAAATCACAACACCACTTTTTAACGTCAAGAACTAACAAATTAATATTTAAATTGCCTGCACACTGCACACAATGGCAGAGGTAAGATAAAGTCAAAAAAAGATGCTTCCAATTTTAATTAGGCGCTCATTATTATTTAACCTACTTTATATTTTTATTTTGACAATAAGGCTTTCTTATGTAGTGATTTATGTTGTGATGTGGGCATGCAGATTGCTGCTGTATAAACCCTAACGCTGCACTTTCATGTCCCTTATCCCGTGTCAAGCCAGTTGCAAGGTCTTCTGCAACGTTAAAATAATATCTCAGAATACTCATTTACTGATTTAGTGATTTTGTGCTTAGACGGGTTCATCCCTTTTCATAGATTCCTGATATCGTATTTCAACCATGGCGACGAGCCAATAGGTGCACATGAAAATTATGTTGGCACAAAGGTATGCACATCTAATGCAAAAGTCTAATATTGAAAATTAATTTAACCACAAAACATGCTAATACGTACTGGTATTAGCGATGGGCTATCAAATGAAATGCTCTATTCATTTGATTGTATTTATGTTCAAAACCTATATAGACGATATTTAAATATGTTAACTAGAATCAAGCACAGGCAAGTCAGGGAACTGCCACCAACGGTACTGCATCTGATTTTGTAAATAATATGGAAAACTACTGTGTCAAAGACGTTGCTCAAGTTGTTCAGTTTTTGTATGTAGGAACTATATCATTGTGGCCTACATCAGTTGTAAGTTTTCGAGAAATTTTAATCGAATTAGGATGTAATATACAACAAATTTAAGTAATGGACCCATTGTCAGTGATGTTTTATAACTATCAGTGGAGTTCGGCACCGGCTGAAACTGAAGAGGGACGACGACTCAGATTTATGCGAGATAACCATGGAATAATTTCTGAATTCTCTGTCACAGCTAATGGTTCTATTGTTCACAGTAAATATGCTAATATTTTTATTATTATGTGATAAGGGTTCAGATTTTCCGATTATAGTTTCTAGCAAATGGCTGATTTTTTGTATTTGCTAGTGCTGGTGCTAGTACGGAATTGAATATTTTATTTATTGATTTCTTAATGTCAAAATGTCAGTGTCCATTATACAAACTTTTGCATATTAAAATTTTCAATTTTGTGTATATAATTATAAAATTATTAATTTTTAAGTTCCAAAAACCTGTCAGGTGACTACTTACTCTTTCAGTAAATTTCAGTTAAAATAAAAATAAATTAATTTTGAATTTTGAATAATGTTGTTTGGAACTTGACATGTAAATGTAGCTTTTGCCTTTGTCAGAAGTCACAGGTCAGACGTCGTAACTCATTTTATTTTATCAACTGGTAAATATGCTTAAGGCTCATGGCCCGATAGTCCGTAGTATAAAGCCAAATTATAAATACGCAACGCAATTTAGCTTCAATTTTCATTCCTTACATTACAGTTACCTGTCACTGATCACTGCAAATGTTCAATTTAAGCCAAGCGTGTAATTGTGTGTTTTTAATTTTCTAGTTAGAAGTGTAGCAAAACTTTTGAAAATACCATTAGCTGTCAGATATTAAAATTCACTAATAAGTCAGCCGGTTTCTTACTGTAGTATAAAAGTTGTTGAAAAAAGTTTAGGAGTAAAAACTATTTATAGATTTATACATACTTGGATTATTTCATTTTCAAAATGCCAATTCCAAAAGGCGCATCAAAGAAAAAGAAAGCAGATAGTAGGCCAAAAACTTTGACAGTTTCTGCAGCCGTTACTCAGCCTTCTGCTAACAAAAGCCGCAAAACATCTGTTGCTGCTTCTTCTAGCTCTAGCTCCAGCTCCACAAAATCTATGTCTCTATTGGCAGAGGTTTCAAACAGTCACGACAAAGCTAAATCTAGCGACAAAAGCAGCAGTCCGCAGTCTAGTTTAAATTCTAGCTGAACCTCAGAAAGTTCTTCTGTTTTAGTTTTATCTCAGCGATTTGAGACTCACATTGCGGCTTTGTTAGACCACAGTGTTGTAGTAGTAGTAGTATAGATTTATTGCATATACGGGCATAAGCCTACACACAAATTAAAGTATATGGTTTACATTCTTGGTTTTTTTAACAATTTATATTTAGACCATCTAAGCTTAGGAATTTTATGACTAAATTCACTTCGTAGTGGAAGTCTTAATTTTTTGAATATTTCTTATTACATTTATTTAAGTTAAGGAGCTGTCCTCCAACTTATATAATTTAAACTTTACACAGATTTCAGCATATTTGAATTTAGTTTACAATTTTAACAGTTGATTTATACTTACAAAAGAGTTCAGGCCAATAACATTTTAATATTCAATATTTTGTCTTTTTTCTTTACCTTGTATCCAGGATGAACTAGTTTAACACATGAGGGCTTCATAATTGCATGCTAAATACACAAAAATTGAATATCAAGTTGGCACCAACCTCAATATTATTCATATTAATACACCTTTAAGTCACTATGATTTCCATACACAAGCGCCTTGATGTAATTTGTAAGCTAGCCTTTAATGAGCATCGTACTAATAATAGGATTATATTTTGTTGTCTTATTTGTCTGTTGTCTTATTACTGTTAACATTTTATAATATATAATTAATAATAGCTCATGTATCACATCAGATGATATATTAACTTATTAGTAAATGTAATTAAATTGGATTACTATTGGGTTTAGTGTTACTTATTATTTGACAACTGATAACTTTTTACTATCACTCATATATCTGACACCATCGGCTTCAAATGACGAACTATCTAAGTATTTAACACTACTGATTGAGGAGTCTTGCTTTTTAATTCAATACTGGTTGGTTAAATGTATGTAAATTTCTTGTTCTTTCTTACTTCGGCACAGTTAAATGTAAACATGTGGTAGTGATTCTTTCAGTCTTGACTTTATTTTGAGCACTGTTGTAACTTCTTGTTTTTCAGCTAGCTGGACGAATAAGAGTGGAGGTTTGTTTTCAACTTTATTCTTGATTCGTTTTGCTTTGGTAATTTGTACACTAGAAATTTTTAGAGCTTTTTTTAAAACTGAATAAGCATCCATTGCTGGGGAGTGAACAACGGGTAGGCCTGTTATTAGGATTTCTTTGCTTCTATTAAGATTCTTGATTTCTTTGAATTTTAGCTCAGCTCGTTGGACTCTTTCTCCTAGCTCGCTGATTTTGACCTTTAATACTTTTGCTTTAATATCTTGCCTTAATGTAATTTTATTTACTGTCGCCTCTATGGTTTGCACTTTGGAGCCAATTTTACTTTCGAGGGTTAAGAATCTGGTATTTATATCTTTTATGAAGTTTTGAAACTGTGTCGTGATGTTGGGGCTAACTTGTTCAGTAATTTAATGACCAAGGAGTGTTAGTTGTTGATTAATGTACGCAGCTTGTTGCTCCTGTCTGGCAAGTAATTTTGATTTGCTTTTGTTTGACATTCTGTTACGTTGAAGGTCTTAATATTCGTTTCCTTTTGACATATTATAATATATGTGTTGCTAGTATCTTAACACTTATATACAAGAAAATACAAATTGTATGCCTTCAGCCTACGTATTATTTTAATGAACTTAGCTTTGGTTGTTTAAAGTTGCTTCTTTGTTAATACTGCTGAGTATCAGGTTTTGAGTTTCTTCTTACGTATGTACCTTCAGTGTGTTTTCTTGATATCGGCAGCTAACGGCGTGGCACAATTTTAATAACTCGTAAAAAGGACTAATTACTGTATAAATTGTCTAACTTCGATCGAATTTCACAAGCACTAGTACTTAAGTATACAATCAAAAGTTAAAAGAAGTCGAAAATTAAAATGTGACCATTAAAAATTTGAAAATAAGAAAAATTTCATAAAATAAATTGGTAGCTCTAAGAATTAGGATGTTCTCCCTTTGCCGCTAGATGGTCTTTGCGCGTTTGCGTTTGTATGTTAGTATTCTACTTTATTGAGATTTTTAATGTTTGGACATATACTTGTACACTAATCATAAAACCTACTATTTTGTTTGTTGCTTTTAGGAAATTCTCCTCCTGCCAAACGCCATTTGTCTAGCACCTCTAATCCTAATGTCAATAATAGTATGACCGCAGCAAATACTGCAAATGCAGTTAATGTTGATATGATTCCAGATCCAGATTCGAATAAAGTGTCTGACAACATTGAGTTGCAAGGAATGGAAACCGTTTAAAGTTAATTTAATTAACATTTGCTACCGTCAGTGCCGTTTTTTTAAAAAAACTTGTATTTTTTTTACTTTATACAGGTTTCGAGTATAATTATTGATAATGGGGCCAATATAGTTGCAGCATTTGACCGTCTGAGAACTTAAGACGGACAACTAGTTGAAGCATTTAATTATGATGTACGACGTCCACTGGGACCTACTCATGTTACTTACCGATGCGCAGCACACACAATACAACTGGTAGTAAAAGCAGCATGTTAGGTGCCTGGCGCTGCTAAAAAGTCCGTAAGTAATGCAATGCTTTGCATTACGAAGATAATGAATTTTAAAGTTCTTCGAAAATTACTGTTGGTTTAAACAGATCGAGGTTTTCCTAGAAAAAGTGACACGCGTTGGAACGCGAAGTATGACATAATTTGTCTTCTTGTAACTGTAAGTAACTTGGATTTTAGTTATTTTATTGTTAACATGCAAATTTGAAACTAAAACTAAACAATAATTAAACTAATTTATCACTATTTTTTTAACTTTAACTTGTATTTTTTTGTAATGTTTGATTTTAATCAAATTGCAGGACAAGATGTTCAACGCAGTGCATAACATTATAAATTATGCCCTTTGGACTAAAAATGGATCGTATTTTTAAGCAAAATAGAAAAAACCCGAAGTTATGTCCAAGAATGATTATAAATTCTTGCAAGAATACTGCGCTCTTCTTAGACCACTGGCTGATGCGACTAACATTTTGCAGGCTGATAATTTTACTGCTCATCTCATACTTCCTACTATAGTAGAAGTGTATCAACGTGAGTTTTGAATTAAATATCAGTATGAAATTCAATATACGAATAAATTTTTAAATCACCATTACAATTAAGTTTAGATTGTAATTGATGTTTAAACTCTAATGTAATGTAATTTCTAATCAATGTTACCCATTTTTTATTGCATTAGGTTTTGAGGGTAGGAGCTTTCTGATGCTGGATTTCACTTGCAATCATTAATTAAGTCGCAAATGTCAGACAGGTTTTCATCGTTGTTCTCAGATCCTGCCCTAATTACTGCTACATTTTTTGATCAACGCAAAAGAATGTATTTTTTTGATTACATGCGCATGTGTAAGTTATTTGTTATATATTATTCAATAGTTAAGTTTAATTGTGATCATTATAAATTGGTACCTTTTATATGTAGACGTAACGTATTATACTTAATTGTATTATTTATAACTTTATTTCAGTCAATTATGATGACGCAATACCGCTTATGAAGACTTTTGTATCACAACCTCCTGCGTGGAATATGGTTTGAACACCGCAGCAAATAATGTTGATGTTGATGAATCTGAAGTCTGTGTTGCATCAAATTCCAGATTTCAAGGCTCCAGCTCACAGCCTTCGCCTGCACGTACCCCTCCAAAAGAGCGTTTGCACGCATATGGCAATTTTGATGAAAATAAAACTGTTGTGCTATTTAAAAATTCCTCTCCTGAATCCTCACCAAAGTCAACAAATGACAGCTTCAGTAGTATTGCTGAACTCAACGTCAGAGGGTAATCGATCAAACCAATACTTACAGAAGACATAGCTGTATACTGGAAGCAGAATGCTGCAAAATTCCCGATGCTGGCAAATTTATTCTGATTAATTATGTCCCGTCCAGCTACAACTCCGGTACGTGCAGTTCTTTTTCTATTTATTTATTATTTATCATTTAAAAAAGTCATACGTTATGGTATTTAAAGTCTAAATATAATATTAAGGTATGCAGTAGTATGCATACAAGTTTTCCTAAAACAATAAATAAAATGAGTAACAAATAATCAAGGCCACGTATTTGTATTGTTTTAATTTGATTTAGGTCGAGCGACTTTTCTCCCGTTGCGGAATAATTGATCACGACAAAAGGTCGAATATCCTGCCCCCATCGTTAAACAAACTTCTTGTAGTCCGCGAATGGTTTGAGCAGTCGGATGAGATTAAGCCAAAGAAAACATCTTTTCTAAATTCGTTTGACACGGTCTCCGCCGTCTCCAGTAAGGGTTCCGAAAATAAAATGAAACAAAAGAAATATTTTTCGACTTAGATACGCCAAAAATCACACAATCGCCATCGTCATCTTCAAAAAAACTACAGGCATCATCAGAAAAGAAATACAAAAATAGCAAAGCCGCTGAAGAATCAGAAGAATACATGGAAGCAGCGCTAAAATCAGTTTTAGATGAATTTGAGGAAGGTGAAGACCATGTTAGGGAATGGGTGCTTTATGAATCTAACGCTCAAGGGTGGTCAGAGTAATAAATTTTTGTTTCAACTTTTTAACTAACACAATATAGTTGACAGACTGTTGACTGTTTGTTTTTTGTCATAATTTAACGCTCTGCCCTACTAACAAACAAATATATTAACCTTATACTAATCTTAACATATATTTTTTTTAAATTACAGTTAGTTTTAATTTTCAGTGTAACCTGAATTACTTTAGTTTTTGATTTTAATTTTTTAAACGTTATTATCGCAGCAATGTGTGAAAACACAAACATTAGTATTACAGCAAACAGAAAATTTTTAGGTCCTTTTTAATTATTTATTTAGTAATTTTACTTTTACTTAAATTTTTATTTTAATATTAGCCGTTTTGTATCAAAATTCAGAATCGAATCAGTAATGGTGAATATTGATGACACTAGTACAAGCGGCTGGTCCGCTGGTGGCAGTGACATTATATTTATAATTAATTTTATCTTTTAATATTCCCAACTATCACATCAGTGGTGCTTTTATTATTTTTAAATATAAAGTAAAATAATTTGATGTGTCCATTACAGTGCAGTATAGGTCATAGAGAGGGGCGCTAACATTCAAAGTGACAACAAGGACTTTCTAAAGCTCAAAAAATACAAAAAATAAATCACAAATTCCCCGGAAACGAAAATAGTTACTACTATCTAACAAGCACCAAAGTATTCCAAAGTTTATACTCTATCAGCATCAGATCGAAGTTTTTAGTGACAACTACTAATTTGTGAAATTTGAGGTGAAATACAAAATCGTGATATTTCTCAATTCTCGCCTCGTGCTGAAAAGAAACACCAAACAAAACCTGGAATACACAATCGCCCCTCCACTCCACTTCTATATCAGAAGTACACGCAATTAGTTCCTTTTGCATAGAAACAAACATCTCACACAGTGGAACCAGTAGCAGACAAGTTGTAGGTTTTATTACTCTTAATCACTCAACAAATATTAAATACTAAAAGAATCAAGTTAAAACCATGGATAAAGAAGAATTTAACAAATTAAAACAACTGCTGTTGCTCCAAATCGAGACCGTGAACATAATCCATTCTGATCAAAAGAAGGAAATCCAAAATATTATACAAGAAATACGAGCAGTTGGAGATAAATTCAACATTCAGAAGATGGAAACTAATTCATCGGAATCTATTATGGCAGAGGATATGATAAAGGTCAACCAATGTGATCCACGTAAAAAAGGATGGAAAATCATCATCATGGCATGGATATAAGTATAGGATCCGACAAAGCTTGCTTAATCCTACATGGCACAAATAAACAGGACGGTCCGTCAAATACAACAATTCATAATATTAAACATACCATGGGAAAAAAGGTCATAAGTAAACCTTGTGCAAATGAACTAAGAAATAAAGACGGTAAACCATCATCCATCCTTATCCAACCTCCCAGTACGTACGCAGATATGGAAATTGTAACCAAAAGACACACATTAGGTAGATCAAGGTCTGGAACAAACGAACATTCAACTAAAGAAGGAAGGGAAATCAAAAAAGAAATGCTAGTGAACATCAAAGAGTTGAGAGAGGACGGGAAAACCGTCAAAATAAAATCCCAACTTACTTCGCTCTCTCCCAAAATATTCCCTAAGTGATCGCCGTAAACCCAGAATAGAGGAAAATGAACTTTGGAAAAGCACCTCCATGGGAGTACATCACAACATTCAACGATAATGCAAAATTATCAGTCCGGAAAAGTAAAAAATATTTTCAAATAATACTGCAGCAATATTATAAACTACAACTTCTCAAAACATCCATGGATTTAAGAAGCAATTAGCCTATTAGCCTAGTAGCTTAGACAACATACCAATTCTCCTACAATCATTGCCTCAAAATAAATCAATAATCATCACCTTTAAATCTGCAAATTCGTGTACTCATAACTTGTCATAGAATATATCTCAATTATAGGTCAAATAGTAATATCAGTTAAATACAAATTACATTATTTTAAAATAATAATAATATACAAATTATCAAACATAATTAATTAAATAGGTAGGGTCGGGTAACTGTGTTACCCGACCCTACCCTAATCATTTTCAATTTTCAACAGTTTCAATTCAATTACTTTACTCGAGTAAAATACTTACTAATTCATATACGATCATGTCCTCGAAATAAATCAGTAGTCATAACCTTAGAAAACAATTGCAAATTCGTGTACTCTAAACTTTTCAAATTTTAAATTTTAAAATTTTAATACTATGTTAAATATTAATACTAGTTAAATAACCTAAGAAAAAACTTTTTTTTTATCAATTATACTAAATATTGTACATTTAAAAAATACATTTGTTAACTTTGTGTGATGGGTGTAACGCCTTCAGGCACAATAAAGGTCAATCAATCAATCAATCAATCAATCTATAATCTTTTGATGTTTATTTAATATACGAAACTTTTAATTTAATTGGAAAACAGGAAAACTAAAATATAGTTCTAGGCTTTTAGGTTGTGATTTTTTGGTAGTTAAATTTATGTATTTATTATGTAACTTGTAACCTTTGCAATCGTAATAATTTAAGCCTAAATATAAAATAAAACTATAAAACACATAACTGTTTGCAATTTAATTGATTAAGAAATGAATATTTCTTTTTTATTTCACATTTCACATAAGTTCATAGTTCATTATTATGTTAAATGTTAACACATCTTTTGTTTCCAACAAAATACGGAAAGTGCAATATTTTAAATGTAAAGAAATGCTTACGCCTATCAACTATGAAGTTTATAGTATAGTATAGTTGCATAAACTGGCATAAAGTATAAATAGTTACAACAAATGACAAAACTTGACAAACGTAGACAACTAGATAACTACACCACTAGCACACGTACATTTAATTTACGTAACTGTTACCAAAAACTAAAACGGAGAGTTTTTTATTTTACCACACTTAAGACTAAACTCAAACTGATTTTTGTAAACTAGATTTAGATCACTGGACTGTGGGTATCATCGTTTCATGTTTTTAACTCACCCATTACGTATAACTATATGGTAAATGGTTTATGTATGTATTAAGTATTTACTTTTACTTTTTTAAGTTAATAATACAATAGTAAAAGTAAAATTCAACGTACTTGGTTACGTACATAGAACTTTAAACGTAATACATAGTTAAGTAGTAAAATTAAAGTTAAGTTAGTGTCATAGTGCAGTGCAGTAGTGCAGTACACGCTACATGTGATGTGAGTACATTAGTGCATGTACAGAGTACAGACACAGACAGATCGACAGATCCAAAAATGTACAGAGTACAGGTACGTAAAGGTGCAGTACGCAACAACGCTCAAAAATTAAAAAATACAAAGCACTTATGCAGTATAATATTTAGTTGAACACACCAAGTAATTAATAACCGATGCACACCAATTGAACATGAAACATACACTACGACTACGAGTACAGTACGAGCTAATTACATTTAATTCAATGTTACATTACAAAATTCATGGATAAATAGTATAGCAATTGGCAATGACCGGGAACCGGGACACCGAGCTTGCCCAAGGTTGGAACACAAAGACAAATTACTCTAATACTCTTAGTCACCAGCTTATCATCCATTGAAATATATTTTACCTTTATAATCCTCAACAGTTAATAGTAGTTGAACCAGAATCAAGTAAACTGTTAACTTACACGGTGCACTACCATACTATTAATATTAACTGATAGTATACTATAAATATTGTTTATAATCTGCTTATAGTATTTGTTTCTTTAATTTTTAAAATAAACCGTAATCTTTATGGTTTGATATAGTTTTTAATTCATTAACTAGTTTTCAATTTTCACTAATGTTAAGTATAGCATTAATTTTTCTTAAACTTTTGCAAGTCAATGTTTGTTCAGTCCTAAGTCCGAGTCTTCCCTTTGTTCAGGTAATCACGCATATGCCTACCTAGGCTGAACGTGTACCGATAAAGTCTTCCACATATCTTGCACTTAAATGAGTGTGGGAGCTGATGTTCTTTGTAGTGCATTTGTAATTTTGTGTACACAGTGACAGATCCTGAGGCCGTATAGTTGCAGTTTGGCTTTTTGAAGTAGTAAGCTATAATATCAAAACAATAAAATCAATAAATACATCAATAGGCAGACATTCTTTTCAATAGCTGCATACAACCGATGTGCCTTTAGATTTGAAGCAACCTACATTTGCCTTATGGCATATTTAAAGTTGCAACACAATATTTAAGAAAGCGAAAAATAATCTAGTGTTTACAACAATATGCCGTATATTATATAGTTGCAATACAAGTTGGAATGTTCTATAAGCAAAATATTACACTTACTTGTTATTTTGGTTTTCTTGTCTAATGTAGCTTGGTACATTTTAACATATTTCTTAGTACGAAGATAAGCGCTGTGTTTTGAACCAACAATTTGAGGAGCCTTATTCTTGTTAGCTACTTTTGAAGACGAAGGACGCATTTTAACATTTTCAACTTCAACATCAACATTTTCTTCATGATTTTGGGATCTTTTTTTAATATCTGTAAGATATTTTGCTTGCTCGACAGTTGGGTGAATTCGACAATCCGCCACACGTATCTGTGGAATTTTTGTTTCAATGCAGACAAGACTCTCAGAGATTTCAGTTCGTTTTGCTCCTCGATTCTTATCTGTGGCATGTTGGGTTTTGGAGTTAGATTTATCGACAAGAAAACGGACTGCGTTTTGCACAAGGGCCGTGGGTGCTTAGTGAGGCATGTGTGGATCTTAAGAACCATCGAAATCAGAATTAACCTCTTCACAATTTTTTGCAAGGATGTTTTGTGACACTTGCAAACCGACATCAGCTACACCAGCGTTCCTAGCAATACCTACATCGGTGGGAATAATAGAATCAATAGAAGAAGCTGAAAAATAACTGAAATAGTATTGATGTTTTAGTGGCAGATGTAGGTTTTTTGCCAACAGTTTGAATTAGAGATTGATCCAAATCATGTTGAACAACAATTTGGACTGCAGTGCTGTTGCTGTTGCTGTACCTACTTCTTAGTTGGCTAAGTTAGTGTTGTGCCGGTTTCTTCTGATTCTGGGCTGTGTGAGTCGGAGTGTGACCATAGCTAAACTCCTTTGTATTAGATGAATTTATTTCGACTTGATCCCTAGCACTTGCATTGTTTTTTGCTTCGCCCTCAGCTGTATAATTATAATTTAGATAATATAGTTAAGCATTTCCATCTTCTTTATTGGTTAATTAAAAATAATAATCTTGGCTATCCTTAAAATTCTGATAGTAATGACAGTCAGGACACAAAGGTTTAGTGACGTGTATGTTTATTTCAACCTTGTTTTTATAGCCAGTTCTTATTAGACCTCCTAAAAATTCTGTAACCATATAATATAATAAAGCAAGATAAAAATATTGTTAAAATTATTGCACTAATTATCCTAATTATGGCACTAATTATCGGTAACTTTTTCGTGTATGTTTATGTTTATTGATTAATACTATTAACCTAATTTGTAAAATTATTCTTGCGTATACCTGTCAAATTGCCTACAAAATACTACAAATTACAAACTGAAAAAGCTAACGGCAATAATCACAAACTGCCAACAGCAACAAAATGATTTTAGCTATTTAATTTGTTGAACTACATGCAGCGCCTAAATAAACTCACTGTTTAACTGAATGAATTAAAAAAATAAAAAGCACAAATCTTAATGAATGACAACAATTATCAAAAATATACTAACCTTTTTTTTGTGTGAATGCAGAGTTAGAACCAGAATTAGCAGTTGATGCACCCGGTGCAGCACTTTGCGTTTCATTTTCGTTCAAATTGGAAGTCGATTCAGAAGTAGAAGCACCCTAATTAGTGCCAACAGTCAACCGATTTTTTATTTCCTCAAGGTCAAGGTCCAAGTCTGCTGCCTCGCCATTTTCATCCGATGCAGCTATGCTAATAAAGAGGCATCGCTTAGTTTTAGGTACGGCTCTATAGTGTCCTCCTGTAGAGAAAGGAAGGTCCACCGGAAAGGGTTTTTTCTTTGGAAGCTCAAACTGTAGAAAACAATCCACGTTGACTTTGACTTTGGCCGTCATTCGTATCAATTCGTAGATCATCTTTCATGCACAGATTTAGTGGCAGGTCGTCCAAGTTCTTCTCTCACACTTGACATTTTATATAGAATATTCTTGATTTTATTCCCTTTAAACCGTTAGGTAGGTGCAATATATAACTATTCCTTAAGTTACTTTTAACTTTAGTAGGTTTGGAAACAGTTCAAAGTTACAAGTTGATCTTTAGATCTTTCAGTCTGACAACTGTAGAATTTAACTGACCAATGACAGTGACTGACACTACTGAAAGTCAACTACTGTGAAAAATACTTTTTACAGAACCCTAATATTAGTAAAGTTCAGTTTCAAGTGTTTCAGCATTGTAACCTCAACTACAGGCTATTGGTTCGTTTAAATCGTTTAGTGACAAAGTTCAATGTTGACTTTCGACTTAGTTCACTCAGTTGACAGTTGACTGTGACCACTGTGACTGATGTTCATGTGCCTAGTTGCTATTTAATTTATATTCTTTGCGAATCAGTTTGCACTCACAAATGTTATTCGTTCACATATTTTAAATAATAATTTAATGCACAGTTTATATTAAAAGTAATGTATCACTACATAAACTGTCAATAGTTATAGCTAATTTGATATATAAAATCACTGAAATCGAGAAAACTAGAATTTAGAGTTATAATTTGTCGAGCTTAAAAATATCCTAAATTAACTGTCAGCTGTTAATATTAATGTCCAGTTAATTCCCTAAAAAACTTTAGTTACAACTTTCTTTTTCCACATTCCAAAATTCCAAATCATTTAGAATTTGAACTTCGCACAAAAGCAACACCAGCACAAGCATAAGAAATCTGCAGTAATCTACAATCTACTCTACACTCTACACTCTACAGTCTACAGTAAGTATTATCCACATTCCACATCCACTCTACATGTGCACAGCTTTAGGCACTTTTGTACTTCAAAAGAAATGCTGACACACAGTTATAGTTGTGTAATGGGCTAGTAAATTTAAGTAAATAGGTCGTAAATGTTGTAATAGTAAAGTTGTATAGTCAATAGTAATAAGTATACTATTGGTCTTTTTAATTTTTAATTAGTTCATTGCTATTTGCTTGATAGAATCATAGAACAAAGGAGTGAGGAGTAAAAGTAAAAGTAAAGTAGTCAGTACAGTACAACATTTAAAAAAATAATAACCAAATAGTTTAAGTGATTCATCTATTTCATGCCAAATCGTATTAAATTAAAATACAATTAACGGTTAAATTTTTGATTATTATTTCTAAATAACTGTTGACGTTTACGATAGTGCTCATAAATTTTATTCACTAATTTCTGTAAAGGTGATCTGTAACTATAACTAATTGTGGCTTATTGTTAAGTTTGAAACTAAAAATAAAGGAAAAATCAGTGTCAGTATCAAGTGTTTTAGACGAATCCAATACTGTAGAACCATCAATCTCCTTAAACACAGTCAAAATGTCAAGCATCGTTAAACAGAATAGCTTACAATCTAATTCTAGGCCTTCTTTTTGTTCAAAATTTGCGTCATCTGATGCTGCGGAAGCTACTTAAGCAGATGGTAAAGTTATGTTGCAATGCAATGAACGCGTTTCTTTGGTTTTGTAATTTTTTGCCTATTCATATTAGTCACCACACTTGTAATGTTTACACTTAATTTTTGTTTAATAATTCGTATGCTAAACATGAAAAGATTTAATTTTTGAGTGATTTTAGTTTTAAATTACCATAACCCTTTATATAAGTGTTTCATTTTGATCGCCCTTAGTTCTAGATGAGCCTGATAAGCAGATTAAAAAGCCCACGGGTGCAGTTAATTTGTATTTCTACAATAATATGACTATGACTGAAACAGTTACAGCTTCGACTTCTCGTACTTTAACTATTTCTTTAAGTAGCACTAGCGCGACTAGCGCCTCATTTTTCAGGTCATCAATGCTTGGAAACATCGACAATAGCAATGTTGTTGCTTCAACTTCAACTCGTGGAAGACAAGGAGAAGCGAAACTGCGTGACCCGGTTCAACATCAGAATCCAGTCAATCCAGTGGTAAACGAAGCCAACAACCATCAGAATCCAGTCAATCCAGTAGTAAACGAAGCCAACAACCTCATATTTCGACCAGTATGTAAGTTGTGTCTCAACTTCAATTGCAGCATATTTAATCAACTGTGTTTAAACATCATTGTTTAGTTTAAAATTAGTGGAAGTTAAAAGCTAAAATCATATATAGTGTTTGGTTTTTGTGTTTGTTTGTGAGCTATGCGCTACCTAGGCTTTGCTGTTGCGTTTTTTGTCGTAGTTCTTTCAATTTATTTTAACTTTAAAATGATCTTTAGATTTCAGATGATCGTTTTGCCTATTCAGAATTGCATCTTCTGTCACTGTCATGAGAATACTTCGAAAACACTACCAACATCATAGGGAGCAGTGGGCAATAAACAGGGCTAAACGAATACGCAGAGCCAGAGGCAGTGGCGAAAGTCGTTAGGTTTACATTAAAGAAGTCGGTGCAGTCAGTTTTGAAATATTGTAAATGCAAATGCTTTAGTTTGTGTTAAAACTTTTCCTTAACTCAAACTCAACAAATAAAACTATTTAAAATGCCTAAATTACCTAATTATTAATTTTAATGATACATGTAATTGGAATTTGCAATGCGTACTAGGCCGTAAGAATTAATTTTGAATTATCAATAATACGTCCAACAAAACCACTAAATAAATTCATTTCTACCTATCTTAAATTGAATGAAATAAACCAATGACTGGCATTGGCAAATGAAGACAAAAAGAATATTATAGCTGCATGTTTAGGTACTAATTATTATTTTTATGTGAATATGAAAATAATAAATTATTAAAACTAGAAAATAAATTAACTAATTATAACACTTTCATGTGGTTTAGCTAATTAGTTTGAACCTCAAACATTGATTTATTTAACAATTAAACCTATAAAAATTTTAAGAAATTCATTTATCATAATTTGTGCAGTTCACGAGTTCACACGAGTGTATTTTAGAATTTTTTATCATAAACATAATTCAATAAATATTACATGATGCATCGCTGTTACTACAAGTTACAAATTTGACAATTGAAAGGTTCACAAAATATCATTGAAAATATCACATTTTGAATCACAAGGTTCACAAAATATCATTGATAATATCACAATTTAAATCACAAGGTTCACAAAATATCATTGAAAATATCCCAAATCAAATCACAGTTCAATACAATACAGAAATTAAAAATAGAACGCACGTGACAAAACGTTAACATTTTAAATTAAAATTGTACACTGTCAACAGTAAATTAGAGTGCGAGTTGTATTTCATAATTGACTAATTTAATTATGGTATATGAAGAATCAGAATGTCACAATTGACTGGATTACCTGTTGACCTGATTATCAGTTTTATCAGTAATCAGTAGCATGCATTAACAAATCATGTAATTCATAATTCATGATTTATTTTATTATAACGATTATATGATGCGTGTGAGCGACTTAAGTCTTACGTCTCTTAAGTCTTTTAAACACTTAACTTTAATAATATAATATAATAATAATAATAATAATAATAATAATAATAATATTAATAATATGCCTAAGCCTAACTGTATATAGTTTATTCATTTCTTGATCTTGTTGCATAGCGCAAGAGAATAGTAAGATAGTATTATAATTATAGGATGGTTCAATATTCAATATTATTAAATACTATTTTTCTACCTTACTGGCTTTAGTGAAGTTCTTGAGTTAGTGGATTTTGCCTTTAGACTTAGACTTACGAACAGAATTAGATGCTTTAAAAGGCTTATTTTTTCTCATTTTCATCTAATGGCCTTGAAGCGAATTATGTAATGACCGATAAGGATTCTTACGACATGTCAATATGTGACGGGTAGTGATTGATATAGCAGAGTATTGCTTACAACAATGCAAACCTTCAAACTGTGATGACCGTTAGTGCCTTTTAAAGTGATCTTTTAACTTTCGGTCCACGGTGACACTTGACATAGTACGAAAAGAGCACTTTCTGCAACTGTATTCTGAAAAACAAAAATATTAGTATCTCAAATTACATTGTGTAGTCACTAGTAAAGTTTTCTACAACATAATAAAATTCTGTTGCAGTTCACTAATGTCAATTGTAGATAGTAAAAATAAATTAAAAAATAATTGTATGAACACAGATTGTACTAAAAAATTACAAAGACTTACCAATTGTTGCTACTTTCGGATTCTTAGTATTTGTTCGTGTTGTGCTGTTATACATGTCTAAATAGTTGGTAGACAAATCTTTCTCATCACTGGCTCGTTCAACAGTACCTTTTTACATTTCAGCGTCATCAGAATTTTGATTTTTTGGGCTGGAAAGAGATACATCAGAAGTGTGGGGAGACAAAAATGGGGCTGCCAAACTGTCAGGTGTAAAATCAACAAGTAATTCCGCTTAGTACTGCGTTGTTGGTTTTCACAACTACAACTTGTTGGCTTTGAATGACCGTGGCAGCTGAAGCTGAATCTAAAATAGGTAATGTAGAATTGGATTGAACTTTTATCTTTTTGGGTTTAGTTTTTAAAACCCTTCTCTTTAAACGCTTGACTCCTCGTTTCCTTTTTAGAATGCTGCTGGGCTTAATTCGTAGCTTCGGTACAATGACGCTGACCCCCGCATCTGACATTTTTAACACAGGTTTTGTAATAGAAGATATTTTGCTATCAACAACTGTTGAAAAATGTTGTTCGTGCTCTCCCTCATGAATCTGCATTTGATCATGAAAACTACTATTTCTGACCACAAATGTGCTATTTTTGTTGTTATGTTCAGCGTTGGCACTGCTCACATAGCGGTCATGAAAATTTGAGCCGTCCAGGTCAGTTGAGTTACGTTCTAGAAAGGTATTGTTTTTACTACGATTTCTAGCATTTGATTCAGCAGACTGATTCAAAACATCTATTCGACTAATTCGACTTTGACAGGGCAGTGAAAAAGGGAAAGTCAACAACCTTTGAGGTTCCACGAGAGTAGATAAACTTTTACTGCTGCTGGAAATTTGATTGTTACGAGAAAAAGTTGCTGGGTTTATTATATTGCAGGGATCCACAGCACTTGTCATTGCTGAATTTAAATTGTTGGAATTCTAGGAATTTAAAATTGGTTGCAATTCACTTGGAGTTTTAGGACTATCTAAACCGTTTGTGGTCACCGTTTGTGGTTTTGAGGAACTTGAACTTGAAACTGCTATGGTGTTGCGGGCACAAGTACCGTCACAGTTGTAACATTGATGTAAATTGACAGTTATAGGGTTCCGACTATTTTTTCCGGTTGTGATGAAACCAGCAAGCAAACCTTAAAATTTAAAATCAAAAGTGCACTGTTGTAACGCAATTTTTACTAGCTTTACTAGCAAAATACTACACCTACTATACAACTGAGAAACTAGCTTTTATGATCAAATTCCACAAAATTTTAACAACTGACGCAATTAAATTAAAATTGACACATGCAAGGTGACACAACAGTTTTAACGAAAACTAAAGTGACATTTATGCATATATATGTTATATGTGATTCGCAAAAGCATATGGAATTTAGATTTACTGTATAAATTTTCTGGGTTTTTTCTTTTTGCGAGAGCAAGGTTTATTAAATCCAAGTCAATAATGTTAGTTTTGGGGCTGGGGCCACAACTATTAATTTCCACCGCTGCTCCCTTTTTGGCTGCAACTGCAGTGCTTGCGCTAGCAACAATGCCGCTACCGTTGTTACATGTGACTGTAGGCGTAGAGTCCGGTGTAGTAGTTGTTGTAGGAGAATAAGGTGCAGCTCCAGATTTATTTTCAGCACCTTTTTAGTTTAAGTCAATAACAAGATCCGACTCGGGCAAACATGTTGAGACACAGGAGAATGTCCTATTTTTATTATCACAATGATTAGGAATGGTATTATGGTCATCAAGAAACAGATCAGGAGATGTGGATGTGAGTACACCTGATGAAAAAAACAACACCGTGACCCCGGGACTCGTCAAAACTCAATTCAAAGCTGTTTTCGTCATTGCTAGATTTGTTGTCCTAGGCATTTTTTTCGGTTTTGTTGTTTGATGCAGCTAATTGAGCTAATATTGCGGTGTAACTTGAAGTCAAAAAATCAATGTTGATTTGATCATTTTGAGTTAAAGATAGTTGTTCTGGTTCTGATTGAGCGTCAGTGTTATTTTGCATCTTTTTTGTAAAGTATTTGGGTATTTTTTTATCGTAATACCCTCTTGTCTCGCGATTAGAGTGTATTAAACGATAAATCCAAACTGATTTCACTACCGTCGTGTGCAAGGATACTCACGTTTATATCGTCAGCTGAAATATTTCCTATTCCTGAAGTTTGATCATATATAAATGAAACGTTTATAGGGTTTTTATCATGTGTCTCTGTCTATTGTCGACCAGTGTATTTTGAATATGATGTTGAAGTTTAAGAAGCTGAAACAGGTTTTTGGTTCTGTAACCTCTTTTTGCCTAATAATTTTAAATCTTGCTTTACAGAATATACATGAGCCAATTGTAATTTAGCCAACATAGCAGCTGTGGACATTGTATTGTGAGTATTGTCTTTAAAGGCTTCAAAGTAGGTTAAAGTTGCAACAAAGGCAATGAGGAACGGGAATTATTGGTTTCCATGTTTGGTCAGATTTTTAAAATACAAAACCAATGCAGGTAGCTAAAAGTATTAATTAAAAATTATCGTGTTATTTATAATACACTGAAATGAGTGAATAAAAGTTGCTAACCAAACTAAGTAGCATAAATTAAGCAGTTTAAAAACTATTTTTGGTGTTCGATCACGAACAATAACAATTTTAAAGTTATGCTAGAGATAAAAATTATTTTTAAAACACAAATATATTATAAAATACAATTATATAATTAATATGAACATGTGTTACCTGATCGATAAATAGTGAATAGATTAGATGACTGATAATTCTAGAAGGCGAAAAGCAGAAAAATATGAAAAACAATCTTGCTAAAGAGTTTTATTTTATGTATTGATTTGTATTTATATTTGATATTGAGAAAAACTGCCACACACCTAGAACTCTTTATTTTGGTTGTAACTCTAATACTTTGAGTTTGCTGTGTATTATTATTATTATTATTCAGGGTTTATTTATTTCTTTCACTAGACCAAATGTTTACATAGAGCACATACGCAAAAAATGACACAAGTAATGTATAATCATTCTCGAAGATAGTACATGTAATGATAGAAAATTTGCTTAGTAACTACTTGAAGCTATTAGAAAAAACAACCAGAACTTAATTTAGGTAGGAAATATCAAGAAGCCCAGGCGACATATAACAAGCGCTGTGGATAAACAGAGTGAACGAATGGAGTAAGTACTCCTGTCTGATGCTTAAGTAAGTATAATAAGTTACAAAAAAAAAACAAAACAAAAACAAGTATTATTTGATTCCATTTCTTATGAGAGATGGGATCGTCGATTTCCTATATCTTTCAGTATTACACTTAATAATTCTAAATTTATTAGCTAACCTGTTTGTTCGTGTGTTACATCTTTCATATTGGTTGAGCCAATTCTTATAGCGGGGAGATTTGACAAGTTTTTTACCAAAATTATTAAGTAGACTAGTATACCTTGCTTCTATTTTAGTTAATCCTAATTTATTTGTTACAGATTCATAGTTTCTATCACTAACATATTTACATTCAATTATTGAGAGACATCGCTTCTCGATTCCATTTAATTTTTTCATTAATTTTTGTGGGATTGCTTGACTCCATACGACAGATGCGTGTAAGTAGTAAAAGATGAGTTGTAAGTGTAAGCTTTTTTTTCTTTTTTAAAATTTTTAGAATCTATTACCTACTTTTTGATTGATCGTCACTTGTCAGTTTGGCTTTGCTGTTGGTTTGGTATTTTAGTATTTTGGTTTAGGAATGCACACAGCTTAAGCAATGCAGCCGCACCTTAGCAACTTTTAGTTTCACAGATTACACTCAATCAATCAACTAAAATACATAAATATTTTGAATCGGTCTGACAACTGCTTTTATTTTCATTAGCATTAATACTATGGGGGTTCTAAGATCATAACGTAATGAAGTTTGAGGGAGGTGGGGTCTGGAAAAAAATACACCCTATCACGAACATTAGTCATGCACAAACACAAACAGATTTATATATGATAAATGGGCTAGACAGAATTTGAGGAAGTTCGTATGACCGTACCTTCTATACTTAATCCTTCCTATACTGTGTTCACGATATACATACTAAAAGCTCATCGTGCCTACCTACCTGTGCCAGCAGAAATTGTCAACTCGACTCCCTAATAGTAAAACGCTTCACCACCCTAAAGCGCGAGGGCTCCTTCGGGGGGCAAAACGGACTCAGAAGCTCGGCCTTCGTGCTTTCCAAATCGAAAGCTCATGCCTTTGGAGAAAAATAGAACGGCGACGCGTTCGCGAGGCATCGTTCAGCCGTTCGAACGAAAAAATTCTTACACTGGTTCGAGATCAGATTGATTACTGAAAGAGCTGTTACTGTCCCCACTCATCCCCACAGTTGGGTCTATGGACAACTCAGATTTATAGTAATTGTGACTCCTGGTTCTGATGGTTGTTCTATATACATAGAAATATTTGCTGGTGTTAAGTGGTGTGAAATGAAAACTGTGTGCAGGTACATTTAGCCAGTGCCGGCCCAACCCTGATTTTTATTTGCAAAATAAAGAGTTATTACTTACCTTTATATAGTTAATGCACCTTCAGTTATACACTGACGAGGGAACGTTCAGATGTGATCACGCCGAATCGGCTCAATATATTTTGTTTTGAAAAGAGCTTGTGAAAAAAACTACATTTGCTTAAGAACATGCTGCCAATGGAGCATGCTCATGGAGCATCGCTAAGTGGGATTTTCGAAAGTATAAATTTCATAATGGTAACTAAACGGGCGCCATATTTATTTGACCAGAAAATTAATTTTAATTCCTTAGCAACCTGTAGCCCAAACAATTTTGGTCCGATTTACAAAAAAAGTATAGTACTGTATATCGCAAAACGTTATCTACAAAGTAATGTCTGGGTTTTTTGAAATTCAAAAAATTTGTTTTTCAGAAAATGGGGCAATTGTCTCGATCCTGAGTAATACGAATTTACAAGGACCGAGACAAACACATAATTTTATGAAAAAAAAATTAAATCTTTTGAATTTTCAAAAACACAGAAATTACTTGGTTGATAATGATATAGGAAATACAAAACTACAATTTTTTTATAAATTGGACCAAAATTGTAGGAGCTACAGGGTGCTAAAGAATCAAAAAATCATTTTCTGGCCAATTAAAATATGGCGCTCGTTTAATTACCATTAGCAAATTTATACTTTCAAAAATCCCACTTTTAGCGAGTCAAAATGCCCATTGGCATCATGTTCTTAAGCAAATCTAGTTTTTTTCACATGCTCTTTTCAAAAAACAATATATGGAGCCGATTTAGCGTGATCATATCTGAACGCTCCCTCGTGAGGTGTGGGGAAGAAGTTTTAAACACTGTTAGCACTTAAATTAACAACTGAATCAGGAAAATATAAAAATTTTCAAAATTGAAGTCGAGACGATCGTCAGATTTGAACTTTTTAAATAGCTCGCGCCAAGCATTCTTGGAAACAGTTACCTAATAGATATAGCTTATGCAAAATTGTGTGTGGTATTAATTTTCTTATCAAATCTGAGAACAAAAATATTTAAGTAGGTATACATAATTCAAAAATTAAATTTTCTAAATACAGAAAAATTCGAGGTTCCTCCACTATTTTAAGGTCTCGAGCCCGTTTTCTAGAGAACAAATTTCTATTTATTCCCAAGGTTAGACTGGCTAGTTATAGGATTAAATTTCATTCACCTAATGTACCACTCAAAAAGCACTATCAATTTTATATCCAACTATACCACCCAGTGAACCATATAAACTAGCAGCGTGACCTGCAGCCGAACCGATCATCATTAAAATTATGCTTGCATCCTACTTGTGACTTATGTGGGTAAATAATAATAATCATTACTAAAATATTGATTTTTCAACTCACCATTGATCCCTTTATCATTTTATAAAAATGACACCGTAGCCCCCAAGTAATTTCTTGAATAAGTCCACCCAGCCTAATTTTGATTTTTGGAAAAGTCTCCAAAAAAGTGGCTACCAACTTATTCTCAGCAACTCGTAAAGACAGTTTCTTGGTTCCTTATTGTAGAATCAGGTTCTTCAAGTCATCCGTTAAGATCCCTTCCGTGACCGCATTTAAATTATTAAGAGCAGCCTGAGCCGTTTTGAATGGACTGCAGGCTATGAGAGAGACAATGGCTGAGAATTTTGAGTAGTCACGAATGCAGTCTTCAACCTGTTTCGAAGTATGCAATAATAATATTGGTGGCTTGGAGATGTAATGCATCGCCTTGTCACCAAGTCGGGGCCAGCCAGTAGTGCTCTGGATTGTGGGCAGGGAGGGGGGCTTGGTAGGCGTTGGGGGAGTTGAACGAGGTGAGTGTGAGAGTCTAAATTGTTTGGGTGCTGGTTGTATTTATTTGTGGTAGTTCCTACCTGAGACAGAGATACAAGTCAGCTTAATAGTAGTTTACTACATGCGTGAACACTGTACATTCAAATGTATAGACTCAAGATTCATCTCGAAGTTCCTCTCTTCCTCGTCCACTACAGGTCGTCGCCACCTGTTCACTCTCGTTAAGAGTGACTGCTGGTGGGAAGGCTCTGGCATGGCGAATTCGAAGTAGTCGCGGGCCTGAGATCTAACGACTACTGCTCTGAGACATATGTCCAGAAGGATAAGACCGATACGACATTCCATGGCCGCTCTTAGCGTCAAGCGAAGACCACCAGTGATCATAAGACAAGCCTGGTGCTAAACCCTGCTGAACAGGCTCACATACGAGCTTTTCTACAGTGCTCGTGACAAAACAACAATCCCATATTCCATCACAGGTCGAACACAAGATGTGTAGGTCCATTTTGCAACACTCGTTTGAAGCCCCCATTTCCTACCTACCATGCGTTTAAACCTGGCCAAAGTACTCTGCGTTCTGCTCACAACTGAATTACAGTGTGGGTTCCACGTAAGATGCTTTTACAGGACAACATTAAGGTAGGTAACCCTTTGCTGGATTTCCAGACTCACGCATCTATACCGAATGGCAGAGAGATAGAGCCTGGTGTTCCTTGTGAACAGCACCAGCACCGTTTGCTCAGCACTTAGCCTTAGTCCAACTTTCATGCAAAATTAACTAATGATGTTGAGACTATCAGTGATACAGTGCGTAAGTGTACTAAACGCCTTGCCGCACTGAAGTACCCCGGTATCATCCGTATACCCATGCGACAGAGTAGACGACGCTTTCTGCCGTAGTCTCAACAATAGACCATCTATTACAAGATTTCACAAGAGGGGCGATATAACCTCACCCTATGGACATCCTTTTTCCACTTCGTGATGTCTAGAACAACCATTAACCTCAGACACAACTTGTTTGTGCCTAAGGCCAAAGTCAATCCATCTCTTGAGCAATAAGCTAACACTAAACCTTTCCAGTGCATCCGTAATTGCACTGAATAGCACACTGTTGAAGGCCCCTTCAATGTCGGCAAAGGCACCCAAGACCATCTGTCCGGACTCTCAGGCCCTCTCCACATAAGCAAATACCTTGTAAATATCAGCATCCGTGGAAAGTCCCTGCTAGTACGCAAACTGATGATTTACCTGAATCCTGTTCTTTAGCTAAGGTGTCCTGATATGAACATCAACCAGTATTTCAAGGACCTTTAACAAAACCTGAGCTAACTGTATGGGCCTCCATGCAGAGGCCTAACAGTAGTCCCTCTTTCTTGGTTTAGGTAAAATCATCACCTTCAACAAGACAGTACAGTGCCTACTCTAACTGTCCCAAAATGGCCGGCAAACACCTATGCAAAATCACAGGCTGAATACCATCTGATCTCGCAGACGTGTATGGTTAAAAACTCCAAACAGTGGTCTGCACTTTACTTTTAGTAACAATCCCCGAACACCTATGCGCGCCCAAGGATTGCAATTCCCGTATAGGAATATGTTTCTGCTCGCCAACATACCCAGGGAAGTGATGACGTAAAAGAACATCAAGGGTCTCATCCATTTACACTGTTAGACGACCGGTCTCTGTGTCAAGGATAGACGCAGGAGTCCTAGTCACACTATTCTTCAGACTACGAAGACACTTCACAGCATCCCTAAACTTACCAACCATACTACAAAAATCAGTCCATGACTTCGTTTTTGCACAACCAACAGCAGACATGTAGGCATTGCGGGCTGTCTTGTACTCAGCCCAGAGGACAGGGTCCCGACGGTGACGACCAAGTTTCTTGTACAAAGTACCAGCCCCGTAACGGAGAGCTGTGAGCTCGTTCGTCCACCAAGCCGCAAACCTGTCCATACGCTTAAGTACCTGCATTGGGCACACTACATTCAGGGAGTCCTTGAGAGCATTACTGATAGCCAAAGCCTCAGCATCAACGCTTTCGACACTGCACTGATCATCAGGTAATTGATAAAATCGCCCTTGAATACATGAAGTGTACCTGTTCCAGTCTACCTTTCTAATACTTCTGCAACAAATCACTTCCGACAGACCAACCAAGATACAAAACCAGATGTACCTATGTTTAGAAGCCGATTCTTCATTCGATACAGTCCATTCCTGAATCAATTGCTTGGCTAGCCTGTTTGCCAGAGTGATTTCAATAACCTCATTTCTATCAGTCGCAACAACAAACGCAGGAGTACATCTAATATTTACAACCGACAAGTCAGTAGACCTAATGTACTCGAGCAACTCAACACCTCTGCAATTTGTGTCTGTACTGCCCCATACCATGTGATGAGAATTAGCATCAGCGCCACTAATAAGGGGCAGTTTGTTGACTTCACAGTGTTCAACCAGCTTGCACACCAGATCCATAGGAGAATCAGTGGGTTCAACAGGCACATACACAGAGGCAAAGACTACTGGACCCTTGGTTCACCATGTGACAACAGAGACAACATCCCTGTCAGTAAACTGAGGCAGCAGCTAAGCCCTAACATTCTTTGCAACTAGGAGACATGAGCGTAGTGTCTTATGCGACCCAGTTACAAAAAGTTGGTCAGCTCTGCCCAGCCCTCTCACCGCACCTCGATAACAGTATGGTTCCTGAATGAAACAAACATGCGAGCAGACCGGACGACTACGAGCGACACTGTTTTGCCGAATTCCTTGTAATTTCCTTAATAGACCTGCTATATAAACAGACCTTAATAGACCAGCAATCTCTAATGGCCAAAGTGGGCAACCTACGTAAACTTGCCCTAATAGACCACCTATCTGATCTAGCCTTAATAGACCTGCTATATAAACAGGCCTTAGAAGACCAAAAATCTGAAACATTTCTAATTATTTTATTGGCATTAGTCGACACGTCGTAGTCGAAAGAGCTACGCCATCCATCGGTTAACATATAAACTAGAGTGAGAAAAAAAGGCGCGAGAAAGACTGCAAAAGTGAACATATGTACACACATTGTACAGCACCGACCTAGCCCACCCATCTTCACCATACAGATATATAAATTTACAAAAATAAATAAAATATCTAAACTTAAACTAAAGAAACCCGGGTTTCGGGGGACCTTCTAAACATGCAGGACTATTCCTCTTCTCCTGGTTTTTTGGTACTTGTTCCATGTTCCCAAAGCTACGGGTATTCTCACCACCACCACACAAAACACAAAAAAAGCAAAAACTTTTGCTAGCACAAATTCATACGTCTACACTACACGGTGCTTCGACGCCATTTCAGCGCTTGATATAAGTCACAAGGACTTCTTCGCTTTTCTTTAAGAAAAATATGTACTGTTTTGTTTCTATATTATGTTAAGTAGAAATTAAGCAAAATTCTCAATCTATTACATGTACTATTTTCGAGGATGATAAGCATTCATTTGTTTCTGCGGTGTCCGGATGGCTTCGTCCGTCCTTGTTTACATAGACATAGCGGAACTGCGACAGTGGGTTTCTATTGTGCATTTTCATAACACCTATTCATGTTTTTCAGTTTTTTGATATTTTTACTAATAATATTATATAAAGCTACCTGCCAATTTCATTGAAATGTTTCCATTTACAAATTTTAAAAGTTTATAATGCATATTTACATGTAACATTATATTATTCAGCACTGCAACAGTTTTTAATAAGTAAACACAATTTTAAAACAATTCTATCTAAAAAGCAGGTTTTAGAGCAGACTATCGCTACAATATGACTGAGTAGGCGAATGATGCCAAGCCTTATAGATTTTAATTAACGGTCGAGTGTCCACTTAAATGACCGTTAACCAAAATAACGTTAGTTAACGAGACAGCATCTAGAGAGAAAGACATTTTTATTCAAGATAATATTGACACTGTCTTCCAATGAGGATAGCCAAACGACTCAGTATACGGAAAAGATGTCCGGAATTACTGCATATGGGGAAAATGTCCGGGGCAGGTGCGGACTGGCTGGTTTTGGGGCCCGGAAATTAATATTGGCGAGATTCGGCGATCAAGAGCCCCCGCTGAGCCAAGGAGCCCAAGGCTGCCGTTAACGTAATGTATAAGGAATTAGGGGCCCATCAGGAATTTCTCGAAATTTGTTATCGCGAGTCCTCCTCAGGGGAAAAATGTTTGTATACCGATTCCTTATGAGTCTTGTGATTACTAAAAATTTCCATTGTTATGGCAATGGAAAAAGATCACAATCTATTTCAACGATTTTTTAGATTTAAAAAAAATATATTACTGAAAATTTTTTCGAGTGGGCATAAAGTTCTGTGAACGACTCTTAGTTTCTTCGATACGCTTTTTGAAAAATATGGCTAAATGGTTCATAAACTAGAAAGCACATTTCCGAGGTTTGCTTGTTAGTGTAGTCAGACTTATTTGTGTATTTCTACTAGCACGCGCCATCCACAGAGAGGACTGCTTTACTATTTTTTGTTTATATATTTGGATTCACAATTTCTTCCAAATATTATTTTTGGAACAATAGTGGATTCATAAAATATTAGGGCCTTTGATGTACCTTTTCATCATGACATACATCAGATGGCTTGATTGATTGATTGATTGAGCTTTATTAACGTGTTATTGAAACCAATTTGGCTCAAAGCCATTCTTCCATCGGTAACACAATCCATAAATACAGTAAATCAACAGATACAAACTTATTTTACTAATGTAATTAACAATTATAACATAAGAAAACGGCTAAGATTAATATAGTTATATTATAATGAACAATTTTATACTACAAACTACTATAAAATTAGTTTACAACTAAACAAACCCATCTCAGGTAAATGCAGTAATTAATTATTATTAACCTTAGCTTTAGTCGATGTCTCTCTCCCATAATTGTACCATGTATACTTAAACGAGGGGGGTTGCTAAACTAGTTATGTTAAGTATATGTCATTCCGACCATTAAGACACCATTGGGATACACCATTTTTAAATAATTTTAATGTGACTCCGAAATTTCTTTTTTCAACCGGAATACTGTTCAAGATTTTTATATTAAAAAATAATGCAGATTTTATAAAAAAGGACGTTTCCCGCTTTGGGCGGTCCACTAGTGTGACTAATTTGTTTCTAGTTGAGTCATCATACTTAAGTACGCTAAACAATTCAGGAATAGATCTATACTTCAAGATTTTGAACCCAGAACACGAGGCATAGTACTTGATACGTTCATTAACAGTTAATATATTACACTTTTCATACAGAGATACAAAATCTATTTTTGATCGCTCTTTTTCCTGTTTACAATAATCCGTTTTAGATTTATAATTTTGTTTGTACAAATAAGGATGAAAATATGCTCCAAGGAGACTGTCTATTTTGTGTTAAATTTGTTTTAGTTTAGTGCTACATACCGAGTTCCAAATAGTAACAGCGTAATCCACTACAGATATTACAAAACAATTTGTCAATATTGTAAATATACTTAAATTTATGTATCTTTGTAGAGATAAAATACAATGTACAGCCGAGGAAGTCTTTTTCATAACATTTTTGAAGTATGCAGAAATATTTAAGGTTTCATCGAGAGTCACTCCTCAATATTTAAAAGTGCTAACACGTTTAATAATATTGTAATTACATTTTACAGTTAACAATTCACTAGGTATTATATCACGGGGCTTATGAAATATCATGTACTCTGTTTTACAAACATTAATCGATAAACCTCTACACCAATTATTCAAATTCTCCAATATTATATTCGTTGCATCTATAATTTCATCTACGCTAGTACCACTTATAGAAAATACTAAATCATCTGCAAAAAGCACATACTCAGTATCAACTAATGCCTGACATACATAGTCATAGTACACAGAAAATAGCAAGGGACCTTACATAGACCCCTGGGGAAGCCCACAATTTAAATCAAATTTGTTGGATAAGAAAGAATTAACTCGTTTACAAAATTTTCCATTAAGAAAATAGTTACTTAATATTTTAATTATTAAACTGTCTAGTTCAAAATTTTGTAAGAGTAACTGTAACAAAGTAATATGCTGAACATGGTCGAACGCTTTCTTTAAATCTACAAATACTGCAACTACTTTAGTTTATGGATTATTTACGTGTCGAAATAGGCTATGAGTAAATACAGTTAAAGCAGTTTCGCATGATCTAGACTGTCGAAATCCATGTTGGCTTGAATAAAGGAGGTTATTAGACTCTAAATGCTTAGATATTTTACCATGAAATACTTTTTTAAGAAGTTTGTTTAACAAAGAAAGATTAGAAATTGGGCAAAAAGATGCAGCATCTTGCATACTGCTTTTACCTTTATACAATTGGTTTATAGTAGCTACTTTAAATTTATCAGGAATTTTCCCATAATTACACATTTCATTAAATAACATCAAAGGTTAAATAAGCCCAATACATGCCTGCTTTAGAAACAAAAGAGGAATTCCATCTTCCTTAAACGATAAAGGGTTTAACATTTTTAGGCTCGTTGCTACATTAATCGGTTTTATTTCTAATTCAGAATTATTACAGTTTAATGTACTGACAAAATTTTGTAACCCCTCACTTTGATCACCTGCTTTGATTGTAAAACTATTAGCAAATGTGTCACATACATTTTCCAGGTCACTAAATACTTCTCCATTAATATTTAGGAATTTTACTCTATTAATCAGTTTAGTTTTTCTATTGGTAAGCTAATCATACAGCTTCTAAATATCCTTTGAATTTAGTTTAGTATTAAATTGACTCATAAAATAATTTTTCTTAGCAGTCAGTATTGCTGATTTTAGCATGTTACAATATTTTCTATAATGTTTAAAATTTATTAATAATTTTGATTCATCAGCAGTAGTTTTTAGTTTATCTCTTATTTGTATCATATTTTTAATGTCATGATTTACCCAAGGAAATGGCTTTCCTTTAACACATTTTTTAATTAGAGGAGCGAACTTAGTAATTACATTAATAACATAACTTTCAAAATATTGCAACTTATCATTTACATTGGTTATGGCTTTTATAGGATCCCAATCACATTTATATAGCATCGCATTTGCTAATTCCTAATTTATACATTCTATATTGCGTGCTGTCACAATTTTCGGTTTATATTTTATCTTTACAGTTTTTCGAATAATGAATGTTGCCTTATGATCTGTGGTAGATAATTGAAATACTCTGGACCCTTGTAATATTGAACTATTAGATACGTACACATGGTCTAGTAAGGTAGATGTATTACTAGTTACTCTAGTTGGTTTCTGAATTATTCGGATTGTTTTTTAAAAGGTCTAAATTAAAGTCGCCTACTATTACATAGTCGTGGTATTGTTGTGTTAAGACAATGATCAAATTATTAAAAAAATCTAAAAAATCTCATTTGCTAACATCGAGTGAATTATAGATACATATAACTATAAATGGTTTTACATATTGAAGATGAATTTTTATACAGTTAACTTCTACACCAATTGGAAATGAAACATTAAATTGAATTGGCACGTATTTACAAGTATTTTTTATATAAAAATCTGTGCCCCCTCCCAGCTTATGGTCACAGTCGCATATCAAAAAATCATAATTACCTGCGCCATATAAAATAGCTAATTTACTAGTATTAGGTTTTGATTCCGTTATAGCTAATACATCAATTTGACTTTGAAGCAAAAATAAGGATATTTCATCAAACTTCCCGTGTAAACTATTTACACTAACATGACAAATTTTAGTGCCTTTCCTTTTAAGATCCTTACAATAATCATCATTATTTAAAAAATATCCATTGTCTACTTCTGTTACTAATCGTTCAATTTCAAGCGGATCAAATAATTCGTGTACATCAAATAGGGGGAGATAACATACTTAACATAACTTATTACTATCATATTCTGTATTACAGTTCTTACATGTTAATAATCTTGTTTCGTTCGTAGTAACGCAGTGTTGACACGTGAATGTCTTCTTACGATCTCTATTGTTGATGTGGAAAATGTGTATTTCGTTTTTACAGCGGTTGCATTTGAGATGAGTTCGTTTTCTTCCAAGTTTTTGATTACAAGAAATACAGTTAATGAAATTAATCCATCAAAAGGTAATGGTTATAATGAGTTATAATTAATATTGATGCTTGACCTCAGTCAATACTTATGATCCAGCTTCCAGTGAAATTTTTTAAAAAGAAATATTCAGTATACTCAGTAAGTATACAAGTTTCAACTTGCTGCTCCCGAAAAAAAACAGAAAAGTCTGCAATCTAATTAAAACTAATTGGTTAAGATGTGGGTCAGTATGAAACTTACAATGAAGAGGGGTACTTTTATCCCCCCCCCCCCCTTTAATTAAGATGTGCGTGAATGCAGGCAAGGCGGAGAATTCTGAAAAAGTCTACAAGCTTCAGGCCAAGTAAAGTATAGTGTCAATCCCAATACAAGCGTCAATCAGATAAATAGTTCATCAGCAAGAAAAAATTGATTCCATAATCCAGTTTTAAGTCCAATTAAGTACAGAAAGTGTTGAGTTTGGATAAAATTCCGTCAAATTAGTTAATAGAAGAACACTGTCCACCCGCTACTTCTGCTACTACTGGATATAAGCACTACAATAATACGGATGCAGATTAAGAATCAGGATTATAACCGTTGAAGCTTACACAAATAATATTATGCATGTCGTACTAATAAGTGGATAATAAAGAACACTTAGTCAATATCACTAGTAATCAATGTCAACAACTAATAGCTCATTAACAATAAGATTGAAATTTAAATTAAGAGAAATTTGTTGAATGCCACAATGCCAATATGCACAACAATGTACTAGATACAAAAACCATACCGTCAGAAATCGTATTGCAACTATAGGACTAATGAAAAGTGAAAAAATAATATAGATTTTGTAGTACTACAAAGATAAAGTTAGTATAAAATTGTAAACTACAACAAACACTATACTTTTTAAGTACTAATAATCGTTTCTAACTACTTGTAAGCAATCTATCTAATCTATAATTAAGATTAAATTTATCGAAAGCTTCTAATCCATGCTTGTGGCTAAGCGCCGCAAAGCGGAGATTTTGAGATGGAGTGGAGATGGCTAACCCACATTTGCGCTTGCTATTCTAAACATTTATGCTATGCTTGAATTCACTATCAATTTTTTCATTGTTTGCAATCAAAATTTTGAAGCCTTAAATAACTATGCAATATGCTAAATATGTTAATACTGAAAGAAGTACTATACACCCCACCACCGTATATACGACAAAGTTAATTGCCATCTCCTCCATGTTAACTAGGGTGCTACTAATGTTAACTGCCTTGCTTAATCAGTATGTACATGAATCCTATTGTTCTTGATGTTTGTAAACAAATAATGGAGATTAAACACACATGTGGAATGCAACATTGTATTTTATACTGAAAGAATAAGTGAAAAACAGGTGTTATACATAAAAATGTGGTGGACGATTGGGATACACATTGTGTCAATATCCTGATTATCCATAATAATCTCTTCAAAGTCTGCAGGTTTGAAACGGGAGTGCAAGTCGTCACGAGCGCCGGTGCCTATTGTATTGTAATTGATGTGAATAGAATCGAGGGCAAATACTAACACTCCCTGTGATATATATTTATGTCTGTTGAGGTGTACCCAGTAGTCAAACTGGTCGATGTTAACTCCGTTCAATACGTTAGCCATTTTGCACAGGTAGATACTCACAAAAAACAGAAACAGCAGAAAAAATCCGGCGCTTCGCGCCGGATTTGTCGACCGTGGGCAGGCCCGAAGTAGATGCTGAGCTTTAACAAATTCGCAAGACAATTTATGTTACGCTTAAAGATAATATTAGATTTATGGAAGTTCCCCTACAATCAATAAGACATATACGAATGTGCGCAGGTTGTAGTTAAATACAGCTGAAATTTTCTGCACCATTCACAAATGACGTCATTTATAAAGTCTTCCCTACCATCAAAAAGCCATATATGGAAGTACGTGGCATGTAGTTCAGAAACGCTAAAATATTTTTGAGAGTTGCATGATTTACAAATGACGTTATTTTTGGAGCCTCCCCTAGTATGATTGATTGATTGATTGATTGATTATCTTTATTGTGCCTAAGGGCATATCACCCATCACACAAAGTTATCAAAAGTTTTACAAAAAATTATTTTTGATATTATATATTAGGTTTAACAGAGATTATTCTTGAGAATTATATATTTGATACAATAGAATTATTAAAATTATTAAAATTAAATTTAAAATTATAATATTAATAAATTGGTGCAAATAGTAAAAAGGTTATATAGTTGTATATTATTTGTAAGATTAATGGTAAATATTTATTTAATAGATGTTTATTTAGGCTGCAGGTTAAATCCATATCCAGTTATTTGCTTTTCGTTTAAGTTATGTCTGCGTTGTAAATTGCTTGATGTTTTGGAAGTTTTGAGACCGGAAACCGTATTATTACACTTGACTGTAGTATTTTAAAGTTAATGTCAGCTGCGGGTTAGTTTCAGTTCCAGTTGTTTGATTTTCGTTGAGGTTATGTGCAAGTAACAAGTGGTCTAGGGATTTTGGCTCTTTTAAATTACATAAAATACACTGTGTTCAAGATTTCTCCTTTAGTGTTTCTTACTGGTACAGGTAATTGTCGGTTTAGCCCCAAAGAGAAGTAATAGTTTTATGGTCCATGGATGTTATGTTGATTTAATTATGGGACTGGATAAGACTAGATGGTGTGTTGGTATTGTTTGATGAATGTTAATGAGCCTCTCCTAGTATCAATAGGCTATATACAAATGTACGTGGCAAGCAGTTAAAAAAAAAGGGTGCAAAATATGTTGAAGTTAAAAATGGGGGTCTCAAAAACTATGATATTTGAATGACGTCATTATGGACAATCCCTAAATATCTATAACATATATAGATAAGTCCGTGACATGTAGTTAAAAATAGAATGGAAATAATTTTAAAGTTGAGACTGGGGGTACAAGAAACTATGGTATTTGTGCGACGTCATTATGGACGATCCCAGAATATCCATAACATATATAGGCACGTCCGTGACATACAGTTAAAATGGGTTGGAAATTAATTCAACGTTGGGACTAGGGGTACTAAAAACTATGATATTTGAACGACGTCATTATGGACGATACCTGAATATTTGTAACATGTTTAGGTAAGTCCGTTAAATGTAGTTAAAATAGGTTAAAAAAATTGAACGTTGAGACTGGGGTTTGTAAAAACAATGAAATTTGAATCACAATGTGTGTATATGGAAAAATTTAAGAGTTGCTCCATTCAACTACTAATTGTAGAAAAACTATTAGTGTGATCTCAATTAAAAAATATCTATAACTTATATAGGTAAGTTCAATACATGTATGTTAAAATAGGCTGGAAAAAATTTTAATCGTAGAAATAGGAGTACATACTTAAAACTATGATATTTGGAGTATGTCATTATAGACGATCCCTTAATATCCATAACTAATAAAGGTAGGTAAGCTCATTACATGTAGTTCAAACAGGTTAAAAAAAAAAATTAAAGTTCAAAATGGGGGTATATAAAACTATAATATTTGAAGGACGTCGTTTAGGGACGATCCGTCACCATCTACAACCCATTTTTACAGTTGATGATAATATCATTTAAATGAATACGTGCATATGAAGATTCCTCGTTTGCAGTATGTTTAACATCAGAGGAAATTGGTGGGTGGGTCAGAAAATTGATCAATCGAGATGGCATCATTTGTAAACGCACCTTACCATTCAATTTTTTATAGTATTTATGCACACGAAAGGCAATGCTAAGAGTGAGGAGCGTACGGTGAACGTACCTAGGTACGTAGGACGTAGGTTTAGTGGCAGGTATGTATTGTAGCGATAACCGAAAGACAAGGCTGGCATAAATAAATTTTGCATGCAAACAATGGCAGCTTTATCTTTTCCAGTCTTCTCTTTCGGTTGCCTCAGCACCTTGGTTCGCCCGTTTTTGAGCTCTTCACTTTAAAAATTTCTGACAGAGGTCCAGTAATCAATTTATTGTGGATGAGTGGTTAGCCTAATTACAACGAAAAATCAATACAGACCTGCTCAGTCGCATTTCTGGTCATACAAAATTTGAAAAACAAAAATCGGTTCAAACCTGTGACCTGTAGTGTACGGCCAACGGACGGACGGACGGACGGACATGACCATTACAATAGATGCTTAAGCTCAGCATCTAACAAGCAACAGGTAAATGATAAGAACCACGCGGAGAGGCGGAGTGAATAAAAAAGGTGGTCTGACGAGTAACCGACAATCCACTGGAAACCACGTGGGGGGAGGCGGGATGAGTAGTGAGTGTCCAGTGCTTTATTAATGGTAATTTTTGCACCAGAAAAATATACCGTGTTTATTGTGACTAAACTTCACCACTAATATGCATCATAAAAAACTTCTCTTGGACGAAATATATTAGGTGACCCTGCCGACAAAGCCGGGTCAGTCCGAAATTAGGTTTTTTGCCTATTATCGTTAAAAAACGTTTAAAGTACAAGACTTCTGTGAGTTTTAGATTTAAATATTTAAATCAAAGGAATTATAAATAATTATAAGTTTTAATAGCTATTTTGAGTCAGTAACGTGTATCTCTATGCATTAGGTATGCTGAAGGTAAAGAAATTGACCAAAAATGTTAGTTGACCCTTCTGAATGAACCGGCACGGTATAGATTCGAGGTTTTTGTATAATAAAGTCAGAAAATATGTAAAGTATATTACTTCTGTGAGTTTTAGTTAAAAGTATTAAAGTATCAATAGTTATGAGTCGAGTATTATTAGGATAAATTATTTGTGTCAGGTAAGTGCACTCAATGTAAATCGTATGGGAAGTTATTTATCAATCCAAATTCGTTAATTAACCTTCCTAAATGTGTTAAGCCAAGTATATATAAGATTTATGAGAATTAGATGCTCTATAATACTTCTGTGAGCTTTTTTTGAAAATAGTTAATAGAAAAATCTGATGAGGTGATAAATTCAAAACCATGATTTTTAAACTAAGTGTGGCAAGTTATTGAGTGATCCAAATTTGTTAATTAACCTTCCAAAATGTGTTGAGCCAATTACGTGCTATTTGCCATATATGGGATTAAAGAGAATTATCTGCTCTATAAAACTTTTATGAGTTTTTGTTGAAAATATTTAGTATTAAAAACTTATAGATTGTTGAATTCAAATCCATAGGCATAATATATAAAAAAAAGTAGATAATGTCAATTTAATTATTTACGTATAACCACGTTGTAAATTTTATAAATTTTATAAAATAAAAGAGAAATTAAAGTAAATAATAAATACAAATGCAAGTAAAATTTAACGATAACTATAAAAAAGTTATTAATTCTTTAAGTGTAGAAATTTAATCAACATAGGGATGACTAGTCTGTTCCATCCATTCCTGGTTACACTTTACATTATGAGCTGCTGTTGTTTTCTAATCCTCTTTACTATACTTTGGCAATTCCATATCCAATAAGTCATCGTGTTCGTGCAAATCATGATGTGTTATAGCGACACTAAAACCATATAAGTCGATCAATGATAAGTACACATACAGAATTGTAAATTTTAGGCAAAACTAATTAATTTAATAATAACTAATAATTAAGCTTACTAGTCTCTTTATGTTATAGGAGAAACGTAGAAACTATAAGTTAGAGTTTGTACACCCTCAAACCAGGAAAGTATGTCGCGAATTGGATCAAAAAAGAACATATTGTACATCACGATCAAGTCGTGACGAGAAAAATTAACGCCTTCAAATTCCTATGTTACAATCATTTTTTTTGAAGATTTTGAGACTACAAACACTATTTTTGTGTAGTATACAAATATTTCAAATTTTTCATGTAGATTTTCAATAAAAGAACTGCTCAGCAAAATCTCGTCCCAATGATCTTTGTTGTCCTGGTTTAATTTTACAAATTTTATTTCTTCACTCCAGTTTTTGAGTTGTGCAACACTGGCTTCAATAGTTGACCAGTTGGAACGATCAACGATGGACACACTGGGCAACCAGGTTGGTGGGAGGTCACACAAGCTTTTGTTACCCATTTCTAATAGGTTAGCCTGGCCTAGTTTTTCAATAATTACTAGGATATATGCTGCTATTTTTAAATAGTTATATTGAGAGGATGCAGTGTAAAACGGATCTGGTTTACTAAAGAAGCACAGCATACAAAAATTATGGTTTGCATCAGTGTAAGTTCAGTGGACAAAGTTCTAAATCTGATCACCACGACGAGGCAACAAATAACAGCGCAGGGAAAAATTGTCACCTCCTTAATTGACGGTGATAATTAATAGTTGTTTTTGCTTGCTCCGCTAGGTAGAAAAGTGATAATGTACACGACACTTTTTCAGAAACTTCTTAGAGGTAATTTTATCCAGCAACTGATACTACTTCTTCACAATCACTATTACTCCACAAGACTTTTCAAATCTACTGTCTTCTTGTTTTTTACATAGTAATTTACAGTTGATTATTACAGCTAGTTATGGCAGAGTCGAATAATGTTCAGGGATCTCTGAATACCCCACAGGATTTAACTGAGCAATTACAAGGTATTTTTATTTTATTTACTATGTATGTTGTTAGTTTCTAAATATAAATGTGTGACCAGGGTAAGAAACTAAATTACCTCCAGATAAGTTGTATTTTTTCTAACTCTTATTGGTAGGTCAACAAATTGATAGTAATTGTATTTTTGGGGATAGAGATCCTCGGGATTTCTATTCAGCGTTACAATGGACTGAAGGATAAGATTCCGGAGACACGAAAAGATTTATAAATGAAACTGGAATTCCTACTGATGAGAAAACACCTGTAATTGCAGATATTTCTATGAAGGAGGATACTAAAACGCAGCTTTGTTTTCCAATACTTGATTTGACTTTAGTTGACAAAGTTGGTACTACATTACATGATGGGGTTCCATCATGCATAATGTTAAACACAGCACCTGTGATTACTTCTACAGTGGGGGATACTGAGACGCAGGACGAAGTTACCATACTTGAACGTTCACCATTTTTTGGAGTTACAACTACGTTACATGACGATGAAGCAGCAAGGACAAGTTCGATGGCAAACTGCTACACTCAACCTGAAGGTTAATGTTTTTTATTTGTCTTGAGAGAGTCTGAGGTAGAATTATCTGAAGTATAAAATAGGTGAGCAATAACTTAAAAATAATATTTTCAGCAAAACTTAAATATCAACAGGTAACAATGAAGGAATTTTCCGTCAAAATAAACAAAGTCAAAGTAAAAATGGGACACGTCCAGCGAAGACGAGGATACTTAACAAAGGAAACTGATGGTTAGCCAAGTGCAAAACAACAGTCAGTTCTTAGATTTTACACAGGATATTTCACCAACGAATTTGGAGGACATGTTATACCTAGTGGGTCAAAAAGGCTGGCGACAAAAGAGGACCCTTAGCATAGAGGGAAATATCGGAACCTACACCCCGGAGATACTGCCGAACCCGTTCTATCCCAGAAATCCAAGAAGAAGAATTTTCACCAGAATTCTCTTTCCGAAGCCTCAGATTTACACGCCACCGAAAACCAGCACATCGGAAAAGGACTCGGCGGAGGAGCAGGAGGATCAAACGGACGTGGAAATCATAAACCAAACGCGTTTTAACTTAAATACATCGTCGAGCGACGAGCAGAGTCCACTGATCACACATCCAATAGCGAAGAAACTGAAATTGTACGTGAAGAGCAGCGAAAAGGACAATTAAGTGCAGATGTTCAAGGTATGTAAATTGTCATTGTTAAGTATTTAGGTTCTGCAACACGACTTCTAGCTCTTACATTATCTGTTATCAATATTATTTATTTGCAGATAATGTAAATAATGAAGTCAGCGGTGAACACGGTCAGCTAGATCCAGAAGTGTTGATGTATAGAAGAAGATTTTGCAAACTGTGTACATTGCATTTATCTACACCTGGTGAGCTTGACATTTACCGATTTCTAGTACATAGGGATACATATTATCTGGAAGGTGTTGATCCGCTCTTAGGCGTTCAGGCGGGTAAAGGTAACAATGGTTTAAGATTTTCCTGAATTAATGACGCGTTCAATTTTATTAAAGAGTTTGTATAGGATTCTGGTAATCATGAATTTTTAGACGTTAGTGGTTTATTTGGAACTGCTGAAAAACCATTTAGTAGGGTGTTGCATAGGCTTTTAAGAAAGAATAAAGGTATTTGATTAATGTGTACAGTTATTAAAGAAATGTATAAACCATCAGATATAGATACAGAAAATGCTGAAAATGCGACATATCATAGTATGTCTGAAATTGAGTTAAAAAGAAAAAATTCTAGCATGAATAACGTTTTACATAAATTCTAATTTGCATAAAATTATGCATTATAGTATGATTTCACCTACAGTTACTACAATAGGTAGGAAAATTGCTGATACAGTTATGGAACTAACAACACGCGGCTCTAACTGGTCTATATTAAGAATAGAGTCAATGTCATTTACATGTGTTCCTTTTCAACCATTTGGCGGAAGTTCCTTTTTAGAAACCCCAGAAAAACTTGCACGAAAAAAATGTGACTATAACGTGAAAAATACTGACAATAGATGTTTTTTGTACTCTTTATAGGCGGAGCTCAATCCTCTTCATTGTAAGTCACGACATTATAATAAGATTAGTACTGATCCTGCTAAGTATAAGAAAACAATTTCAAAAATTAATACTGAGTTTATTCAATGGTTAATGACGATAGAACAGATGCCAAAATTTTTACAATTCAATTTAAGTTTTTCTGTCAATATATTTGGGTATGAATTTCTAGGTCAAATATTTTATCACGACGAGAGTAGAAAGCAATATTATGAACTTTTAATATATCCTCTTTTTGTTTCTCAAGAACAGAAGAAAAAACATATTCACTTTTTGTTACCCATTTTGAGGACAAGCAACATTTTTTACTTTTAAAACAGTCCGAGACAGGAGAGGCGGTAGGATTATCACGCTTATTTGGTCATCAGGGTAAAGGAAAGAGGTGGTATTGTACATACTGTTTAAGTCCTTTTGTTACAGAGACACGATGGACAAAGCACATGCAATTATTTGTTGTTCATGGGTTGCAGACTGCTACATTTCCTAAAAATAAATATGTTTTATTCACTAATTTTAACAAATCTATTAAGCAACAGTATGTGGCGTACTGTTATTTTTAAACAATTAATAGGACACTCATGAAAGAACCCTGTCCAGACAACGACAAATGTGAAAAAAATGATTGTAATTTTGATCACCCAGATAGTTCGTTACCAACAACTGAACACATACCATGTGCTTTTTCTATGCATTAAAGATTTAGAAGGTAAGACGTGCCACCATGCAACATATGTAGAAGAAAATGCAGCTACAAAGTTTATCTCTAGATTGCTTGAAGTATCAAAACTGCTCTTTAAAAATATAAAAATTACTACCTCAACACCTAAAAGTACTCTATAGCTCCATAATTGAAGAGACAGAACTACAAATTGTTTCTTTTGTACTAGGAAATTCGGTCCTTTTGATCAGAAAGATCTTCATTATTCGCGATACACAGGGCAGTTTGAAGGTTTTAGTCATATAAAGTGTAATGGTGACGCCAGAATTTGATATTATTTACGTATTGCATTCCACAATCTTAGTATTGATGGACAGCTTGTGTTACAGGGATTAAAAAACAATAATATTACTGAGGATGTGAGCGGAATTTGTTTTTCATCTGAAAAATTACTCAGTATTAGTTTCCGTCAAGAAAAGAATTTGTATCGCTTTATTGATTCGTATAAATTGTTGCCAGATTCTTTAGATTCATTAGTTGAAACGGCTAAAAAAGACAGGTCACATGTTTTTTAAACCGTAAAAAATGTTTCCTGATTATAAAGACGAGGAATTAGAGCTTCTGTATTCTAAAAGTATTTACCCGTACGAATGTGTTTCTAGTTTTTGTAAATTTGAAGATACTGACTCACCTGCAAAAGAATATTTTTACTTATCACCCACAGATAAAGTGTTGACGGACGAACAATATGCACATGCAATAGTTGTATTCAAAACTTTCAATTGTAGGAATTTACGAGATTATTGTAGCCTGTATGTTGCTACTGATGTCGCCTTGCTAGCGAGTGTGTTTGAAAATTCCAGAAAAATGTCATAAGAATATTTTTATTTAGATGCTGCCCATTATGTAAGTTTACCAGGGCTTTCCATGGATTTAGCGTTAATTATGAGCAAAACTAAATTTAAGTACTTGCCAGATAATGAAATTTATACTTTTTTGAAAGGGGCTGTCAGACGAGGAATCACAAATGTTGGTGTTAGACAAGTTGAATTTAATAATCCATATATGAAAGAACAGTACGACCCTGAAAAGCCTTACAGTTATCTTCAATATTATGATTTTCGTAATTTATATAGAGCAGCATTAACTGCTCACTAACCCTACAGGGGTTTTAGTTAGGTCCCTAAAGCTGATTATAATGAATAATCAATGGACAAAATGACTACTGATATACTTAATATGGCCGATGACGACGATCGCGGTTGTTTTTTGAAGTAAACTTAGATTATTCGTCCGAATTACATGCTAATCTTCTGACCTTCCTCTGGAACCTAAAAGCAGAGCAGTGGCATACGAAAAACTTTTACCCTATTGCCATAATTTAATGCAGCAAATGAATTTAACGCAGGACTACGTAACCCATAAAAATTTAATTTGTTCATGAAATCTAAAGAAAAAGTATGTTATCCACTTTAGATTATTAAAAAAATATTTAGGGCTGGGATTAAAATATAAAAAAATTTATCGAATATTAAAATTTATGCAGAAACCGAATTTCAAGTCATACGTTGAGTTTTGTGCAAAAAAGCGTGCAAACGCTAAATCACCGTTTTTAAAGCAACTCTTTATATACTTTCTGAACACACTGTATGGTTTTAACTATTTTAAATGCTCGAAAGCAAAAAAAAGTAAGATTTGCATTTACAGAAGCCAGGGTCAGATATTGGTCGAAGAGACCTGATTAAAAGCGTGTAGAAATAATTTTTGGAGAAAATGTAGTAGTATTTACATTTAAAAAAACAGTAGTATGTCTCAAGTCAATGCTTTGTGCAGGGAAAAATGTCTGGCCAATTCAAACGGATATCTATATAAATTTCATTATGACTATGTAAGAAAATATTTAAAACCCAATGAGTCTGTGCTTAGCATAAGTGACACAGATTCTTTAGTTTACAGGTTAAGTAGAGACAATGGCCCAAAATTTGATATCTATGAAGATATTAAACTTCATTATGGGTCTGAAGACCAACGATTTGACTTAAGTGTTTATAAAGACAGCCCTGACAAACGCAAAGAACTGTACAACCTAGAGCTTGAGAGTTGTTGCGCTAATGAAAGACGAATTTCCTAATAATATTCTGACTGCAGGTATCTTATAACTACTACAATTATATGTAATAAAAACAGAGGACGAACGACAGATTGTAAAGGCAAAAGGCATTAGTTTTGTAGCAAGAAACAAGTTCCTAAGGTATGATGTGTTTCGTAAGACACTGGACGAAGGCATTGTCTTTTCTGTTGACACCCAATCAATAAAAAGCTACAAGCATAAACTACATACTTATACTATTAAAAAACGTGCACTGTCTTTACTCGATACTTAGAAATTTTATATTAATAATTACAATTCTTTGAGTTTTGGACATATAGATACCTTTGTTTAATTAAAAGTTAGTTAACGACTTTTCACTAATCGTAAACGATAGATTGGTTATTTAAAAGTAGAACAATTAATTTTGATGACTTATTTCCTATCAGTAGCTGCTTGTGTCCTGTCAAGTAATTCTGTGTTGTGTCAATAAATTTTGTGTGTGAATGAAAATGAGTCAATTTAATTGCACTATCTATACACCGGCAAATATGATTATATCAGGTCCAAGTCAGTCTGGCAAAAGTTTCTTAGTTGCAGATATACTACGTCGTCGAAATGAAATGGTTTCCCCCACATCTAGCATATAATTTACTGCTATACGGAGATACAACTTAAGCTGTTTACCAGCATTAAAAATGAATACTCAGACATTGCTGTGACGTTTGTGGAAGGAATGGAATATGATATTTTTGTGCTGGAAATGGGAGAAGTATACTTCTGATTTTAGACAATCTCCTCGAAGAAGCTTTTGTTAGTGATAAAACATCAAAGTTGTTTACTTGTCAGTCTCACCATCGTAATACCAGTGTTATATTTATGATGCAGGATTTTTTTTATAAGAACTTAAAAACTATACGCAGAAATATGCACTACCTAATTCTATTTGAAAACAAAAAGGACAACGTGTTTGCACCTTCATTTGGAAGACAGATAAATTATGGCGAACAGAACAAAGTGCTTCAATATGCATACGAACGGTCGGCAAATCTAGGAAGGCATTTATATTTATTTGTTGATTTACTTACAAATCTGAGCGACGAATTTCGTCTAAGATCAAATATATTCCCTAATGCTGGTTCCAGAGTATATGTTAAAGATAAATAAACAAAAAATCAAACCGAATTAACGATATCAACCTTAAGCTCTCCGTCACTCTCCTGCTCCTAGTAAGATGCAGACGGACACCGTGCAGGAGCTAGACCATCTCGACTGTACAACTAAAACCCATCATCGTCAATATCGTCCAAAGCTGTATCTATTGCGCAATCCTCAGACAGCTCCGTTGCAACCAGCCCACCTCGCTTACGCGCCATAAAATCTATTACACGTTTAATTGTTAGCTTGAGAAACAAAACTGTACATGTAGTATGCGCAAAGTGACTATAAATTATTAAGTATTAAAATTAAAAATCTATTCGTACTTGCAAAGTTCAAAGCAAAAGATGGTGTGAAAATATTGAGGTTGAGTTCTGCATAAATGTCACGTAGAAAGGAATTATACAAGCAACGTCGTCAAATATAAACTCCCATATTATATTTTACCAACGGCAAAACATCTAAGGGTTGTGCATTCTGCTTGCTAAATTTCATCAGCCACGGAGCCAGTAGTCCTTGTTCTTTGTTAATTATAGTTTTCAGTTTTTCGCTACTTACTTACGAAACACAATTACTATTGCCTTTGAAAACTGATTCGGAGCCTCTGCTAGTAAGAATTCTGAGCAATGAATGAGACTTGTGTGACGCGGAACAAAAATATCTGTTCCAACTTCATTTAGTCTTGCTTTAACATATGAAAGTGCATAAATCCGCTCAATAGTACCACCCTTTGTAAATTCTATTTCAACGAGAACAATATCGTTTAATCTGCGAGAAAACTGGACGGGCCTTCCGAGTGGCAGTGACGTAATTTGTGTTTACGTACTGTAAGAACACATTGGTAATTGTGGTATGCATACCGTCTACAAATTTTCCATTACAAGACAAACGATAGTGACGATGCATCAATGCTAAGTCATAAAACACAAATGGCTACAGATAGATTTTGTAAGGGGCAAAAGACAAACTAGTATTTACTTAGGTATGAAGAAAGGTAATGCCAGCTGAAGATATGACGAGCACATCGCGCCATCTACACAAATAATTCACGTTCACTTTCAAATTTCCAATCGTTGTTTCTCATCGCCACACTCGTGTAACATCGTACGCTGGCTCATCAAAAATCATACATTGTTCATTAACGTATGTATACGGCGTGTAAGTAGCCTTGCTTCTATTGTCTCGTTTGACTATCATTTTTCTAGCTAAAAATACTACGCAGTTTTGGGATCACTTTTTTATTCTTTTTTATAGCCTTTTGTCGTTTAACAATTTTCTTATGCTCAGTTTTCCGTTTAGATAAACGTTTCGGTTTTGTCACTTTCCGTTTATTCACACCGACCTTCCTCTGTTTGCGTCCTCTTACTTTTCCGAGCAATATAATCACCGTTTATAGCTTTAAGAGCTGCAAATGAATTACTTTTCAACGATTTTTTTGAATTCCTCCCTTCTGAAACATCTGTTGCAAAATTCTGAAAAGCTGCAGCAGCACGAGGCAATTTAACTTTTTGTGCGAATGAAAGAAAATATCTAGCTATGCTTCCAAAAATTTCTCCCAGTCCAGCCCTTTTTTGACGACGAACTCCGGCAAAAGAAACTCTTTCATCAGGTGTTAAGGCTCCTTTGTTTTGTTGTGGCAGACGTCGGTAGAATAATTCGAGGTCATCCCTGCATGAGTAGGAGTTCATAATTACATAAACCTTTTCTCTCAAAATATAAGGTTCTATGAGAATGAACCGAAATCAAATGGCATTCTATCTCCGGATTTAGTTAGCATATATACATGTATATAGTCAAATTCAGACAAACATAATGGAACACACTGTTGCTTGGTGAACGAGTAATGAACGTTTTCTTTTTGAGCTCCTTTATAAGGTATAATTTAAATACACTGCGCGAAAACATCTGCAACAAATTGAGGTTGAATAATGTTACAGTAAACAAAGAGTTTTGTACTTTCTGCATTTTCGTAAATTGAAAACTTACTTTTAACTTGCAATATATTAGTTTTCTTAATTATTTTTCCAATATGTTGCCGGATTTAAATATCATTTTCCCACTTTATATTTTTTGGTTGAGAATTTAATCTGTATTACAGCATAGAATTAGTAATATGTTTCACTCCATTAATACCTAATGTTGCTGCCACCTTACGTCTAAATTTAATACTAACAACTTCAATAATTGTTTTAATACTAACAAATTCACTTTAAACATCAATAGATTGAATATTTTTAATTTCCTGCAAAGCAGTAATTAACTGTGTGATAAAAAGTACATCACTTTTGCTAAAAGTTTTCTCTCTTGTCATCGAAAAAGATTTTAAATTATAATAACTAAAAGTAGCAAGTACGTCCCCTGTAAAACACACTACATGCCCATGAGTTTGAGTTTGAGTGATCTTTATTACAGTGTCAAGTTCATTCAATACAATTGTACTGCTTTTCAATGAAGGACACTATTATAATTATACATACATACTTAAATAAAAACTGATACCATTACACTATAAACTACAAGCACACATTATCAAATCAAATCAATGACTCAATACCAATTAATCCAAATTCCACATAATTCAATTAATACGAATAAGACAATAATATACTACACCACCCGTTACGGTGGTTGATACACAGAATATTCAACAGGTGTTCTCACACTAATTAAGTGCTGAGTAAGGACAGACCTGAAATTACAATCTTCAAAACACTTTACATAATCCAGCAAAGCATTCCATTCAGTAATACTTCTATACAAAAACGAGTGTCTATACACTTCTGTATTACAATTAGCGGGATACTCCAATAGACACGAATAACTAGACCTTGTCACACGCTCTGGCTGCTTCAATACATACCATGAGCCAAAATTAGCAATATCAGAACCATATTATATCATTCTGTAAACAAATGACATCGAATACAAACTTATTCTTTCTGTAACTAACAACGTATTTTTCTGCTCCAGTTATACATTCTGCATAAGTACTAAGCGATCAGATTTATTCTTCCGCTTTTTAAACACATTTTGGTCAGTAAATTGCATAATTAAACCAACACTTATAATATTACTCAGTTCAACTTGTCCGCCGATGTCGAGAGAGATTTATTATCTCATCAGCTGCAACAACAACAGTCAACAACAGACAACAAAGTATCTTACATCTTTATTCTTATTATTATCTGATTAATTAGTGATTAATAATAGTCAACAGTGTGTTCCTCTCATCGTCAAACCATAAAAATCTACATCAACTTAGCCGCTATACGCCACATAGCAAACAATTTCTCCATATTTTGAAAGACAAGTTACCCGACAACCGCATACAACAGACAAGGCTTCTCCCTAGTTACACTATCCTACAGGTACACGACATCTATTACACTGAAACTTACAGCTAAGCTCTCTAAGCGTATGCTGGAGAGCCGAAGCGACCGCTAAGTTTTAATTAATAAGTAAGCAGCTAAGCTCTCTAAGCGAACGCTAAAGGGCTGAAGCGTATAATAACTGGTAGAACCATCGACAAACAGCATGCTTACCTACCGGTGACATGAACTTACTCACCAGTGACTTGAAATTACCCACCAGCGACCTGAAATTACCCACCAGTGGTGAATAAGAAAACCTGCGAGGATCGCCATGTAACTGGGGACGGAACAAACCCAAAATAGAAATTTTATAAAATATTTTATTTAAAGTGACAATCAAACTCAATCTCACCGACAGCCGACAGTGAAAGTATTTCTTTGAATTAATGCATGTCATTACGATATCCAAGTGAAGCGACCGCTAATTGGATATATCAAGGTTAGCAGATAAGCTCTCTAAGCGTACGCTGGAAAGCCAATGCAACCGCTAAGTTTCACAAAGTAGTCCAGTAGCTAAGCCCTCTAAGCGAATGCTAAAGAGCTGAAGCGTGTAGTAACTGGTAAATTTTATTATTTAAGATACCTGATGGGTTTGCAGAGATCCCCAGAACGCCCAGTGCAGCCTATAGACAACCAAGCCGCAGGACAATCACCCCCAACAACAAGAACTGCTAACAAGAGAGACAGAGATAGCGCTCACCCATTCCCTTCAACTGCCGAAAACGCAAAAAAGACAAGAAGCGAAGGGATGGCGGAAGAAATGAGAGTACTCTTTGCACAGTTGAGCTAAAAGATGGACCAAGCTGAAGTACAGCGCGGGCGTATGGAGAACTCCACTAAGACCATCCTCGACAATATCCAAGATATAAGAACTAAGCTCGCGGAACAACAACAACTGTATGAGGAACTGCTCGAGCGTACCAAAACACTTGAAGAGTCAGTAACCAGCCTTAAGTCTAACAACAAGTTTCTGGAAATGGAACTCACTAAGTGTAAAACACAGATTGACAGGATCTCCAACGAAGCCAGACAATTCAATGTGTTGATCAAAGGAATAGCTGAACCAGTCACTGAAACTGAAACAAGGGACGACTTAAACGCAACGGTAACTCAACTTATACACTCTGAGCTCAAGGTGAAAGCAGAAATTGAGAAAACTAGACGTCTTGGGCCTAAAAAAGAAGGTTAAACTCGCACTGTTCTAGTCACCTTCCTAAAAAGAACCGACAGAGCTGCGGTCCTTAAGGCCAAAGGGCAGCTAAAAAACAGAAGCAGCAACCCAATATTTATCAATGCAGACCTACCTCCAGAACTTAGCAAGAAACGTTTTGAGGATAGAGAGAAAAAAAGAGAATAGGATGAACCACGACCTGATAATATGGATACTACTAACAATTTAAACTCATAGGAACTTGGCAAGCGCATACAACATAATGTTAAAACTGTAAATAGTATTTTATACTGGAACATAAACGGAATCAAAAACTATACATATGACAAAGTTAACATAGTTTTACAACATGACCTGGATATATTTTGTTTATCTGAAACTTAGACAAGTGAAATAACTGACGATTTGAAAAACAATTTTAACAATTTAAAACTAACTGTAATCCCAGCTGTTGGAGAAAGAGGAACAAAAAGTGGTGGGATGATTATTCGCATCGTAAACAGCATATTCAAACAATGCACGATAATTCATCAGGACAGATTTAAAATCCTAATACAGATCCTGCTTAACGGAAAACAAGCAATAATATGCTTTACTTACCTACCGCCTGCAACACAATATGACGAACAACTGGAAAATCTCTACGAAGAAACTACAGCCACAAATAACTTAAGATACATTTTTATGAGCGACTTCAACAGCAGAGTAGGAAAATTTCAGAATCCGACCTAAAATACAATTAATTTCAACCAGACACGAAACACGACTGACTAAGGCGTAAAAAACGTGGAAAGGAACTGATAGATTTAATTCTTACAAATCAGCTAGCAATCCTAAACGGAAGGAGCACTTCAGACACCTGTGGAAAACCCACGTATATAGGACCTAATGGACACAGCGTGATTGACCTATGTATTAGCAGTAGCAATGCAATTGACGATTTCGAAGACCTAAAAGTTATTGAGTGTATACAATCTGATCACCTTCCTATACTGTTAAGCGTTCAACGAAATAAGCAAAAGGTACGACAGAGCTTGACTGGGGCAACCAATAACATAAGATGGTGCAAAGAAAAAGCCTCGATATTCCAACAAAATTTAAGCGCTAACAGTACAGAGCTTGACTTCAGCAATTGCAGCTACACTCAACTATACAAATTAATACACCAGACTGCTAAACAAACAGGAATGGTCCCAAGACAACGTGATAACAACAGAAGGAATTTTGGCCCAAAATGGTTCGACAAAGAATGTAGCGAAGCTAAAAGGAAGGCACTCTCTCTCTTACATAAATACAGAATACTCAAATGCTCGAATCACTCTGAAACTAACAACCTTGACTGCTTTCTACAAGCCAAAAAGGTATACCGTAGTCTTTGCTGTGACAAAAACATGAATTTCTACAGCAAAATTCAAGAAGAAATCCATCACAGCAAGGACTCGGCGTGGTACTGGAAAGTTATAAATGTTTTTAGAGACAAGAAATACGGCTTCAGAGCAAATGATATTTCAAAGAAGAGTTGGGACACACACTTCAGATATGTTTTCGAAAATGGTTACGGTGAAGAAGTAGAAGTCGTTGGCCAAGCACAGCAAGTTGCTGCAAATGAATCTCAAACATTCGACGGGGAGATAACCTTAACGGAGTTGCTAAGAGCCACGAGAAAACTAGCAAATAATAAATCTTCAGGCGCGGATGGCATAACAAATGAGGTATGGAAAACCTTAGACGGCACTTCTTACAATTATCTACTCCAAATTTTCAACCAAGCCTTACATAAACGGATACCTGAAGAGTGGGGAGAAATCATTACAGCCTCTATCTACAAAAAAGGTGACGACTGCCTTCCAAGTAACTACAGACCTATCGCCCTCATGAACACCATTACCAAGCTCTACACGTGTATTATGTCAAACAGACTAAACTCTCACTGCTTTACAAACGACACCTTATCTGAAGATCAGGCGGCATACAGGAAAGGAAGAGGGTGCACTGATCACTTGTTCGCACTGTATACCTGCATTCTCAAGCAGCTAAATAGACCAGCTCTGCGAAAGAAGGGCAAGCTCTTTGGTCTCTTTGTAGATCGCAGTCAAGCGTTTGATTCAATCAAACGAACCAAGCTTTAGTTCAGGTTGAAAGAGGCTGGACTCAGTGATCACTTTGTGGAAAACATCAAAGAACTGTATGACCAAGTAAAAACCAAAGTTCGATGTAAGGAAGGTTTTACTGACTTGATCAAAGTAATGGGTGGTGTGCTACAAGAAGAAACCTTGTCTTCAACTTTATTCAGCATTTATATCGACAAAATTACAGAGATTCTCCGTAAAAGTGGAATCCAAGGAATTCAAATGTTTACTATCGAACTGCTCATTTTACTCTACGCAGACGATATAATACTCCTTGCATCAAATGAATTGGATTTACAAAAGCAGATAAACTCTCAGTAATTTCTTCAAAGAAAATGACCTAAAGGTCAACCTGGCCAAGACAAAAATCATGATTTTCAGAAAAGGAAACAAGCTACGTAAATCAATGAGATTTAACTGGGAAAGCAAACCACTTGAAATAGTAAACAAATACGTCTACTTAGGTGTCCCTTTTACACAGAGTGGAATCTTTAATGAAGCCAAAACGCACTTTTTCAGCAAGGCTAAGGCAGCGCAGTAGAAGCTTTTTGAGCTATTTTATCGTGCCAAAATAACAGACATAAAGATACACCTCCAGCTCTTCCAATCTCTAGTCAGCTCGGTACTTATGTACGCAGTACCAATATGGGGTCTCCGCTACTGTGACGATTTTGAGAGTTTCCAGACCGCATTCCTTCGACGGCTCACAGGCACTACCAACGCCACTCCTGGCTTCTTCCTTCGCCTAGAAACAGGAGCAAAGAACATTAAGCTACTTTTATTTACGGCGCTGCTCAAGTTTCTGCAGAAAGTACTGAATGCTAAACAAAACACAGAAATAAAATCATCGAGAAATACCGACTAAGCTGCATTAACAATGACGTCCTCAGAATGCAGTGTAGCAACGCAATGAAATTCTATGCCCGGATAAAGACCCATGCATTAAAATCAGACTACTTTGAGATGAACATAAAATGGAACATGGCAAAGTTCGTATTAAACCTGAGAACGGGGCTTCCTAGAATAGTACTTAGGAATAAAGCTACTAACCTGAACGGCATGAACAAGATATGGAAACGAGGAGGTACTGAATGTGACCTATGCGGCAAAGAAGTTGAAGATGCTTTCCATTTAATGCTCGACTGTCCGCATTACAAACCACCCCGGACAAAGTTCCTCATAAAGCTATCCACCAGCAGACCGACAAAGGAGAACCTCATCTCAGCAATCTTTAGAAGCTACCCTGACGCAGAGGGCTTTCAGCAACTTTTTTATTTCTGGAATGAAGCTCTACGAATCCGAAAATTCTACCAAAGCTGCATCGAAGGAACATAACTTAACAACTATAACACTTATTACATGTATCTACTATTTTATATTGTTTTATTACTTATAGAAATAAAATATATACTCTGTAAACTCAATACTTGGCACTATAATGACATGATCACTATAAGAAACGCAGTTTTTATTATTAACTTTTACAGCACAACCAAAAAAGCAACACAAGAAACCTTTACTAATAATATATTTAAATTACCAAGGATCATTTGATCTTTGATCAAATTGTAAATAATCACTTTGTAAAAACCTAACAATGTTGTATGGGCTGACGCCAAATCGACAAAATGAATAAATTATTATTATTATTATTTTAATTAAACCATTAATTTTATTCTGCAATGCCTGCAGCTTACTTTTACTTTGGACTGCATACACTATTGCACAATAATCAACTATCGATAAAACGTATGCATTCAGCATAATTACAAAAATATTGAAATTCAAAAAACGTTCAAGGTTGACAATCATCCTAATAGCTAAACTTACTCTGTTCTTAACGTAATTAAAATAGTTTTTAGAGCTTAAATTAGAATCCACAATAATACCTAGATATTAAAACGTCCACACACGTTCAATATCATGACCATTACAGCTCAGCTTAACATCAACAGGAACTTTGTAATCTCTTGCTTTATGCAAAACCATGAACTTAGTCTTAGATACATTAACAAAACGTCCCTGTGACACAAACCAATCATTTACATCATTAAGACATGCCTGCATGCGGGCAATAGTATCTGCAAAGACAGGGGAATAATAATATAAAACTAGGTCATCAGCATAAAGCACAAAATCAACTCCACTTAAAATAACCTCTGAGACTTTATCTATGTAAATGATAAAAAGAAGTGGTCCTAAAACAGACCCTTGTGGAACCCCAACACACAGGTCAAACGAGTCAGATACTTCAGAACCAATTTTTATTCGAAACTTTCTATCTCGCAAGTAGTCTACTAGAAGTTTCAATAGATTACTATCAATTTTGTAAACATCCCGTAGTTTGACTAATAACTTATAGTGAGGGACTGAATCGAAGGCCTTTTGTAAATTTATAAAGACTGCTATGACTTTTCCACATTTTAAATCAATACAGTTAAACACATCCTGTATAAACTTCAGCGTCCCACTTTGGCATGATCAGCCCATTCTGAAACCATGTTGCTGGTCACTCAATTTTATTCTACTTAAAAGTCTAAAATAAAGCATTTTCTCAAGAATTTTATCTAAAACTAGCAATGTAGAAATAGGGCGATATGATAGTGCAACAAGCCTAGAGCCCATTCCTTCATACAACGGAGTCACAACGGCACTCTTTAGCTTTGTCGGATACGATGCTAAACAAAGAAACTGCGTAAATAGCAGTGCTAGTGGAAGAGCCAAAGACTCCTTACAATTATTGAAAACAAAATACGATAACTCATTTGGGTTACATTCAGATTTGGATTTTAAACAAGATATACTCGTCATGACCTCATCAGGGGTAAACGGCTCAAAATCATTACTAGTAGGAATGCTATTATACAACTCATCCAAATCATTTACTTCTACAGTAGACGACTAAACAACAAAAGCAGATGCAAATGCTTTCGACAATTTATCTACGTCAGTAACTAATTCAGCCCAACATTTAACTGTGCAACTGCATAGCCACTATTACTCTTGCCAATGAGCCTATTATGTACTGCCCATACGTTTGACGAAGATGGCACTTTCTCAAACTTCTTACGATAATATAAATATTTCGCTTTAGAAATGTCTCTATTTATATTATTCCTTTCCTCATTATACTGCCTAAAAAGCCCTACATCCTTTGTTTGCACGCTTTTTAATTTTAAGCTATCACGGTAGTGCATTCTTCGTTTTAGTTCTATAGTGAGCCATGGAGATATTTTGCCCTTAACTCTTCTAGATATTACAGAAGCATGCCCATTCAAAACTCCAAAAACTGACAACTCAAAATAATTAGGTACATCATTAACATCATCCAAAATTTCCATTGTTGACCACGGAATAAGACTCATATCCTTATTGACATTATCCCAATTAACATTCATGTAGTTCCTCGTTTTAATGTGCTTAACAGGATAATGCATTTTTACTGCCTTCCTCACAGCATAGACTGCACAATGGTCAGAAATGCCTACGCTCAATACTCCATTATTATTATGCATGGAAATATCACTTACATAAATATGATCAATTAAGCTACTTGTAGTTAATGTCCTACGAGTCGGTTGATCTACTACCTGCTTAAAGCCATTCTGCTTAGCAATATTGCCCAAAAGTTTTGAATACTTATCTTTAACAAATATATCAATATTGAGATCACCCATAAATACTGACTCCAAGTTCAGTAACTTGAGATCAGCAATGTACAGAGTAAAATATTCTAAAAATTCAGACTTACACACATCAGGCGACTTGTACACTACTGCCAGTAACCGCGGCTTACAAAAAGGAACAAGCAATTTAACAGTCGTAATTTCTAGCTTTATAGGCACTAGCACTGTATCAAGAATATTTAAATTAACAAACTCTATTCCGTTTCGTACATAAATTACTATACCACCACCACGGCTAACACTGCCAACTCTATCAAATCTATGCATACTAAAGCCTTCAATAGCTACTAGGCTAGAAAAAACAGCATTAATTAGCTTTGACTCAGTAACACATAATACATAAAGGTTATACGTATTTACAAGCAACTTAAGGCTTTCAATTTTTCTACATTCAGACCATTGACATTAATATGTAAATATTTAAAGCCTTTAGACTCAAGTAAAGAACTACTTATAGCACTAGTACAATTAGTATTATCCAAATAATTACTTTCGGGCTCCACAGTACATTCACTAAGAGGAAACAGACATTCCAGGCAGTAATTGCTACTACTTCCATTAATTCTGGCCCCACAATCAACACATATACATACATTCTCTGTACCTTGCCTACAACTCATGCACTCCTAATCCAATATAATTTCATTTTGACTGTTATCAAACCCCAACGAAGTACAAATAACATGGTAAGCCTTATCACAACTACTACAGACTACTTTAGATTGATTCTGCCCTATCCTTTTCTTACAACCTAAGCATTTCCCACTCATGACTATTTAAAATAACTATATCATACGTTACATTAATAAAACTAAAATACTGTAATTACACGTCAATACTAAAATGGCTTAAAGCTATACAAATATAGGAATGCCTATTAGTAAGTAAAAAAGACCGAAATCACAACTACAGACTATGATAGATGAGTAAACAGATAATCAAATAAACTTACTACAAGAAGCAATACGCACCAACTACCAAATACTTATATTACTCCCAACAGCATCCGATGTCTTGATTATTGAAGTTGTGGGAATTAGGATACTAGAGTTGTGTCGGGACAATGGGCGGGACCTCGAACACTGGAATCATGTACTCTCGGTCTCACGGCACACAGTTTAGGTTGTCACCGGGTCTCAGCCACTCACAATCCTCTAGATAGCGCTTATCACGAAACCAGGATCCAAGAACATAGAAGATAATTATCCCGGCAGCCGGAGGCAATTTCTAATATTTGCATGTGTAATTACCCAAAAGTAATTCGACCAAAATGGAGTGGTCGGTGTGAGCCAACTTTTTGTGGAAAGTCAGTAAAACAATGAACGAAAAGAGAAGTACGAAGAATTTCAAGTTGGCTCACCCCATGCGCCTTAGCTGGAATCAAACCAACGACCCAGACTCTTCACCCTGGATCACCGCCCCAGCCTGAAGTGGTGAACTGAAAGGCGTAGCCTTTTAATCACAGTTATACGTTATATGACAGCTACAAGCAAATTACTTCACCACATTCACTTATAATGGCTAGCTCATCACACAAGCACTGAGACAGATGGGCACAATGTCTGCCTTATAACACTAGTACAATACAGATATGTTATTATTAGTACCACTGCACTGAGCTTAATTTGCTAATCGTCGGATTTGACTGTTGCGATCGTCTTCCTCTTTTACTTTGACGTCATAGCTCTTCTTCAGCTCCCTCGTCTTTTGTTTCCTTATTCTTTATGTGCAATTTCGATTTTGATTTTGTTTTCGACTTTTTCTCCAAAATTGTCTTAAATTTCAGCAGTAAACAAAAATCAGAAACACACACACTAAATTTTACACAGTTAAACAGCACTGAAAAACTTCTGACTTCAAACAGACACCCAGAACCCACTGAAAAATTCGAAAGTTTTGGGACTAAATTTTCGACACGTCTGTCACTCTCGAATCCTCCTCTCGAATGAACACATAAGAACAGTCCGTCAATGCAACCTCCCATTGATTTGAATTTAATTTAATTGCATTTTACAACCTATTTTTAAAATTCGAAATTGTATTATTCGGAAAGCAATTCACTGATGCATTAGACTGGAGTGATACCTAAAATTCCGAAATTCTGCTTCCTACGTTTTGTACAACTGCGACTAAAAATAGTGAACACAGTTTAATAAATATGCTCAAAGCTGTATGCAAAGTCCTACCTGAAAGTAAAAGTCATCGATTTCTTCTCTCCGCCCACACTGGTTCACATATCCTACACGTCGTTAAATAGTTTGTTTGCATACATACAACAGCTGACGATGACGATTGTATGAATTTTACGACTTTCAAACCGAGAACAATAGAATTCATGTACATACCAATTAGGTGGGGCAGTTAACATTAGTAGCACCAGAGTTAACATGGAGGAGATAGCAATTAACTGTGTTGTATATAGCCTAGTGGGGTCTATAGTACTACTACTAATTATTACTCGAAACAGAAATTACTTTTTAAAGACTGCGTATTTTAATGATTTAGCCCACTTTTACTTAAGTTTGGCAGACAATTGTGCCGAGACATTTATCTCTTGTTTAACTTCATTCAGAGCATTTCTTTTCACGCGTAATAATAGATGTTGTTAATGTGGTGATTACTTCTGTTTTGCGTAGTTTTTGGCTTATTAGGCACTCAAATTTTTGTAAAAAGCCTTAAAATAAATTTTTGACAAATTTGACAAATTTGTAAAAATATCTTGTGCCGGCATTTTCCTGCAAAATGTGAATGTGTACGCTTTAAATTTCAGAGTAAGCCTGTTGTATTTGTTCAAAAATAATTGGACGTCTAACTTCAAACTGGCGGCGCAAAGTTGAATACAAACCACAAAAAGTTACATTTGATATTATATATAGAAAATATATTAAAACTTTAACCCTCTGCAACCTTTAAACAATCCTTCCAATATAAAGTATTTAAATCTTGGAATGAATTGCCTGTTGAACTTTGTAACGCTAAACTTTCTCTTAATACTTTTAATTGTGTTACTGATAGAAGAATGGCTATGTGCCAAATTGGTCTGAATAACACGTTTATAAAGTTCAATCAATCAATCAATCAATCAATTAATTTTAATCTTAGTAATTTTTATGTTAGAAATAGACCTTTAACCTCCTTTATGTTTAAACCTCTATAAAAATTTATGTAATTTGGATGTATCGGTTATCATTGTATGTACACATTTTGGGCTGTTGATGGTTTATGGATAATTTTTAAGTATTGTGGACCTACTGCCGATTCTTTAAAACCAATGCATGTATGTACTGAGTGTTGAAGTATTTGACATTTTAAATAAATCTTAAACAAACAAAAACAAACAAAATGCAAAGATTTTAAAACATTTGCTCAACTAGAGTTTGCGAAACTTGAAAATTGCCCTCGCTTGTGCAGAATTTAAGGGCTCTTGAATGGCTTATTGCACTTGGCTGTGCGTTCAAAACGCTGGAAGCAGCATTAAAAGTAAGTTTTGAACAACAAAGCAAATTTGGGTGGCATGCACGGTTCCGCAACGCTGTGGTTATTAAAGACAAGCAAAAGGTAAGCAAACACAAAATGTAGCCGTTGATTGTGCCTACGTAAGTAACAACTGGGCTATGCTCTAGTATACCTGGTTAAGGAGAAACATTGATATTAAAAAATTCGGCGCTTCGCGCCGCATTTGTCGACCGGAATGCTGAAGTAAATGCTGAGCTAACAGCGCAATTTAGCTTTAAGCTTTTTAGATGCTGAGCTTAAGTATCAAATGAAATGGTCAAGTCCGTCCGTCCGTCCGTCCGTCTGTCTGTTGGTCACACGCTACAGGTCAAACCAATGCAGCGATTGTCTTGAAACAACTGTTATGAGATTACAAATGCGCCCGGGCAGGTCTGTATTGTTTTTTACTTCAATCGGGCTGACCATTGCTCCACAATTAAAAGTTGAAAGGACCAATGTCAAAACTCAGAAAAGTGAGATTTTCAAACACCATTAGATAGGTGGAAATAACTTAGAACGTGCAGGTACATACGTAGTTTTAAAGTTCTGTGCGGCAAATACAAGTATATCTTATAATACAGACCCAACTAATCTCAGCTACAGTTTTCAATGGTCAAATGTCGAATGGTCTGTAGTCTGCTACGTCAGATTCGGTCAGATACGTTGGAAATAAGTTACAGATAATTAAGGATCGTCCCTAATGACGTCCTTCAAATGTCATAGTTTAAAGTACCCCGATTTACAATATTAAAATTTTTTCAACCTATTTTAACCACATGTAACCACATCCGTATATTAGTACGACTCGTAAACGTATCATACGAATTCCACCTGTTTGTAACTTTGCTGCTCGTTTCCGTGCGACTCGTATTTATACTAATGGCATTCAGCCCACGCGTAATAAGCATTGTGGTACAAGGAGCACTCGCACCGATACCCTCTTTTCCCAGCCTAAGGTTTTGATACATAATTGTACGCCTTCAGTCATACCAGTAGTGGGGAAGTGGTGGGAGTGACAGTAATGGTGAAGGGATGGTGGTGGAAGTACGCGAGAGTATTGACTGGGACAGACTGGGCCATGGCAAGGATTGAAACATGATGTGACATGTGGGACTGAAACGACAGATAACCTTGCCAATTTATTGCCTTTAATTTAAGTGCATTGTAATGTAAAGTCATGGGGAGGAATTGAAGCGACAAAGAACCTTACTAAGCCTATTGGCATTTAAATGCATCTTAATGTAATGTCATAGGAATGAATGGGAGGAAATGAGAGCTGGAGTTGTACTATTGGTGTGGGCTGGAAACTTGCACTGAAGTGAAATAGTTTGGCTGGTATATAGGCATTGTGAGGTATTGAGGAAAAGTGGAACCGGAACTAGTGCTATAATATTTGGACTAAGTTCCCATAGCAACGTGTGTTGGGATATGGAACACAGCTGAGATGAGGCTGCCAGTGCTGATCATACGTAATACTATACCATATAATATTGTATGTAGATGTTCAATGTAAGATATTTGAAATTAAGGGAATTTAAATTGAGCGGCGATTTGTATTGTTGGGACAGATCACTATGGCAACGGAATCATATGGTATGTAGAAATAGATGAATGAACAGAGTTGAGAAGTATTTCACGAGGGGGAGGCGACGTGCTTATACAATTGGAACCATATTGAAAGCATAGGGAATTAAATATGTATGTACGCACATGCCGTGGAATTTTCGATGCCGTTTGACTCGTACTTGTAAGCTTGTGATGGATAGAATTTGATGGATAATCTGAGGCAGTTTAGTATCAAGTACTAATTGTAATTAAATGAAATCCGTTACGTACCTATGTATGTATGTACACATTATTGATTATGTATTATGTACTAATTATGTGGTGTTAAATACAATTAGTATGTATATTAAATTAAATTATATGCATGTTACATAATTAAAATTTTTCACACTACTTTAATGTACAAACCTATTTAAAATATTTAAATATTATAACTGCAATTAATATTAACTAGTAATTATAAATTATTTATAAATTTATTTGAGAAAAAAACCATTTAAAAAAGTCTAATTATGGTAAAAAGATGGAGTGCAAAAATGAAAATTAACCACCCCGTTTAAAGCTGACATATAAATATGTATATGTATGTGTCTTTATATAGCATATCTATACACTTTAGCGGGATGTATGTAGCAGAAGGTCGATATTTGAGTTTTAGATTAAATAATATTCCAAAATATTCTGTATTATTGAGACATACTAGGCAGAATTGGATGCAACTTGAAGACCCTTGCAATAAAGAATGCAATGAGTTGGGTTGACTATGTTACTGTTGATGTGCATGACGTGCATAATTATAGCTTATTAACTCATCGCTCTGACCAAGGCTGGGCTGAAGCTTCGGTTGAGCCCAGTGGACTCCTAAAATGAAACTTTTAAGACCGATAGAGCTCTGAGCTTTAACCTTTCGTGTTCTAAGCTGACTTTTTGTGCTACCTATTGAAAGAAGCTGCTAAAAATAAGATATATGTATACGATACATGTTAATGTATTTATGTACATGTCCTACTGTGTACTTATACACTACTTTTAAATACAGTATAGCAGTAAAGTTCTGTTTTAGACCTTTAGCATTGCAGAAAGCAACGCAGGGGGAAAAATGTGTAGCTTAGAATGCGCGTGATATGTATATTAATTAAATATTGATCGAACGTACACTAAAGCTGGTTTTTAGTTTCTCTAGGGTCCAGTGAAAATATGTAATTGAAAGTAAAGGGCCAGAATGATAAGCTAAAATTATTCTGTTGGGAGACGAAAACAAGGTTTTTTATTGATCCAAGTCAAGTGAGCCGCAGATACCTGTGAGATATATGTTTAGTTGTTCGTTTGTTATATTTTTTAAGTATATAGTTTATAAATTACAACAATTTAAAAGATAAGCGTCAATGCAAGTGTAAAATGCAAAGTACAACAGGTAAACAAGTGCAGCGAGACGCATGGTATGTTTTAAAGGTTGGTGGTAACGCAATGTTTACATATATACATACTTAATTTTTTTGGATTTTTTTTACACACTTTCAATGTATACAGACAAATATTTACATGTGTATTTTACCAATACAACTCAAACGTTTATATTTACATAAAAGTATTAAATATATTATTTACAAGTACACATATTATTTATAAGGGTGCAGTAAATCTGCAGGCGCTAGAATAATTCATGTATTTACAAGTTCACATTTACGAAAAAATGCCATATTTTGAAAAAGTGTAAATACAATTTATTGCTTTCAAATATACTATGCAATGTAGTTTGTGTGTATATACTCTTACCTTTAATTTAATATTGGTGTATATGTATAATTAATTAAATATGTTTACGTTTAGTAGTTTTAAAATGTTTAAGAATGCACCATATGTAAATCTAATAGAAAATCTTATAATTTATAGGTTTGCAACAAAAAATAAATGTAAATATGTAAATATATAATATTCGCTATAAACTGCATGCATATATTCAACAGAGTTCATTTGCAATGTAAATGTACACTGTAAAGGTTTACATAAGACGTACACATCATGGCTGATATACGAAAATCATATCTAAATTCTGGATTAATAGAATCTTTTTCTGTATTAAGTGGTTTTATCAAAAACAATAAAAGATTGCATGACAAAGTTATTGTCAGAGTATTAAGTCAGCTGCGTTTGTTTAGCTTGCATAAACCATTTAAAAAAAGATTTAAATGCAGGCAAGTGTTAGTATATATGATAGGAGAAATTTTCTGTGCGGATCTAAAGATACTTAAAAGTGGTATAGCTGAAGATGATTCAGGCTATGCGAACATATTATTTTGCATGGATGCGTTTAGCAAAAATCTGGAGCTTCGCGCCAGGTATTTTGATTGGGAGCAGACCCGAAGTAGATGCTGAGCTTTCACAAAAGCGCAAGATAATTTATCTTACGCTAAAAGACGACATAAGATTTATAGAAGCTCCCCTACCATCAATAAGCCATATACGAATGTGCGTAGCATGTAGTTTAATAATGCTGCTAACCTTTTATAAGTATCACCATTCACAAATGCCGTCATTGATGCCTCTCCCACCATTATTAAGCCATATACGAACGTACGTGCTAAGCAGTTAAAAAATAGGTTGGCAAAAATGTTTAAGTCGGAACTAAGAGTACTAAAAACAATTATATTCGAATGACGTCATTATAAACGATCCCTAAATATCTATAACACATAAAGGTAAGTCCGTGACATGTAGTTAAAATAGGTTGGAAAAAATGTTAAAGTTGGAAATAGGAGTACTAAAAACTATGATATTTAAAGGACGTCATTATGGATGATCCCTAAATATCCGTAACATATATAGGTAAGTCCGTGACATAGAAGTGAAATAGGTTAGACGAAAATTTAAAGTTGAAACTAGGGATTTTAGAAACTATGATATTTGAAGGACGTCATTAAAGACAATCCCTGAATATCTATAACACATAGGTTAGTCCGTGACATGTTGCTAAAATAGGTTGACAAAAATTTTAAAGTAGGAACTAGGAGTACTAAAAACTAATATTTGAATGAAGTCATTATGGACGATCCCCGAGTATCTATAACACATAGGTAAGTCCTTGACATGTAGTTAAAATAGGTTGAGAAAAATTTTAAAGTAGAAACTAGGAGTATAAAAACTAATATTTCAATGACGTCATTAAGGACATTTCCTGAATATCTATAACACATATAGGTAAGTCCATGACATGCAGTTGAAATCGGTTGTCGGAAATTTTAAAGTTGACAATGGGGGTACATAAAACTGTAAAATGTGAAGGACGTCACTTATGGGCGAGCCGTCACCATCTATAACCCATTTATTACATTCCCAGACCCGCAAACACTAAACCAGGCTGCCGAGTATATGTACACATGCAAGTAGTACCCTTACTTGTAAGTGAGCGTTCACAAATGATATCATCACATTTGGCCAATTTTCTGACCTACCTACCCCTCGTCACTCATGTTAAGCATATAGAAAATCGTGACTTTTCAGATTCACCTACCTTCCCCAAAAATAATATCATTTGTGGACGCTCCCTAATAAAAATTCATGAATAGTTTGAATGTGTATTTTTAATGGCGAAACTTGACAAGCCCTCAGCTCCGTGTGTACCTCCGGTGTGTTTAAGGGAATTAGAATGGGGAACAAATGAAGTCACCCACATTAAAGATTGGTCACTTGCAAAAACATGACACACTGTGTTAAAGATATATTCATTTAAGCAAGGCTAACGAGATTAACAAGGTATGTGGCTGGGCCAAAATTACGGTTTTGTGTAGCGTGATTTATGTACTGTCCCTTCACCTATTTTTGAATGGTTTTACCTCAAAAATGTGTGATCTTAGTCGTTAACTGCTTGCTTTTGTGGTCGCCTAAAACAATTTTAAAGCCCATCTGTTAATACTGTGACCTGTAGTGTACAGCCAACGGACATATTAGACAAACGGACAGACGTACATGACTATTACTAAAGATGCTTGCTCAGCATCTAAAGAGGTGTATTGCAGATTTATTGAAAATAAAAACCCAGAATCAATAATAAAATCAATGAAAAGTATTTATTAGGAAGCTAAAATGACACCAATCTACTTGTTTACTGATCAAGGTTGTTAGAATACATACTACTATAAATTTAAAAAAGCATTGTTATAAACCATTGGGAATTGAAGGCATTAAAATTATATTTAAAAATTATATGTTTAAGAACGGAATTCCAAGCACAGTCTATTTGCAAGTATTTAAAGTGTCATAGAATTAAATATTACAACACCTATAGCAAAAATTGAGTACAGTGGAACGTGTAATAAGGTGTGTTATAGTATCAAAAAATTAGAAGTAATTAGACAATCTATTGCTTCTTTTTATGAATTTTTAAAGTATGTAGTGTTTTGTATGTGTTTAGGACAATTTTTTAAAAATTTGCTCGTTACATGACTGAAAAAGGCACTTATCGCATAATTGATATTTTTCCTGCGTTTTTAAAAAGCTACAACAACACATTGAATTCAACAATTCAACAAGTTCTAAACGCTGTTATAAAATCTAATGATAACGAAGTTTGGCAAACAATGTTTGCAAATCCTATCAGCAATGACAAAGGCCGTGTACGGAATATCCGATTGAAGATAAAGTTTGAAAAATGTATACTACATTGTTATTTTTCACGTAAGAATATTTAAAATATTATCCGTTATATAATTTGTATATTGAACGATGAGGTTAATACTCCTTTGGCTTTCGAACAGGATTTAACTAGAAATCTAATGTTGAAATATTCAAGATAAGGTCGATAAACTTGACAACAATACCTGTTACTTACTATTTGGAGGATCTGAATGATAATAGTATCACTGGTGGTTTATATGGGGAATAATTGAGTCGTGCCCTAATTTCCAAAATAGGTGAATAGCCGTTTATGCCGTATCCTGCAAATACAATTAAACAGCACATATTGCAAAAGCAAAGAAGATTAGACTGACACAGTTGCTCAGTGCTAGATTGAGACACGACAGAAACAGAGAATATTTAGGTACCAATAAAACGTGAACAGCAAAACCATATTTGCACAGACAATAGTCCATTAGGTTTTGTATTTGTACTTTAAATCCATTAAATCTTGACAATGAGGTACACAAGCAGTGAGCAGCCTGCAAGACTACGGAGTTTACGAATACAACCAGTAAGGAAAGTCCGTAATGCGAAAAGCAATAAGATGAAATTACCACCAAAAAGTTTTTCAAACTACGTAACTACTAAAAAACTGTAATTAATTTTCAAAAGAGAGCATCAAAAATGAATGTGTTAATAGGCAGCCTTATTGACAGCCTAGAACAAACGGTTGACCATTTTCCATTAAAAATTGTTCAAGGAGCAATAAAGCAACATGCAGAGGAAACCTATATTCATTTTAATAAATTAGCTCTAAACAACGCTGCAACCATAGAAATTAACAAAGCTCTAGCATTTTTATTTATAATTAATTGATACAGATTTATGTTTGAAAGACAATTGCGATATGAAAATGTAACATACGCAAAATTAGACACGGTCTCAATAAATACAGTATTTAATTTTCTTGCTTAAATATTTGTCATTACCTCAAATGTTATAAAAATAAATAAAATTTTCAAAACAATAATACCGTACAGAAAAAAAAATGCCAGAGACACTGATTTAAAAAATACTCCAAGCAATTTGGCACCAAACTACAAGAAAAATCTAGCATTACAATGAAAATTAAATTTCCTTTTTTAGGGCTTTGTAAAACTAAATGCAAGTTATTATTTAAAGGTGAAGAAACAGAATATGTTGCCTTGCTGTTTGTCTTGAAATTTAACAAAATAATAAATTTTGTGATGGCGTTTACAATTTAAATTCCGACTTTGACAAAGAAAAGTACAGAGAAATTGAGGACTTCAAATATTCATGCATTTAATTGTTTAAACTATATTCAAATTATCTACCAATGAAAGAACCAGAAGTTACCTTGGATCATGTTGTTCATGAGATTAATCGTAAATTGTCACAAGCGTTGTTGCAAATTACGAGAATACAGTTTGAGCAAAAAAAGAGAGCTAAGTATACCCTAAAAAATGACGATATCTCAGTACAACTGCCAGCGTTAGTTAATAGATATTTCGATTAGAAGACAATTTTGTTTTTTAATCTTGGGTAGTTGGACGACTTAAGCCTGAACTATCTGAGCAAGAAGAAATGGAAAAGGATTCTTATTGTATTTTGCGTCCGTTTTGGAAAACAGTATTTATATTGAAAAACCTGACACGTAAATAAATTGAAACTCAAACTCAAACTCGAGAAGAAATCGAAAAGGAACAACAGGAATTTAGAAGAAATAGAGCCTGAGCCAGAGCAGACAGTACCAACTAAACGTCTGCATGCATCATGCAATATGGTTAAAAATCAATTGTACGCCCCCATTACTCTGATGAGTAGATATTTCGCCGGTTTACGACAGGAAAACTGTACATGTATTTCCTCTTATATTGTACGTGCCTTTAAAACCACAAGCACATTAATTACTTCAAATTACTTTATTAAACGAGTACTGCAATCTCATTACGCTGCCAGAAAATTCCACAACTATTGTAGAACTGCAGTTTAGACCATGTAAAATTTCTTTAAAATTGATCAATTATTTGAAGATTTGATAGTATAATAACATATTTTACCTTTTATTTACAAAAACGTATAAAACACGTGCAAACTCACTGTACATACTCATTCTAAACTCAACATTCAAACAGCAACAACATCATTTGACTGACAGTGCTTCTTAATAAACAACAAACAATATTATTTGCAAGACATAGATTAACATGTAACTGATAACTCACAATTATGCGTAAAATATTGTGTAAAATCATTTTCAACTCTACTAGCAACAAAAATAATACTGACACAGTCGACGAAGAGCTTGTAAAAGACAGCCTATCAGAAAAATACTGTACTTTAAAATTAATTAATACAACTGATAGTAACAATTAAATAGGTTTAGGCAAAACTAATTAATAAGGAACTAACAACAATGTTAAAAACACATCTGAAGGGTTAAATCCAGGTGACACACAGTATTTGGTACCAGTTAAATAAAGCAAGCCATCTAAACGCCGTTTAATAACTAAAAAATGCCGTGTCACGCATTGTCAATTAGCATGCAAAAACCTATGATATTAGTGCATACTTGAAACTCATCTTGTCTTTAAATCCTATTGAAAAGAAAAAACAGTATGCTTGATTAGTTATATTTGCCTAACTCATCGCAATTTTTGATAATTTTACAAAAACTGACATTGGATTTTTAGCATGATACAATACTGGAAAAGAATCAAAACTATTTACTATGCTTAGACGACCACAAGCTCTATTTTTTAATCAGAAACAAATGGTTCCAGGGGACAGTGACGTACGAATTATTAAACAAAGGTCATTGTCTGCATTCTGCATAGACGCCAAAAGAAAGACCAGAACTGGCTATTCTGGTTGCACGTTTTGTATTGACATTGTTAATGCTGTGGTGTATTTGAAAAGACAGAGTTTCACCACTTGCAATTGAAAAGCATTGATAAAGTTCAAACAGCAGCCTAACCTTAAAGTATTCATGTATTGATCGTAAAGTTAAAAACTTTGTCATTTTAGACGGCGTAAGTTCGCATTTACTAGACAATTGTATAAACGGTTGATTGCATTAGGTCGTTGTACAAGGGCTAGTTGACAGCAAAGCTTATCTTGGTAAATTAACAAAATTGTTATGCAGCTTTCAACAGTTTAATTCAAGTAAAATCACTTTATCTATCAACCAAGATTCAATAGAGTAGAAGCCATTATTCTTGCTGTTTAAAGACTCGAATGGAACTGGAGAAGACAATTTTTTTTTACATTCAGCACTTTAAAAAAACAGCAGACAATCCTAGTTCAGAAAACAAGATCAGTTTTTCTAACTTTACAAAAGAAAATGTTCTATTTGCATTTGAACTTGCACCATCACAGTGCAATTTACTGAGCATAATGAAAACAGGACAGGTTTAAGTCAATACAAAGTTTAGATCTGCATTGGCAAATTCAGTTACTGCCATTCTGTTCAGCCAGTACCAAAACGTCGTGGAAATTGACAAAAACAAACAAATATTTAATAATTGCTAAATGTAAGTATAAAGCTAGTTTTTGTAGAACTACTTGCATTTAAAATCAAATAATTTCTCTTTAAATCTACCGTCGTGAAATAAAAACTGTTGCTTCACAGAACACAACTAAATCACATCACTTTGACCATAAATACAGAAGAACTACATAAATATCTCCGAATTTTACTTGGGTTAACCCACATAAAGTACCACGTCATAGCTGCAGATTAAATTAGATCTACTATGGATGAACTAGCAAAAGAAAATCATGAAAGCGGATTAATTTATCTTATTGAAATAATTCTAAATACAGACAAAATAAAAAATTGGTTAGCACTGGGTCAGTTATTGGGTAACATCTAAAGACGGCTTTGAATATTTTGATTTGAACGGAATGCCGATTCACCAATATTAAAACCTTCCGTAACCCGGAAAAAATTTAGTAACTGAAAACTGCACAGCACTTCAAAGTGAAAGATCAATAGTTTGCGGATAATACTGCGTTTATTACTTGTATTCACGCTCTTTAAGAATTAGTTAAAAAAACGTTTTAAATATATTTACAAGCTTTGTAATAGCTAATGGTAGAAAATTAAGAAAGTTTGCAAGTTAAGATTTCAAATTTAATATTATGTTTGTATTGTGCACCTAACCAGTTAGAGTGTAATACATTTAAAGTGTCATTGCCAGAATTCTGTCAGTTTATTAGGATATAACTAATATAGGCATTTGTAGTAGTAGTTTGCACCGACAGTAGAATAGTATAGCAAAAAAATCAAAAATGTAAAACAAACCTGAAAAAACAAAATCAAATAAAAATAAGAAATGTATAAATAACAGTGTTTTGTATATTTTTTGGTCAGTCATGCTTTGCATCTTATAATGTGAAAATTAGACAGGGTCGACTTTAAATTATTTCAATCTTTTACAGCTAACGTATGTGGCTCTAGTTCATTCTATAAAACTACGCTGTGCCTGGTAATTGTCAAACAAAGGAAAGGAATAATTAAAAGTCAAATTGATAAAGCATTATATATCAGTATTCACACAGACCAAATAGGGTTTTTAAATCCTGATTTTACCGAGAATAACGACATTAAATTAGTTTCAGATCTTGCTATTATAGAACCAATGCTTGAGACTATACCTAGCCCATTTCTTCTAGATTTAGATGACTATCTTAACTATATAGATTCAATTACTAAAGCAAGACAGTTGGTTCAAAAAATATCAACATAACTATACAATCATATGAATTTTAGTGTCATACTTATTTAAAAAAACGCGTGTTTAAAGGAATTAGGAACCACAAGTTTTAACTAAGTTTTTTATTTTGTTAGACGTTTCAAAAGAAAAAATCATCATTGGCCAGATTTCCAAACAAACTAGTCCAGAAAAGACAATATATCTTTAAGAAACATATAAAAAGCATGTAGTACACGAAAACATAGCTAAATTCTAATTAATTTGCATAATCACTGCCCAAACTCCTTAATGTTTGTACAAAATAGTGTATTTATAGTAAATGAAGCAGATGTATATATTTGCAAATAGTGCTTAAAATGTTAAAAAAGCAGAAAACGCAGTGAAGATTTGACAGTAATCACGAGTTTTTGTCACACTTGACTGTTTTTAAAGCTAAATCTTATAGACAATTTATCCAAACTGCAACAGCAGAGCAATTGTATGCACTTGCAGAGAATGTATTTAATTTTTATAAATTCTGTGGGCATTCATTTAGAGGGTATAAGAACCAACTCAAAGCATTGAGTGAGCGTTTAAGTGTTAAGGTCACCATTACCCTTTGCAAATTTCTTTTTAAATTCCATAAAGTAGTACAAAAAATACTAGCAACTGTATATTAAAAAGTATACAAGAGTGCTATTTGTCGTACTGCTCAGCTTTGTAAAGCAATTTTAAGAGATTACAACTAATAAATAGAGCAGGCGTGCTTGGGTGAGCGATTAGGACTGCAGACTGAAACGAAATGTACAGTCTCAGACCCGGCTTCAATCCTTGGCCTCTGCTTATCGTTTACGGCTCGGTGTTGTACGGTAAACGTCACTGGATGGTTGATTGAAACCCAATCTCCTTTGGTGCTTCTTAGTGACCACTAATTACTGTAGGGGCCTAGGGAATGGTACTCCTTTACTGTATAGGAGAGGACGGGGATAGGTGAAAGGGTACAAAGACCGAGACGATCTAACGCGGTAGCCTCCTATTTCCTCACCCACAGTGACTGGTTGAGTCTGGTTGTATAAACTTTGGTTAAATCGACCCAATGAATAAATTATTATTATTATATAAATTTTCTACATTCGTGAGTCTCTTTAAAGATACTAGACCTTGATGCAGCAATACACGATTTCTCATTAAAATTCGATTTGCTGCTTATTCCTTAATTATCATTTTGGAAATGAAAGACAGTAGCTGATGTACAGTCGTATGATGGTAAGGATATAATGAAAACATTTTTTGAAATATATTTTATAGGGCTGAGGCATTATTATCCTACGTTCAAACTACTAATATTATAATCAAACTAAGTGACTAAGTGCGTTTACAGGTTAAAAGTGCTACTCATTGCCACATACGTTGACGTAAATGTGACGCTGATAAGAAAATTAGTCACATGTTCCATCATAATTACAATCACGGTCATTTTGAGTTTGCTGCATGTAGCTGCTGCAATCTAAAAATTAAATACAATCACAAAATACCAATGATATCATTGTACGGGGGTTGCTTTGATTATCACTTGCTAGTTAGTGCCATAAGTACAGGTCAGTTTGAAGCTAAGGACATCCAAGTAGTAGCCAAGTCTGCAAAAGATTTAATTTTAATTTCAATTACAGCTGAAGATAAATGGCTTCTAGATTTAAACAATGAGTATCGACTCAAAGACAGTAGAAACAACAAAAAAACTGGCAAAATGTTACATTTTCAAGTTAAAATTTGGTATATGGATGCAAATTTATTTTTTGATTTCAATTTATTTAATCTTGTGGAATCTTTAAATTTACATAAAAGAATTCAATTGTTCACTTGCGTCTCACTGTTTTTTATATTTAGGATTTGTTAGTTATCAAGGTAAAATAGCTCTCAACTTAGACGTGAAGCTTGTTACAGAATACAGCTGAAATTATTATAGAAGCCAGTTTACTTTTCGTTTATGGCATTAACTAATTTGGATAATTTAAATAACCCAATGCCCTCCCTAGATCAATTCAGACGATCACGTTTGGACGATAAGCTCATTCCAGATCACCAGTGGGATCTTGTCAAAAATGTTTGTACTGAATTCAATTGAAATACATTACAGAACTACGATTTACATGTGTTTTGGATACGATTTTACTTGCAGCAGAATGGAAAAGTTTTTGCAAAGTTGGACTGGAAAATTACGAAATCGACCGAACATACTCACTTTAATTATCTAGTTACTCTTGGGAATGTTTCTTGAATCACACAAAAACAGAGATTGGTAATATAAAATAACCCAAAAATATCATAAATTTCCAAAAAAGGAAAACGCGGTGAGCAATGTGTTTTTACAGCCAAACACATTGCAAACCATGAAAGGTGCCCCCAAGGATAAGATTTATCCAAACCTCGTAATATTCGCATGGTGGCTGCCAGCTAGGCGGCTGTGCCTTTCTTACTCGGGAGGAATTTTGATTCTATTTTCTTCTTTTTTTGTAGTAAATTATTGTCGTGAGTCTCTAAACATTACCTTTGGGATGGGCGTTTGTAACGATGGTGAGGTGGAAATTCCTATCAAATTATTACCTCCAATAACTTTTTGAGTAATTCAAAAAGTTTAATTTTGGATTTTTTTATCCTCGTTGTGCTACTGTTGAAGATTCCTACGTGATTCTCACTCCTGTCGGTGCTGCCGCGTGGCCGCATAGTGTACTGTTTCTACAATTTGCACGTGGTGGTAAGGCTTCACCCTTGTCGTGTGGATCGTATTCTGTGTGGCACGATGTAGCATCGATACGGTGTGGGTTTTGTGTGGGAAGCTTTGACAACATCATCAACGTAGTTTATTGTGAGGTAGACTGTATTCAAGGCGAAGGCTGTAGTTTACACTCATGTGTAGTTTGTTTCTGTTTGAAACTTAAATTTCTCAGGTCTAGTGCCATTAGTAGTTGGGTTTGGGTGATAACAATAATCTCTGACTCTATTTTCCTTAGCTAGGTGTCGTAGGTAGTTATTATTTTCGCTAGGTATTTACTTCTTCACTTAGCAATAATCAGGCCTGTACGGGCAAATTCGGTGTCGTTTTCATATGTCACTGGTAATCCCGTTGGCCAAAATTAAACATTTTTATACGTCCGCAATAGGCCTAATTGGCCTTGGCGGTGTCTGTTTGGGTCAGTAATATGATCTACATGGTGCCCAATAAAAATAATAATAATAATAATAATAAACCTCAAAATCAATTCTTTTTACTAAACATTATCAGTTTATATGCACATAGTATGAAGCAGCTGATGCCAGTCTCAGACTATAAGTATATGGAAGCAAAACAATCTAAAACGATTTTTGAATTTCATTTTTTTTTGTAATTATGCCAAATGCATATGTATTGTCGATAGTTGATTATTGTGCCATAGTGTATGTAGTCCAAAGTAACGGTGAGCTGCAGGCATTGCAGAATAAAATTAATAGTTTAATTATTCAATTTACTGACCAAAATGTGTTTAAGCAAATCTAGTTTTTTTCATATGCTCTTTTTAAGACAAAATATGTAGAGCCAATTCGGCGTGATCACTTCTGAACAATCCCTCGTAAGATGAGCAGTGAACAGCTTTGGGCCGTACAAGGCACAAGGTCCAGACGGGATAACTCCGACTGTATTACAGGAACCTGCAACTCACCTGTACTTAATGAAAACTTGCAATTTCTGTTTAAAGGCTGCCTAATGTCAGCACTGACTGTTGCATTCTCAAACCAAAGTATACTATTACCTACTAAGTTGAAGATTTATTCAAAAATGCCTCAAACAGTCCTTGTCATGATCCTTGTGTTAAATATTTAAAAAAAAGTATGAATTGGACCAAATAGAAGTCATTGGATTGCTAATTGGGGTTTAAGGAACAATGACATTATTTCTTGAAATTTTTAGAAGACAATTTTTCTAAGTCCTACTATCACCAAAGAAATTGTAGTCGCAGCTATTAGAGGATCCACTATTATAGCACACTATCATTTATATAATACCAATTAACTTATTTTTACGTATCAAATTAATGCATATATAATGTGTTGACAATGTGTTTGTTTTTTACTGTGCCTTGATGGCAAATACTATTTTAGTATCAGTGTAATAAATTTACAATCTCTCCCTCTTGGAACTAGCACACGGGTACATTTGCTTCACAGACGGATCCAGAAATGGGCTTCTCTCAGAAAGCGGTGTTTTCATTGAGCTGTGTGAATCAAACACCCGACAAAAGCCGCATGCAGAATCCATCTACATAGGCAAGTACGCTACTGTTTTTTAGTGTGAGATCATTGCAATCCTACACACGGCCAATTGGCTGATGGGAATGGGCTGTGAAGGTCAAACATTACACATCTTTAGTGATAGCCTTAGCTCCTTAAATGCGCTAGTAAAAGATACCACTGTGTCGACGCTAGTGCTTCCGTGTCACAAAAGTCTGAACCATTTGGCCACAGGCTACGTAGTAGGGATGCCAGATTTCCAAAATCTCAAATAAGGACTTTTTTCCATGAGGACCTCGCCCCCCCCCCCCTTAATATTATGTACATATACAGACATGATCATGATACAGACACGTTTTGTAAATTACACCCTAGTCGTATGCTCAATAAATAATAGGAATAGGAGTAGGTAGGTAGGGAGAATCAAACTTTTATTTATTTTTCGGAATAAAATTAATGTGATGTTAGTCGGTACGTAGTGTCAGACGTTAATTGTCTTTTGGGTAGGTGTTAGGTTTTAGCTCAGATGATTAATTTAATGTACATAATTTTTAGATTTAATTTGAGTGCAATTATTTATTTCGCCAATTCGTTCCCAATTCATATTGCTACTAACTTGACCTAATTTCATTATTTCTAAAGTTGAAGTTGGTCATTGCACAATCAATGTCAGTTCTCATTTTAATTACAGCCATTAATAATAATGATGGTAAATAACGGAAGCCGTTATTACCAGTCGAATAATTATAATATAATTAAATAAAGCCATTAAATCTAATTGCTTATATTATAATGACAGCAACATCCGATCCCGTTTAGCCACAGCGCTGATTGCATGATGCACGTATGCATCATCCCAGGAAACATTCGACGTCGTCTTTTAGCAGGTTTTTTGTCGGCACAGTTGGGCACAGTCGTTTTTAGTCGGGTTGAAGCTGGGATCGGCAACGAGTTCTCTGCCGACGCTAACACGCCGTCGTTCGCGGGATGGGAAATGCACGCTTTCTGAAGTCAAGTCAGAGTCGGCAATTCGATCGCTGCCGACTCGAAAACTGCGTCGTGCTAATGATGGGAAACGCACTATTTTGGCTCGTATCTTCCCATCGTTTTGCCGACTACTAAACTACACATTCGCTGCATTAGAGGCAACTCATAGTTGCAAAGCTATATACAGTCGCAGTATCTCGTGTACTTCCACCACTGCAACAGTTAGGACCATGACTCCTCAATATTAAAAGTTTGAAGTTTTTTCCAACCCAGTTAAATGTATTTTTTTTAAATCATTTAACTCAAGTTCGTATGCCTCTTATTTGTGACTATTTGTGATTATTTCAGTTTTACAGTTCCAATTCTTGTTACCTGTATCAGTGATTTTATAGGGACATAATTAAAAATTCTGTAGGTACTTTTATTTCCATTACCCAGTAATTCAACAATCAAATCAAAGTACTAAAATAGTGATTCACATGGACCACCTAATGATTTAAGTGTGAAATTACTGATTTGGGCCGGTTCGTGATTGTTTTATTTTGGTTATTAGTTTTGTTATTTACCTGCATTTTCTCTAATTTATAAGTACCTGAAGCCCAAATCTCGCCTTTCATTTACCAGACCTAAAGTGCAATGACGTGAATGTTGCAATAAATTGCTTGTCATTTGTGTGATTACATATGTACAAGTCTATGGCCCCCGTAATAGTTTAAACTGTGAATGTCAGTTTGTCTCTTCAACGTGAAACTGGAATTAGTTCAGCTATTGCTGATTCACATAATTATATACTTGCTGATTACAAATTACAAACAATTAATTGCAACATTCACTTTACTTCAGAATTCATACCTGGTAAATAAAAAGCGAATTACGAACGAGCCAACCTTAATCAATAATTTAAGAATTGTATCATTGGATAATTCAAGTAAATAACTACTTTAGAAGGTTGAACCTAATTATTGGGTAATGGAAATGGCAGCAGCTAAAGGTTCAAATAAATTAAGTCCCCACAAAGTCACTGGTACAGTTAAAAGGAACTGAAATATCCATGCATGAATGATATGTATTATGTATTATGAATTATGTATGCCTAATTAAATGAGCGAGAGAGGAGAGAGGAAGCGTGCCGCGGCAATGGAGCAGGGTGATGGGAAATAGTCGGCAAACTGTGGAGGAAACTAGTTGTGTAGGGTGGCTTGAGGTCGGCAAAATGTGCCGCGCCGAGGAAGGGCCTGCGGACAAATCCTCCTGTCAGGCCGACTGATTTCTGCCGACATAAAATGTTTCCTAGGATGCAATCTGCGGAGTGCAGGATTGTATGCAGCTGTATTGCAGAATGTGCATCAATATGCACATAATCCCAACAGTAGCTGGTTTGATTCTGCTTAACATTATGTTTTACATTACTGGGACTGGGGCAGATTGGGATGACTCGGCAAAATACACAAACAATGTTTCTAAACTTAATAATAATAAAATTACTGTACAGGAGTGGTTGCTATTGCAACTTTTTTAACTCCTGTCATACTGTATTTTAGCATAGAAACTATATGTGTTTTTTTAATTGCCGCCGGAGGCGGTCCGCCGAAGGCGGAGAATATAACCTATCCGTTTTTAGGCAGCTTGAGGAGCCTGATTTAGTGTTGTTTTGGGTATATAGTTACAAAATACTGTTTACCAACATTCCGTACTCATTTTAATCCATTTCTAGAATTTTTTGTTGGCCGTCACTCGCTAAAGTCAAACTAGCCATCACTTACTAAAGTGACATTGGCCAACACTTACTAAAGTCAAACTGGCCATCACTTACTAAAATTGGTTATCACTTCCCAGCCGGGCCATCATTTGTAAAAGAAACCCTGAAACTATATTTAAATATATAGTTTTACTTACCTACATTTAAAAATTATTTTTAAGAAAATCATTACTGTTTTTGAATGTTTCGTAGTTATACTTTTTTGAGGATTTGGCAGTTTCACGTAATTTCTAATTATTTAAAAACAGATTGTATGCCTCTAAACATGTCATGTTCTGAAAATTTGAAATAATTTGTAGTTCAGACTTGAAATTTTCATTGTGCAGTCGGTATCGTTGGTCAGTCCACACTAGCTGCATGAAGGAAAAATTCTTTCTGAGAGCGCATTAGTATACGGAATGCTTAGCTCAAAAGAAATTTGGTTTTCTAGATTCGGATATTTGGGCTGCACTTTACTAAAACATTGAACATATTTTTGCGGTACGACTAAGCCCGTTTCTGGACTCTCTTGGATGATTTCTTGTAATTTTCAATGCTCTTCAAATAGCTCGTCTGCATTTAAGTTTAGATTTACTGCTTTGCTTTGTTAGCTTTCAGAAGAGTTTAAATTTACCTTAAAAAGACCTTGAAAATTTAAACAATTTAAATGCTTATGATATTTAACATCACTAAAGTCGTAACATATGCAACGAACTTACTATGAAATTCTTTGAAGTTAGTGGCTAAATTTTTCGCTATTTTATTTGCAATTTTCCAAGAATTCATAGCAAAAAATCCTCCATAGAAGCATTCTAATATTCTGCTTTTAAGTTCAAGTCGGGTTCTCTCGCAACCTAGTACATAGTTACCACCCGGCATTCTAAAACTCCGCAATGAAGAAAACGTGCAGTTTTGTGCCATTGAAAACACGAAACGTTTTGTTTTTCAAAACATAGGTACCGCGCTAGACTGATATACTTGCCTTAGAGCAAATATAATTGTGGAATCAATAAAAGATTTTTATTTATGAGCTAAAAATGCCCTAAAATAATTAGTTTACTCCGAATGCCTCAAATCAGGACATTTAGCCTACTGATTGACCTTCGATCTGGAGTGAGGAGATTATAAAAGCGGGTAGAGTTTGTTTTTGTATCCGGTTAGTCGGTTCCCGTTTTTATATATCCATGAGCTTTTCGTATTAAAAACCTCTGTGAGGAATTTTAATATTATAGCTTTGTTATGTACTCATGAATGTTGAATTGTATAGTGGTGAGATGTGATACAGCTGTAAAACCCTCTGTGAGGAATTTTACTGTGTATGGGTGAGTGAGATTGAAATTATGAAACTCTCTGTGAGAAATTTCATAAAAATCTCTATGATTCTTTTATGAGAAAGAAAAGAATAGGTCCGACTCGTTGAGATTGTAATCGAATTGTGTTGGTTCTTTATTTTCCAATGTATAATTTGAATATGTTGTTTAATTTTATGAAAGGAAATGATGCTCCACTTAAACAGTGGAGTCATCCATAGTTCAGTCTTGGTGACAAAAATAAAGAATATGTATGTTGTATTGTATTGAATTTTGTTAGTGAATTGTCTTATGAATTGTTTTATGAATGGCTTCTGTTAGCAATAACAGAGCCATAAAAAGAAAAGGGCCGAGTGGGGTGACTCGGTGCAACGTTCTTAATTACCGTGCTTAAGCACGTACGGTCAGTGAGAACGAGCTGATGCATGGAATTCTCTGAAGGAGAATTATCAGTGTATTTGGAATTTTGTGTGTGTAGCTATTTTTGTGAGATGGGGCGGTAGTGTGAGTCACTACCGCCCTTACAAAGAATTGTGAACTGAAAATAATTTCAGATAGATTGATTTGCTTTTAAAGAATTTTGTTACATATAATTGATGAATTTGATTGAATAATTTGTATATATTGTATGTAATAATACCCTCCTCAGGGAGGCGCCTTTAAAGGAAAGACGCCTCTCTGTTAGAATTGTAAGTTTGATTTGTTGGGAAGGTTTCAGTCAAAGAGTACTTTGAGGCTAGCGCCAGTATGTTGGTAGGGTGGTGGTGTAGGTGAATTGCGTGAGGGGACTCTGGGTGATGGTTTTGGAGGAGAGTTGTCCAGTAGAGGAGGTAATGTAGTCATCTCCACTGATTTGTCCTTTGGAGAAGGAGTAAGAGCCGGTTGTCGGGTTGTTTGTCTCCATTTAGTATAGAAATTGGTCCAGGTGGTCCTGGTGATGAATAGAATGAGTCCAAGCAAGAGAAGAATGAGAATTGTAGTTGTCCAGATGTATGGTGTTGAGTCGGAAGTGAAAGATGAGTCCATCCAGGGAATAGGGTCCTTATCGGCAGACTCTGGAAAAGTTTCATGTAATTTGCTCATGTTCAGTTTAGGAGTGAGATGCCAGTCGAGTCCAGCAAGGAACATGGGGTCTTCTCTTTCAATGAATATCAGGTCCAGAATATTTCCACGGAAAGTTTGATTCAGAATCCTGAAGGTGGTGCTAATGGGTTGTGTGAAAATGCCAGAGGGACAGTCAGTGGTGCGTGTGTCTCCAATAGTAATGGGTAGGCCAGGGCAATAAATGTAGTATTTTCCGTCATAGGCCTTGACTTGTACATTGTCCTCTAGGTCATGTGGTTGTTGAGGTCGACAGTTGGTGAGAGTGTAGAACTCCTTGCCGCCTTGGAAGGTACTGCGTGGTCGACATTTTTGGTGAGTCGTGGCCAGTACACGTTTCTTAAATTGTAGTTCCAGATTGGTGGCGTATATGCAGTCTTCCTTGATTGAAATGAGAGCATTTGTAGGACCAGTGTATTGTAGATCACAGGTCCGATTGTTGTGAATTGTGATGAGTTTGAAAGGATCGGCTTCCACTACGGTGAGGGATGTGTCCACTAGTGGGAGGATGAATTTGATGTTGGCTACCTCTTGGTCAGGGTCAAAGGTACATGAGCGAAAATCCGCCAGTTCCATAGGACAGTCCGTCCCACATGGAAGTGTGAAATTTAGATATTCAAAGAGGCTATCGTCCATGTCTCCCTTTTTCCAGAGTTTTGCTGTGCGAGTGAGAACTTGTTGGCTGATTGTGAGTCGAGACATAAGGTAGGCTATGGAGAATTCGAGTTCTACTGTTTCCGATCTGAGTGTGTTGACTTTCATTGTTAGGCTGTTGACTTGTTTCGCCAACGTGAGCATTTGTTGCTTTAAGATATTAAGGTGATTGGTGTCTTTATTGACCTTTGCCTCTAGTCGCGTAAAGTGATGGGCCAGGTCGTTGATGTGATCGTGGTTTACTTGTGTTTGCTCATGTGCTTGATAGGCCATGCCAAGGCCAGCACTTGTGACAGCGAATATAGCTAGAAGGGCTATGGCTGTGAAGATGAATCGTTTTGGGCGTCCAACTTGTGAGGGACACATTTTTTGGAAAGGTTCCAGGAAGATGCGACGGTATTCATCATTGCATTTCGCTTTAATGTCCGAGAATTCTGTTTTATCCGAGACGAGAAGTTTACAGGGGGAAACTAGTCGGAGTTTGAGATGGACTTGATTGTAACCTGTGACAGCAGGGTGGTCTGAGCGTCGCCATATGATTGGTGGAGCATTGTCGATGATTGTTGATTGTGTTGATGGTAGAAGAGATAGTACACAGAGGGCAGTCATTGCTAGTGCTAGTGTGCTAATCCCTGCTCTGGAGGTTGATTCGTCAGTTGTGGAGCGGGATTTAGAGTCCTTGTGTCTTGACTTCTTTTTAGGCTGCTCATTGGTTGTGATTGCTGGAGTAACCTTAGTTATTGTAGATTTCACTTTGGGGGTTTTGTCCATTTTTTGGGGTTTGTCCATTCGAGTGTGTGTGTCAGATTTTTTGGATCGTTTGCGTGGAGGTTCCGGAGGTGAGTGTTTGCGAGAACGATATGCTGAGGGGCGTGATCGATGTCCGGAGTGCCATATGGTTTTGAGAGCTTGTGGTGTAACTTGGGCGTTTTCTACCACAAATGGTGGAAAGTGGTCCACTGGAGCAGAGTATGGTTTTCTTGGTTTGATCAGAATGGATTTAGGTGGCGCTGAGGGTCGCGCTTGAAGTATATGTGGAGAATCCTGTCGTGGTTTAACCATACCAAAGCTATGAAGCTTATCTTGTATTGATATTTTTCCTACATGGGAGGAAAGTAGATGGATGGGTAGTAGGTTCCCATCACGAACGTCCAGTGTGAGTTGTTTGTTTTCAATGAGTTTTTGTAGCCACTGTAGTGTAGACCGCATGTTGTCTGGAGCTTTGTCAAGTTTGTCATAAATTAGCTGCCATCCGGGGTCACAGTGGGTGCGATGTACGAGCGGCATTTGAGGGGGTCTGGCTCCGAGTTCAACTAATATGTTGTGAATCCGCATGCCGCGCCAGCTTACTTCATAGATGGATTGTACTTCCATTTTGTTTTGAGGATATGACTGTGTGGGTTCAACAGTAGAACCCCACGAAATGACGGTATCATTGAGGGTGATTGCCGTTCCAGTAGTGCTTTTTGTTACATAGTCACGTGTTAGTCCGGAGTGTGACATTAGTGCTATTTCCATCGGGGTTTCCAGTTTAGCATGATACTGGATGCAGTAAGGATTATTTGTGATCAGGTATTGTAGTATCCCAATGGCTGTTTTTGCGTGTAGAATGAAGCAAGAAGTGAATTGCAGAGCTAGGCGTTGTACTGCTAGCAAAATGTCAGGTCTAGTGCTGATCGCTATTTGATATAGCCATCCAAGGACTCGGTGGTGGACACATTCATAGTCCTTGCGGCTGGTTACTTCCATATTGAAGTTGAATGAGAGAGGTTCATCTTGGTCCTTAGGGGGTTCAATGATGAACAGTTCTCTAAGGGTTTGTATGCAAGTTGTGCTGCTGATTTGTATCATGGCAGGATGTACTGAGATATCCATGCCGAAGAGAAATTTGAATTGTTTTTCCTCATGGAAGTGAAGAAAGTTCAACTGATCCACGAAAGAGTGGAGTCCTTTATCGTCCGTTGTGGTGACCAGAATGATATCCTCATGCCAGTAGATGAATGTCCTGTGGTTGGTTGCACCCTTTTTGTATTTCTTCACAAAGAGATTGGGTGTATGGTCACTTGTTTTGAATTTGTTATCTGTTAAGGTGGACGACAAGCTTACTTGTAGAGCTTGATTGGGTCGTTTTGGTAATATTTTGAGGAGACATACCAAGTCATGAGGGTCCTGAAGCCGGAAGCCAGGGGGTTGTTGCATGTATGTGGGAGTGTGGGGAGTCCTCGTTGATTGAAATTGTTTGTCGAGCACAAATTTGAATATGTGTTTCCCATATGTTGCTGCATCGGATAGGAGTAGCCTGACTAAGGTCAGATCCGGTGGTGTGGGAAATGGATTGAGTTCGGTGCCCCAGTGGTCTCTTGAGCCAAGATTAAGGGCTAGTGTCGCTTTGAATTGGCCTGTGGCGCTATCCGCGGAATATATCCAGACTGGTTCATGTAGTTTTTGTCTTGAGGTCATTTTTGAATCTACATAGGTCCATGTGTCTTGTCCGGCCATGATCAACATTGAGTGACGCATGGCGGCATTCCAGTCGTCTCTGTCAGTGCAGCAGATAGCTTCGTCATAGTCCCGTGGGATGTGAATTGGAGTGATGACTACGGGTGGGTCCTCTTGTGGCGGGACTTCATCATTGTCGATTGTGCATTGTATAGACAAGGGTTCACAGTTTCCATAATACGGAGGAGAAGCTGGTACATAGCTAGTGGATAGAGTAGACGGTGTGTCTTGAAGCCATCTTGCTACGGCAACCTTGTCGGGTAGTTTGTCCGACTTCTCTCGGTATTTTCTTGGAGTGTCAGTGTCTTTGACCAGGGCAAGTAGGTCTATAGAGGGTGCATCTAGACAGAGAATGTCATCATTAAAGTCCATATCTCTTTGGTCCAGATGTGCAGTCCACATGGGGTCTCTTTTGTAAGACGGTTCGGGCCTGATGGAAATTGGGGAGAACGCCGGTGATGGGTCTTCAATATCAGGGGTGATTGTAATAGAGAGGTCCGCTAAAGGGGGTTCCTCTGTGATGGGTGTTTGGTGGACTGATTCCTCTTCTACATGAATGGCCGCCCGGAAGCATCGTTGCATGGTTTGTGTGTCCAGGTGGATGGAGACTGGGGTCATTTCTTGATGACAGGTTGTTTGTTGTATTATTGGAACTTTGTAAAAGATCCAGTCTCTATGTAGTAATTCTTGGGGTGGTGCCACTGGAATACGGGATGGGAAGTAGTCTAAATGAGACTCATAGGAGTATTGTCCGTTTGATGAGTCAAAGAAGTATGAGCGTTTTTTGTCGCACTCATATCCCATGAGGTATCCTTGTTTGGTGTCACCAGTCATTTTGTTGTGTTCCATGATTTTTGCAAAGGCAGGAGTGCCCCATATTTGTAGATGGCAGATCCGAGGGGCGGATCCGAATATGCATTCGTATGGAGTGATAATTTCTGTGTGATTGAGTATCCTGTTGTGGGTATAGACTGCTGTATGGAATGCGTCTTCCCAGAATTGGTTTGTGATGTTTGATTGTATTAACATGGCCATGGTGGCGTCCTTCAATTGGTAGGTAACACGCTCCATTAGTTGGGTGTACGTGGGAGTTTGTAATGTCAATTTGCTATTGGTGGACCATTGTAGTAGGGCCTCTGGTTCAAAGGGTAGCTGAGAGTGAATTTCAACTGCTGTGGTTTTGTGTTTCTGGGTTTGAAACCATTGGATTGCTTCTGTAACTCCTTTTTGGATTTGATCCTTATTGAGGTGGGTCAGGAATGTAACTTGTACGTATTCTGATGATGCGTCCATTATTAGGAGGGCATCTTTATGGCCATGTGTTGAGATTATTGGGGTTTGTACCAGTTTGATAATGAGGACAGCGCCAATTGTTACTGGGTGGGTGGGGCCGTCATATGGTGTATTGAGATCTTCTGGAGGTGTTAGTCGTCCTGGGCGACGACAAATGTCACAGTTGGATTCAGCGCCTATTGTGACTTCTTTTCCATGTGTGTCGACAGCTTGATTAAGAAATGTCAAATCAAGTCTGCGTTTTGGGTAATGACCCAGGCGTTCGTGCCAGCGTTCTAGGACTGGAAATTTGAGTCCGATTGCGGTCATGTCATCCTTTAGTTTGGAGATGGAGCGAAATAGCATCACTAGTTGACCAGGGTCGTCAGGGCCTTGTTTCATTGTCTGGCCGACAAGAACTTTTTGTATGACTGTAGTTAGAGTGGATTGCTTTTTGTTCTTCTTGTCTTGTGGAGCGACTCGTTGTATTTCGCGTGTGAAGTAAATATTTTCGTTCCCTCCTACGTATGTGATTTTTTCTTGAAATGTGATACAGGATACGGAGAATAGATTTGAGGCTCCAGGTATGTACCATACGCCGTGAATTGCTAATGGATTCCAGTCGTTGCCGTCAAAAGCGGAGACAAGGACTGTCCCGTATCCAGGTGATTGTACCCAGGTACCATCTGCCATCTTGACACCGGTATCCTTTTTGAAGTTGTAAAAGCTATAGAACCATTCTGGGTTCCCGCATATGTGGACTCCAGCGCCAGTGTCGCAAGGCCAAATGAAATGGTCCTGTAGGGAGGAGTAGCCTTCCTCTTGTATTATGTAGGGGGTGGGAGTGGATTTGATTGTGTCCAGGTGATGTTTTTGTTCATTTAGCATCGTAGAGATGATTTTGTGCACCTGTCCTTGTTGATCAGGTATGATCCTGAGAGCTTCCTTGTTTGGTTTGGCCCGGTGGTAAAAATTTTCCATCGCGGAACGGAAGGCTTCATCAGGGATGTTGTGACAGTTGATGATTGGTGGAGGATTTCTGTGTTTGTTTTGTGTGACTTCCTGACCATTTGTGGGATCGGGAAGTGTTGTCACTTTGGTAGAGTAGCCCTTTTTATAAGGTTGAACCATGAAGGCATGTCTGAGTACCCATTGTGGTGTCCATTTCGCATTGTTAGGGAGGGTACGCGATTTTTTAGAAGGTTTGGTACTGCGCACCATAGTATTGTTGGCTAGATTTGCTGGAAAGCACCGGGATTCTTCAGTACATATGTGGTCAGGGTCGAATTTGAAAGGTGCGACTCGTAGGCTGTTTTGTGTTGTTGACGAGGATGGAACTTGGTAGCATAGGGTTTGTGGATTGAAAGTGAGTCCTTCGACTGCAGTTGGTTGTTCTGCGTCATGTTCCAGAGTATCCATATTAGTGTACAGGGTGGGTACATGGTTAATTAATTCATGAGTCCGACTTCTCCAGGTGCATGGGTCAGAAGTGGAGTGTTCATCAAGGTTGTGAGGACAGTGACACAGGTGCTGGTCACTTTGTTTTGGATTGTGAGTGTCGTTAACCACCATTATTGCTGGTGCATCCGGGTGGGGGATGTATTGTTCTATATGAGCATAGGGGTGATGACTCTGTAGAACTTTAGCTGTAACTGGTAATTGTGGAGGTACCCAGTGTCGTTTGAAGTGACCGTTGACCGTGTGAGTAAGGTCATAGTAGGTCTTGATCGCTCTGTGTTGGCTCGGATCAAGATGAAGGGGTGAGAACCTTTGTTGAGTTTGTTGAGGTGAGGGTAGGGAAGTCGTTTTGTTTGAGCGTTTGTTTTTCTTTCCCTTTTTTGATTTGCCCTCCTGAACGTGTGTTGTGGGAGTTGTCTCTGGTGTATCTCTGTGTTGTGCCTGTGTAGTTGATGAACCTGGTTGGGCTGCTTGGAATTGTGTTAATGAGCCCAGAGCATGTTTTTCCAATCGTATAGAAAGTTTATTCATCACTGTTCGTTTTTTAGGACTCGGATTGGCTATCCATCGATTAATTGAATCCACTAAAGTTTTGTCAAGTGGATCTGTAAGTGGGGTTGTTTGTAGGGCCTCCATGAGAGTTTGAAGTGTCTGTACAACATAGTATGGGTCAGCTATTTTGTATTTGTCTGCTGTATTGCTGACCTTCGGGGAAGGAGGCGGAGTCCCTGGGGGGGTGTGTCCCTCCTCTTCTTGTCCTTTTGGAAAGTCTGAAGGGTCATTGACCGTAGGAGGTTCATTGTAGACTGACTCCTGGTCATCTTCGGACTCATAGTTTGTGTGTGGTGAATTGGGTTGGTCTTTCCGTTTTGTGCCTTTGGACGAAGTCAGAGGGTCGTCTGATTCACTTAGTATGTCCATTGTAGCGCCAGGTAATAATTCGAAACCTTGGGCAATTGCTTCTTGTTCATCAGGATTTCCGGGAGGAAGTGCATCTGAGTTTTGGAAAGGGCGGACAAGGTGTTCAGGTATACATCTTCCTACTTCACATTTGTGGATTTTTGGTAGGAGATAAAGATCCTGTTCTATGGTTCTGAATATGTAGCAGTTTGTTGCGATGTTGTATACGAGTTGAGGTGGCTCGAGTTGTTGGTTTGATTTGTAGGGATTGCCGCAGGGCTTTGGGCTTGGACGTACCATAAATGCATGTGAACGGTATTGCCTTGCATTATTTGCAATGACTTCCAATTTGCGGGGTAATGGATTTCTACCTTGGTCCGCTGGAACGTCTTCCTCATCTGTTGAGTAGTAATGTACTGAATCATCACTGTGGATAGATTCAGTGGAGGCGGCGAGTAGGGCTGCGGGGGCCTGGCCTGTCCCTCCTCGACCTTGGTTGGTCGAACCGGGTTGATTGTTTTGATTGTTCTGATTGTTCCCGGGTTGATTGTTTTGATTGTTCCCGGGTTGATTGTTTGTCTGGCGGCGAGATTGTGCACGACCTCGTCCGCGTCCTCTTCCTCTGATTCCGGAGCCATGTCCTCTTATTGGGGAGGGGTGATTGAGGGCTCTCGATCTGGGAATTGGAATTTCAGTGGCTTTTGGATGGCCTATTTTCTTATTGATGCAATCTACTTCACTGTGTCCAGTATTGAGACAGTGGCCGCATCTATCCGTATTTTTTGTCGGTTCTGCCGGGGTTTTATTGTCATTGTCTGTGGATGTTCCCCTGCCCATTGTTTTAGCTTTTTCTCTGTGATATTGTTGGGCTTGCCTTCTGAGGTCATTGTCTCGATTTTGTCTACGAGGTTGCCTTTGAGATTGTGCGGATAGTGCTGAAACCGTGGGTTTCAGGTTGCTGCCCTCCTCTGGTTCCATTGTATTGTCCGTTGAGCTCAGTAAGGACTGGAACTTTTCTTCCGATTGGTGTGTGTCATCCAGGGCGTACCATGTGACCAAAAAATGCTTGTATTTGTATGACTCGGTGAGGGTTTTTAGGCCAAGTGCGAGTGTAAGTCCCACAGGGACTTCTGCTCCGGCTTGTTTACATTCTTCTCTAATCCGGAGTAGTTCGGAGAAGTAATTGGAACCTGTAGTTTCCATTTTGAGATTGACCAATTTTAGGAGGAGCTCCGTCCGTTTGGTGGGAGGAGTCTTGGAGTACTGGGTTTTGAGAAAGTGCATCATTCCCGCTGCGGTGGGGTAGCATTGCAGTTTATTCGCGATAGCATTGTTGACCGAGAGAAGGATGACTTCAATGGCCATTATATTTTGTAGATCCCAGTCTGCTTGAGCTTTGAGCTCTGTTGTATGACCCGTACTTCCTTCAGATTCGGTGATTTCTGGGCGTTTGCATGAGTCGTCAAAATATGATTGTAGCCCGTTTAGTTTGGCTTGTTGGTCGAATCTGCTCTTCCAATGGTCATAGTTTTGGAAACCCGCGAGGCGGGGAAACGAGAGTTGGGGTAGGCGAGCTATGGGATTGTTGATGAGAGAGAGTGCTGCTGCTGCTTTGTCCTGTGGTGAACCCATATCGTCTGGTTCTGGGATTGACTGATGTCTACGTATGTAATCGTCTTGGGTTGTGACCAGAAGTTTGAGGGATTTTAATTTTGTATTCCACGCCTCGGTTTTCTTGTCTTGTGCTTTGTAGATATCGTCAATGAATTTCTCGTAATAATTACAGGTAGCCTCGTTTTCGTCCTCGTAAAATTGTCTAGCAGCGTCAATTATATCTCTCGGATTTGAGGTGGTCCAGTGACGGTCGTATCCGCCTTGGGAATTTGGTTCGCTACTTGTTTTGTAAAATTGTTCGTATGGTAATTGTTGTAATTCCGGGGGATGTGGTGTTGTTTTTGTAAATGGTGCGATTGTTATGTCAATATCGCTCACTGACGGTGGATTGGGTGGGATTGTAATTGTTTTTGATTGTGACATATGGTTGTCTTTTTCCTGTCCAGGGGGATGATCAGGCCCTCCTTAAGGATGCGAAATTTGAATTGTCGTCAAAATTTCGTCTTGGTCAGTGCTTTGTTATTGTGGATTTTTTGTTTTGTAGGTCCTTGGTTGATGGACTTGTGTAATCCTCTGTATTTTTGATTTTGTAATTTGTAGTGGGTGAGGAAATTACTATTGATTTCGTAATTGTGGCCTTTTGTCGGTCCTGAAAAAATTGTAGACTTAGGTAAACCCTCTGTGAGGAATTTACAATAAGTCACTGGGTTATTGTGTGCCCAAAAATAAATTAATGTAAACCCTCTGTGAGGAATTTACAATTAATTACAGGGTTATTGTGTGCCCTTTAAAAAAATAAAATTAATGTAAACCCTCTGTGAGGAATTTACAATTAATTACAGGGTTATTGTGTGCCCTTTTTCGGATATTCTTTAGAATTAATGTAAACCCTCTGTGAGGAATTTACAATTAATTATAGGGTTATTGTGTGCCCTTTCCGAATTTTTGGGAATGAAGTAAACCCTCTGTGAGGAATTTACAACAAACCAATTATATAGATTTTTATAGTAAAACCTCTGTGAGGAATTTACTTAAAATCTCTGGGTATTTGTACCCTTCCGAATTTGAATTGAATATAAACCCTCTGTGAGGAATTTATAACAATTATAGGGTTATTGTGTGCCCTTTCGGAATTAAAAATGAAAATAAAACCTCTGTGAGGATTTTATATCAATTTTATTTTGTAGATATCTCTTGTGGTTGTGAGATTTTCCCTTGTGTTTGTTTGTTTGTTTTGTGGGAAATGGTCCAGGTGGATTGTGATTGTGGTTGGATTTGTATTTGTCTTCCTTCCTGGGGTCCTTTGGGAATTGCGGGAGCGAGGTCTGAAGTGCTGCAGTCACTCCAGATCCGTCCGGGTATCGGGCTCCTTTTGTAGCTCTACAGGGTAGAGATGTGCATGATAACGTATAAAAGCGGGTAGAGTTTGTTTTTGTATCCGGTTAGTCGGTTCCCGTTTTTATATATCCATGAGCTTTTCGTATTAAAAACCTCTGTGAGGAATTTTAATATTATAGCTTTGTTATGTACTCATGAATGTTGAATTGTATAGTGGTGAGATGTGATACAGCTGTAAAACCCTCTGTGAGGAATTTTACTGTGTATGGGTGAGTGAGATTGAAATTATGAAACTCTCTGTGAGAAATTTCATAAAAATCTCTATGATTCTTTTATGAGAAAGAAAAGAATAGGTCCGACTCGTTGAGATTGTAATCGAATTGTGTTGGTTCTTTATTTTCCAATGTATAATTTGAATATGTTGTTTAATTTTATGAAAGGAAATGATGCTCCACTTAAACAGTGGAGTCATCCATAGTTCAGTCTTGGTGACAAAAATAAAGAATATGTATGTTGTATTGTATTGAATTTTGTTAGTGAATTGTCTTATGAATTGTTTTATGAATGGCTTCTGTTAGCAATAACAGAGCCATAAAAAGAAAAGGGCCGAGTGGGGTGACTCGGTGCAACGTTCTTAATTACCGTGCTTAAGCACGTACGGTCAGTGAGAACGAGCTGATGCATGGAATTCTCTGAAGGAGAATTATCAGTGTATTTGGAATTTTGTGTGTGTAGCTATTTTTGTGAGATGGGGCGGTAGTGTGAGTCACTACCGCCCTTACAAAGAATTGTGAACTGAAAATAATTTCAGATAGATTGATTTGCTTTTAAAGAATTTTGTTACATATAATTGATGAATTTGATTGAATAATTTGTATATATTGTATGTAATAATAGAGATTGAGTCTGAAATCAGGACTTCTGGCATCCCTATTACGTAGTTAGACTTTCATGGATACCAAGTCACACTGGCTATCGAGGCAATGAAGAGGCAGATCGCCTCGCAAAAGCATCGTATGAAAACATTGTCCCCGCACAAGAGGCAGTGCATTCTATTCCTATTGCCACATCTGTGGTTAACATTGCTGTCCGCTCCAGAGGGAGAAAAGCACATAAAGATAGATGGGACAAAATAGCTACATGTGCGCAATCCAAGCGATGGATTGACTAACCTTGGTATGGAAATCACTCGCTTACAAGATACTTGCGCATACATTCAAAATGGCTACTGGAAATACTGGTCACGGAAGATTCCAGGCACATATGCACAGGATGAGGATGAGACTAGCTATTTCACCTTTGTGTCCGCATTGTGGACTAGAGCAGGAAACAGCACGTCACTTTCTGGCAGAGTGTCCGAGATACATTATATACATACATTATTATATAACTTTTTTACCCGTTTTTAACCGTTTTCAGGCAGCTTTAGGAGCCTGATTCAATGTTGCTTCGGGTAAATACCTACAAAATTCTATTTTCCAAAGAAAAACTCGCACTAACTTCTTTCAATTCCAAAGAAGGAAGTGAGAAGATTATTTTTTTCATAACAGAAAGCAACTCTGGAAATTGTTTTTACATAGTCTTTAGACAAATCTTGCTATCAAAAATAGTGGTGTTTGGTAACCTCAGTTGCGTGTTCCCAACGTGTTGTTAAGGTTCACCGCTTTTTCAGAGTATGACAATCCTTCTAAAGTTTCAAGTGCAATAAAATTGTAGTCTATCAGGTATTTATAATCTTAGAAACTTAGGCTGTGGTCGACTTGCAACCCACAGCCGAAGCTACTGAAGTGAAAACAAAATCAAAGTGTAATTACAAATTAAACAAAAACAAAAAACAATGGATTCATACAACTTAGTTTCGTTGACATTCTGTTTTCTCGCTGCAGTTTTCCTTTATCAATCTTACGGTCAAGGTAAGGACCACAAAAAACGATTAAACTAATTTTTTGATTTATGAATTTATTTTATCAGTATTACATTTTTGACCTTCATCAAGTTAAACATGCTTCCTTTCCAGTTTTAAAAAATACTTCTGAATATGAAATTAGCACTGCTGACTCTCATTGTTTTGTAATCGTTTGTAAGATCAAATATTTGAAATTGTCCAACTCACTAGTTAGATGAATCAAGGTCGTATTATTGACTGAAAGACAATATAGTATTCCCTACTGAGCCAAGTCATAACGAACTCCCAGCTTTGGCATAATTTGGCATAACGAACTCCCAGCCTTGGCTTGGCATAACGAACGTCTTTACAACTTCAATGCACTCATTCTTCCCTTACCACTCCAATGCATTGATGTACATACGACATGCTGGTTCTAGGCAGTTTAACATTCTCCAGCCTCTAACACATACCAGTTAGCGTAGTGGTCTACGCAGTGAGATGGTCCTCATATGGCCGGTGTTCGAGCCTGGGTGGAGGGATTATATTTTGGAATTCTTTTTACAATCAAGCGTTTTTATTTTTTTTGATGTCATATTTTAATATTATTAAATTATTTTCAATCCGCAATCTCTGCTACAATACCCTATACTTTACTCCGTTTTGAAATAAATATTGTAGGTACTTAGGGATCGTCCATATTTGATGTCATTGATAGGGTCAGTGGTTGAAGTCGAGTACTGATGACATTCCATGTTAAAAATAGTTGTTTAAGAAATGAATGGCAGCGAGGATCCATAAATTTTAGGGTTTTGTGATGACATTAATTACAGTCAAAACCCATTACACCACACGACACACAAATTAATGTTTCTTATGTTGGTTGTTTCGAACATGCACGAGATACTTTCAATTTGGCTTACGGGTGTCGAAGCCGCCATTGAGGTTCAGTGTTGCTTATGGTACCAAATTTAAACTCGATTTTGTGCACTTTCAAACTGCTTTTTGTTTTTGTGCTCTATGGTTTAAATACCTGCACATTTTAGACCAATTCAAATTCAAGTAACACTTGGCGTATCGTTGCAGATTAACATATAACAAAATAATCTTATACTAGGTGTGTGTGTGTGTTTGCTTCTGAAATATGTTAAATTGTGATTCTCGAGTGCAAGATGAGTGTAACGAATGTATTTTCGACTTTTGAGTATTAAATCCATTTCGTTCAAAAATAATGTGGATTACATTGCGTCTCAGTTTTTTCAAAATGACGTAGTAGTAATGAACGTTAATGTCATCAGTTATCGTGTTCATTTTTAATTTGAAAATCTGTAACATTGTACCTACTACAAATTCCCCTTTTATGCACTTAATACTGGCTAGTTCATTCTCTATGTACCCTCAAATTACCTTTGACCTTAACGATAGACTGCAAATTCGAAGGCATATCGAATTGTGTGAAATAACTTCGATAATTATTGAAATCAAGAAAATGCTGGAAATGTCATCCCAGTGTCTCATGATGTCATCATGTTTGTCATTCATTAAAAATGCATTAAAATTTTAGACATTTTAATATGAAAATTTAAAATACTTACATTAATTCTCGAGTTAAGTGCTACGTAACTCCTTGAATGCTTTCTTTATCAAGAGCATCTGAGATGCATATCGTTACTGTAGATGCAAAGTGGCCGTTCTCCAAACGCAGGTAAATGTAAAGTGGTCGTTCTCCATCCTTTACTAAACGCAAAGTGGCCGGTCTCCAATCTTGTTCAAACTGGATAAAATTGGAGACCGGCCTGTTTGCGTTTAGTAAAGGATGGAGATCGGCCACTTTACATTTACCTGCGTTTGGAGAACGGCCACTTTGCATCTACAGTAACGATATGTGTAAGTAGCATTTGAATGGACATTCAATGATTCAATCATCTGGAGTCCGAGTACCAAAAAAATAAATAACTCCACTCACTCCTCACTCTCCCTCATGCATTGAAAACAAAATCACACATTACAGGGTGATCTGCAAATGACGTCAACCAAATTATAACAATGTTGCCCCACCACTATTTTAACGTTTTAACATTGAGTAAGCGACTATTCTAAAATGGAATGTCATCATCCAACAGTACGGACCTGGATAGACGAGATAGCCCTAAATTAGATATCATTCACGAACGATTATTAAGGGGTTGTCCATACAAGATGTAATTATCTCAGTGGGTAGATCCCACAAAAACCTTCACCGCGTTTATAAGCTTGCATTCAGTGTTACTAATTACATCATTTATGGATGATCACAAGGGTTGCAAATGTTGTCCTGTATGACATTGCGTTAAAAAAGTTTTAAACGATGTCTTTAACAAATTGGTAACAAAGTGCCTAATACGTTGTACGGGTTGTTCACAGGAAACATTTTAGGGTTGCTTAGTAATGCTCGTCTATTGTCGCGTTTTCACCTTAACTGTGAAACACATAAATAACTCGACAAGGGAAGCCTTGTAATAAATTATTGACTGAAAGAAAGCATTCCTTAGACGTCACGCATAATTCGTACCTGCAAAGCTAAAATAACCAACGCTCACACGGGCTGAATAAATTGTCCCCTCGAAGGCAAAAAATAACCTTAACTACAAAATGCACTACTTGTTCACTCCAAGGCCAAAAATAACCTTTCTTAACAACAGTGTATAATTTGTACCCGCGACGCTAAAATAACCAACGCTGACACGGACTGAATAAATTGTCCCCTCGAAGGCAAAAAATAACTTAACATCAAAATGCACCACTTGTCCACTACAAGGCCAAAAATAACCTTTCTTAACAACACGGTGTATACGCCCCTTCACCATCAACTCCTAAACTAGCAGCTGGTATAGTCTTAAAATTTTTAATAAATTTTTTACAAGCAGGATTTGTCATTAAGTCATACCAACAGTCATAAATTCATTAACAACCATTAATGCATCACAATTGTGAATTTATGACTGATGGTATGACTTAATGACAAATCCTGCTTGTAAAAAATTTATTAAAAATTTTAAGACTATACCAGCTGCTAGTTTAGGAGTTGATGGTGAAGGGGCGTATACACCGTGTTGTTAAGAAAGGTTATTTTTGGCCTTGTAGTGGACAAGTGGTGCATTTTTTTGATGTTAAGTTATTTTTTGCCTTCGAGGGGACAATTTATTCAGTCCGTGTCAGCGTTGGTTATTTTAGCGTCGCGGGTACAAATTATACACTGTTGTTAAGAAAGGTTATTTTTGGCCTTGGAGTGAACAAGTAGTGCATTTTGTAGTTAAGGTTATTTTTTGCCTTCGAGGGGACAATTTATTCAGCCCGTGTGAGCGTTGGTTATTTTAGCTTTGCAGGTACGAATTATGCGTGACGTCTAAGGAATGCTTTCTTTCAGTCAATAATTTATTACAAGGCTTCCCTTGTCGAGTTATCTTTGCTTGCAATTAGTAATTTTCACAATTTCCAAAGCGCGCCAGCACTATCGCCTGAAAGTAAACATGCGAGCAAAATGCAATGGTGTGAAATTATACTTGTCTCCCTTTTTCTTAGCTTCTTTTCCTTAATTATCCTCAAAATATTTCTGGTAATCTTATTGTGAAGATAGTTAGGTAGTTTGCAGTCAGCAACGTTGTAATTGAAAATCACTAATATAATTACTATCATACCACCTTTTTACCATCCTACCATCCTAACTATCGTATCGTCACTTAACAAAATAGGGTATAGCTTTTGTTACCACCGTTACTACCGCCACTACCACCTCCAATAAAAACTAGAATTCCACTCTTAAAAATACTCACAATTACCACTTACCACCACCAACAAACACTTGAAATCGATTACTGACACAACCACCACCATTAGTAATCCAATAGATAAAGCGGTAGTGGCGTTCGTGTAACTCGCTTTTCTATAGAAAAGCGACGTCGTTACTTGGAATTTTGTTGGCTATGACTATGACAACACCAACTGCAGTCATTACAATAACAGAGAGAGTGGGTAGTCAAAGAAGTAATAAAAAATACTTTTTCCACGGTCAATATTGACTATAGTAAAGCATTGCACTGACCGTCGACAAAATAATAATAATATATTCAAAAGAAAGAAGTTGACTACAAAAATAATATTAATAAAGTAAAAAAAAATATTTTGTTGCTGATAATCTACACATTATTATCAACAACACTGTTGACGCATCTATACAATCTCAGAGTCACACTCGCAATGTTACAGCATTATTAAAACATCTCCTAACTCCATTTCGCACAACTGGCAGTGTCAGTGGGAGTTTCGATGTCATCTTTTTTACTCTCAACGCAGATGTTTTCTATGGCAACATAACCCGCATTATTACAGCTTTAAAAATAAGTGGATTTTTTGTTATTTCTTAACTTTAACTTTATTTCTGTGTCAACTTTTAAACTAGCAATTAGCAACCCGATGGGTTGCGGTTAAAGTATTTAAAACATATTCTATACTTTTAGATGTTACAGTAAATAGAATTTTGCAATTGATTGTGGTCAGATTGGTTTGAGAATCGCACGGTCCAAGCTTTAATTAATGGCTCGACTGGGTTAATGGCGTTTTTACTACATGCTTGCTCGGGGTAAGTTTTGACAAGATACTTGACCCGGATAAGCTTTAATCTTAACTTTGCCCTAGTTGTTTTTCTCATAGGCGTGCTAGGAGTAGAATTTGACCCAAAATTTTTTCCGGTTACACTATGGTATTGGACTTACAAGGGGTTAACTTTAATCACAACCTTACCTGGGATAGGTTTTGAGCAAAGGCTTGCCTGAGTTAAGCTTTTAGCACAAGTTTGTTCTGAGTACTCTTCAATCTAAACCCAGGTACAGCTTTGATCAAAGGCTAGTCGGGGTGAAGCTTTACCCACCGGTTTAGTTGAGTCAACTACAAGTTTTGACAACAGACTTACCCGGGTTAAGTTTTGATCAGAGGCTTGCCCGGAGTAAGGTATTACCACAGTGTTGGCTGGGTTAAGTTTTTGCCACAGTCTTGCCGGAATTAATGCTTAAATCGACGGTTTGTGATCATCGCTACTATTTACATTGATTCTTTAAAAATTAAAACTTGTAGAGGTCTGACTTGTAGTTTACTTAAAGAACTGTTTACTGTAGAAAAATTCAAGAGTATTGTTATTGCTGAGCTTAACTTTTTTTCTCGGTCCAAATATTTTTGCAACAGTTTATAAGATCCGATGTGCTCAAGCTAATTTGAAAATGGGAATAGATAATATATTATCAGACTATGTACCAATCTACCAATCAGGATGGCGTAAATTTGGATATTTAGAATTCTTATGTTTTGATTTGCAGTCAAAAGCTGTAAACGAGCCTTAAAAAGTGCAAAACACAGCAGTTTCAAAAAATTGTTAAAAGAGGAACGATATCGGAAAGAATAAAATCAGTTAAAGCTTTGGGCGTTGACCTCAAGACAAGGTGTACCGCTCAGAACTGTAGCCAACCCCTCTCGAATACGTACATTTTAATTAGTAGATTAGCAGACGTTATGGGGTCCTCATAGTTACTATTTAATTTCTTTAATCTTTGAGCTTTATTACAACTTGTAGTAGGAAAAATTTAAAACAATAATTATTTAGCTTAGTTCTCTCTCCACAAATTGGGTATCTGTTTGTGGCTCGTCAGTGTCCAAATTCATTTTAAAATGAGAAATATAATTTTTTATCAGGATTGTTTGAATTTATAGATTTTGAATTCTAGTGCTGCGATTGGTACATGTAAAAAATAGCGGGTGGTGAGTAGGGTTTGAATGTATTTTGTATCTTCCTCGAGATGAAGGTGACTGGATGTCTGGAGAGAGACTGTGCTTCGTCTCTCTCTGATGAGCAAGTGCGGTCCACACTTGCGATGATGTGAAGCTACAGCGAATGCTGACTTCTAGTATGCCAATCGACTTATGGCAGGAAGAGGTTGGAAACCAATCAGCTTATGGCAGGAAGGGGTCCGAGATAAAGCTCGGGTATGTCGGATGCTTTACAGTAAGCAGAGCTTGACTGTATTGAATCAATGAGCAGAGAGTCGTGAGACTACTGTCAGTTTGAGAGTTGATAATAAAACTGATTTTATTCGGGTTCAGATTACGCCTTAAATACTAAACTGCAAAGCATGTGATTATACGGAGTACATATAATAAGGATAAAGCGACATTAATTAATAAATTTTTACATGTCTATAAAGTGAGTGACAGGAAGTTTTAGGTTTATGATTGTGAGAAATCAAATTGAGAATAATAATTATTTGGAATTGTTATTTTGATTTTATAATCAAAAGGATGTAGAACATTAATGAGGGCGACTGGCCCATGTCTTATACATGGGCCGTCATAAACTTGTGGTTTTTACACCAACGTGTGATAAATCAAAAACATGTCACATTTGTGAGATGTTGTGCATAAACTTCAATGTGAGCAATCGCCGTTGAAATTCTTAGAAATGTCGTGTTTTCTGTTTGTCTGCTTGTGCTTGGGTGAGAACGCGATGACGAGAACACGTCCATTGTATAGGATTATAATACGTGACTACTATGTACTCACTACGATGCATGGTATGCATGGTACTGTATATGCATGTACCTTAAACGATACATGCATATAAGTATGTATACTCACACGGGGCCATTAATGTCTCATGTGATTTCGTAAATTAAATGTATAATTCAAAACACTCCCCTTCGTTGATCTGACAGGATCAAGATAAGATTAGCCATGTCTTGTGATGGAGTATATGATTACGATTAAGTACTAATCATGGATGTCTATCTGTAATAGATCGAATGAATATTCGACCTGAAGTCGGAAGCAACCTACACAACACTTGTAGGAATTGCATCTAATTGACGTATAAGAGGCTCCTTCCTCTTATTTGTTGTACACTTCCCATTCTAAATTTATTTGCCCCTCCCTCAGCCTACTACCATCATTTCTAATGAAATTAAAGCCCGCGGTCTAACTTTTTTTTAAAAAATACGCTTTTAACGTGGCATTCACCAACAATACCACAACAAACGGAAAACTTAAAGCATAAATTTATTTCTAAAATTTTGTTTAAAGTTTTGCTCTATTGTTCTTCTAAGAGACTTATTTTTAAAAAATATGGAAATAGTCTTTATTAAAGAGAAAGATATGGGACGTAAGAATGTTGAAAATTAAATAGACGTAAAATATAACGGGTTTACTTGTCGACCGAACATACACTAAAAAGGCCCTAACTAACGCATTGTTAGATTTTAATATTTATGAAATTGAATAATCTTAATATATGAAATAATTTTAGGTGAGACATTTTCAAACTACCACGCTTTTCAACGCCACAGCGACAAGCACAATGGAAGAATTCATCCGTGTCCGAACTGCTCTATGGTGTTTGGGCGGTATGACTGCTTGAGGCGGCATTTGGTTTTTATTCATAATTTTCAGTTTTAATTATTCCTGAGTATGGTTTTATATCTCTAATTTTTATGAAATGCAAGTACTAAAAACAATATGCGTGTTCTATGATTTTATATAGTGTGATTTTAATTGCAGTGTATGCATGCTACGTATCTTGGTTTTCAATCTACTATTAAGTGTTAGAACACAAATTTTTATAAAATGTAATGAAGGAGTAAATGATGTCACACATTTTACTTTGTATGTTTTAATGTAGTCATTAAAAATTTTATTTATATTTATACATTCCACATGTAAATGTGCGACTATTTAAAAAATTTAAATTGTAGAATTTCTGATGCATTTCCTTAAAAATTTTGAATTCCACAATTATGTGTGATTATTTAAACAAATTAAAATTCCACAATTAAATGTGTAATTTTTGAAAAAACTAACTTTCCAACATCACAAAAAATTATTTAATAAATTTTTACTTATGAATACGTGATAATTTAAAACTTTAGATTCCACAGATAAATGTGCGATAATTTAATAATTAAAATTCTATAAAACATGTGTAATAATTCTAATTTCAAAATTCCAAAACTATGTGTGATGAATTTCAACATGAAAATAATTTCATGATGAAAATTCCACAGTTAATTGTGTGATTAGTTAAAAAACTAATATTTAAGCATTGAAATGAATTATTTACGAATAAAAAATCCCCACGAATGAATATGTGAGTATTAAAAAAAATTCAAATTCCACAAAAAAATGTGTGATTATCTTAAACGTTTAGGTTTCACAAATAAATTTAGTATTGTTTAAATATTTTAATTTCAGAAAAGCAATGCAATTTGGTCAGCACATTATTTTACGAGTACAGTGGAACGGTAACTTTTTTGTAAGTCCATTCCGCATCTAGAATTATTCTGTTGTGAGTCCATTAAAGTTTTAAAGTCATATTGTCGCAAGTTCAATGAATTCATACTTTTAAGCATGGTCCGTTCTTGAGTCCGTTCTTAAAAAACAGCTGTAGGTTGAAGTACGTGACTCTTTAATAAAACTAAACTCAACTCAACTCAACTCAACTTTTAAGCATGGTCAACTCAATGTACTTAAGACAGTGGTTTTAAAAGTTAAATAGACTTGAGTGCTGAATGAGTTTAGATGCAAAATATACTTACACTAAAAAATTATGTATTGTGAATACGCATTTTACCACGCTTTTAGGCATATGCAACCGGATTTTCACCTGATTTTTGCATTTTGACGTTCATCAGCTTTCTGCCCTCTGAGATGTGCAGTTTGCAGAACCAAGATAGCATTCCATCAATAAGTTCAGTAGAAGCTCCAGCAAAGCCTAAGCAGTCAGCATGTACAGAAGCTAATTCGAATCACATAATAAGGAAAGTAACAAGAACAAAATGTTATAAAAATAGAAAAAAAGAAAACTAAATGTAGCATTTATGTAAATTAGCAAGACTGTACCTTCACAAAACTTTTTCTTGGCATCTGTATATAAGCAGCAAATCCAGCCTGTTTCTACATTATAATCCTTTTTTTGATTTTGTCAGCTTTGCATCGTTGACAGCATCCAACTTTCTTAGTGCCCACAACACGTTTTTGTGGTGAAGGTAATACCGTCTTTTAATTACATAGACTTACATTACTGGCATGCTTATAGGCCTTAAGATTATGCATAAAACACTATATATTACTTACTTTGCTTGAACCTGCAACAGGACTGGAAGTAGATGAAATCCTTCCTTCATTATGGCATTGAAGCATGGCAATTTCAATTGAATCTTCAATGCAACGCAATAATTGATCTGATCTTACGATGATTTCATGTTCTACTTCTCCGTCCATTAAAAAATATTGTCCTCTTTCAAAGTGACTGCGAGCCCTAGGACATGTCAACTGCACTCTTAGATAAAGTTGAACACCTAGAATGGTGAGCAAGTAGTCCGCCTGGAAAGCAATTTTAAATAATGTCATAGTCCAAAAAATTGTGACTATACTTATAATAATCTATATGATTGATTTGCGAGACATTACTTTTTCCACTAAGTTTTTAACTCTCCCTTTAGCAAGCCTTTGGTCTTTGTGCTAAGTAGTCTCAGTATACTCATAAACGGGTTTTCTGTCCTCTCTGTAAAATTAAAATTAGGCTAGAAGTTATCCGAATAAAAGTATTTTAAACGCTTATCACAGTAATATATACAGTACGTTCATAAAAGTCCTTCGACTGCTTTAAATGTTTCATGTAGTTAATTGTTACTGCTATACCTTTTACTCGCTCTTGTCTTCTTTGCTTTTTCGGCCCCTCGATTATCCAACACTAGAATTTCCTCTGGCTGTGAAACATTTGTACCTGCTGTTTCTAAAGACACGTTTTCACTAGCTTTGCAGTTATAACTTGTACTCATTGTAATATTTTCTTATAGTATTTTAAAAATTTAAATGATAATCAACGTGTTGAAAAAATATTTGAAGTAGAAAATCTTTTTCTAATATCCCAGTATAACTGTTAAAATAAAAATATTACAAGCAGGAAACCTTGTTTTCTTAACGTTATCCAGCGAAGCAATTCAGCTCACTATATGACGAGCACGTAGTACAGTGTTGTTATGCTACCTATTTGTGGAGACGTCAGAACGCAAACATGCGTTTACTACCATAACAGTAGTTTTAATATCTTATAGGTAGATAATAGAGCATGACTAAATAATTTCATATCGCAAAGTACCTCGAGTTTTCAATTTTATACTGACTTGATTAACTAGTAAGCACATATTCTGTAGATATGGCTTTTAGAATATTGAGTAGTTAGATTTTAGCTCTCTAAAATAGCAAAAAATTGTAAAGGAATTATTTGTAATCCAAATCTGTACTATATAAATGACGTCAACGATGACGACTTAAATTATTTGTTTTAGCCTGCATAGGTTTATATACTACTTTTATTGATATTATTTACTCTTGAAGAAGAAAGTACATCCGCTCAGTTTTATAACATCAAGTCAGACTTATTATATTGCCATTTCATTGCCCAATATCAATATAAAAAACACACTTATAAGTGTCTGTGTATTAGACGGTTAAAATAAGATAACGCTACATATTCAGACATCTATAAAATAATATTCATAAATCATTTCTCTATAATTACGTTTACCTCGTCTTTCCATTACAGCTTTGTGAGGATATATTATTACTTGTTATTACTGCCCAATATTACTAACTATTTTTTTATTGGATTGTATTTGCCATATGTAAATAAAAGACAATATAAATCACAGGATCTTCAGTTGCGTAATCTAACGCCACCAGACCACTTAAACTGACGTGTAAAGTTGATATATTTGTGTACAAAAGGAGTGATGGGTAGTGATTTACGTTTTATGAACCATTTTCATTAATGAACTGCCGTTGTGTCGTAACTTTGAGTCTGTTTCCCGTTTACTATTTAAATCATCTACAGATTTTGTGACTTTTGAATGTGGTTAGTTTGCAATATTTTAGTTGAGAATTCAAATGACGGGGTTTAGATTTGTGTATTTCTATGCGATACAATAGTTCCCACCCTGGAATCAATTTAGTATTATATAACAGTATGTATAATGACTAGTAGTAAATTATGAACTCTGCTCAGCTTGAATATTCTTTAAGGATAAAACTTTATACTTAATTCTATTTTTGACTACTGCCCTGAGTTGCACAATATCAAAACATTTAAATATGAGCTTACGTTCGTATAAAGATGTACTTTTTAGTATAAAGATTTACGTAATATATTTAAAGTTGTAGCGATGACATGAAATATAGTTTAAACGTATAACAAACTCAAAAATACCTAAAGTAGTTCTATTCCATGTTACAAATTTTACTTCGATTAACTTACTTTGAATTGCACGTTCCATTAAAAGCAAAACTTAAATGATTATAAGCGACAGACAGCATATAAGCATTAGCCTAGCTACGCTCTTATCTTGTGCTTCTCAATAATGGAATCATGTATATTGCCAACGGTAAATTTATTACTTCTAGTTACTAATACTAGTTACCCGTGAAACATGCGATTATTCTTATTGTGCTAATGCGTGTATTTGACATTTTTACAATCTTTATGACTTCCATGATGGGGATTGTAATCGTAGTTGAGTTCTTCTTTTCTTACACTTTTCTACGTCAGGATACGTAAAGTGTCTTGTTTCACGTTAAGCTTCTTGTGACGTACACTATTCAATAATAAGACATAATCATAATTGTATATGATTTTTCCACATTATATTGGAATAATAAAATTGCATCTAACTGAAACTACAAGAGGTAGTTCATCAACAAATCAATGACGCCTATTTTAAGCTTTGTCTCGACACACCCGCAAAACGCTTGACACCGTAAGCACATACTTATTACAAAAAACTCATTTATTAGGACCACACGTTAGTTTTAAACTCTCTCATTTACGCTTGCATTTTTACTTTATTTAGCATATTGCTTATTATTTTTTTTAATTATTGAGAAGAACCTACACCATGGCATCTCTTGAAGAGGAGTTTGCAAAAGCTGGTAAAACTTTAATTGACTATAACACGATTTTCAAACAATTTGGGTAATTATGTTTCAATAATGTACCTATTTTATTTTCAAAGTAACCAAAATAATAATACCAATTCTAGAGGAAACTCAAAAATTAGATTAAGTTGTTCAAAATATTAAAACAGGCCTAAAAAATTTACAAACGAATTGTAACTCTACACTTTCTTCTGTGTCTAAGAGTTGTAATACTGTTGCTACTTCTTTAAATTCGATGTGTAAAAATATTAATACCTTTGTGAACCTGATTTTTAGCAAATGCGAAGTAGATAGCTTTATTACTTGTAAAATGGAAACAATGTAAGACGCCCTATTACTGTTATCCAACATAAATATAATAATAATAATAATAAATAACACTAGTTTAGAGATATCAATGGTAGGGCTATCAAATATTCTACAATTAAAAATTAATTCTACTAAAACGTCCAATGTAACTTCCACAGTGGAAACAGGTGTTAACCAGATCTTTGATATTGCTTCCCATGAATTTTTTAATGTTTTTAACATTTACTCAAACTTGCACTTTCTTGGTCAGTTATTTATATATTTGACTATACTGTACATTTCTGTTGGTTGCTACATTTTTCTGTGCTATATGCAATTTGGTAAAAATTCATGCCTAAAATCCTGTTTCTGTAAGTGTGGTTGTTCAAAAAAAGAATTACAAACTACTAAATTGTTTTTGGCTCTTAGGTTTTTAAAAGCTATTTTTGTCTCAGTGATTATATTTAGTGTCGTATTATTTTTAGAATATGCAGTATATATTTCACAACGTTTTGCCAAGGAAACAACTAACATTCCACTTGAGCATTCTTCCAATGTTGTTATGAATTTTAGTGTGGAAGGAGGAAGTTTATTTGGTGATTTTATTAAAGGGGTTCTTAGCAAAATCTACATAAACAAAACGATCACATTTGATCTAAATCCATCTGATTGTTTACCAGATACTATCAAACCTGCAAATCTGTATTCCATTTTGTACTTGTTGTCGGCATATGCACTTATATTTGTTTTTATTTATTTTGAAGGACAAATTGAGATTTTTAGAGTTCGTTTGGCAAAATAATTTTATCCGGAAATTAAAATAAGGTCTAGAAAAAATAGGAAAACGGTGGATCAAAGACGCAGTACAAGTACTGAAGATAGTGAAGAATCTATCAATTGTTCAGTTCATGACAAGCCCAACAAAGAGAATAAAAGTTTTTTTGCCAGGCACATTTAAAAAAGTACCAATCTGCAATGTCTAAAAAAGCAAATCAGCACAGTGATGTTACATCTAAGCAAAGTTTAAAAGTAATAAACAAGGCATCTAAAGCAAAAAAAGGATTTTCTTTTCGAAGGAATATTAAGACATCAAACAACAAAAATAGTGAGAAAATTATTGGGTCTGATGCAGCTATCGTAAACAAAAATTTCACTACCAAAACTTGGTTTGGTTTTGAGCGAGTATCTATTTCTTTTATTTGAACAAGTGCTGACAAAAAGAAAAATGCTGTTGCTGATATTGAGAAATGTGACGACACGACACTTAAACAAGTTAGTAAGCAGCATAATTGCAAAAATTAAATTAACTCTGACAATTCTTTATCTAGTTCAGGTTCAGATGTAAATATGATTGTTTCACGAACAAATTACCTGAGATACAAACACAGGGAATAGGGTGTAGCCAAAGTGATGTTAGTATAAATTCACAAGATAGCAACCTTCTTGAAACAAAAGCAATATCTCTAGGTTCTCTATCTTCCTTTAAAACTGCCTATGATTTATCTTCTGAATATGATGACAAAAATAGCTCTTTAAACCTTCATTTAGGCGTTTCTAAAGCTCAAGTGCATTCCATTGACCTTGATTAAAAACTTAACATTTGAACACTTCTTGTGCGTGAGATTCTGTTCCAGGATTTACTTTAAAACCTATACTAGTTATATGCATAGGCAATTATTTCATTTAAAATATTAAGTTACATATTTTATTGTTTTAGTTCAATTCAAAAATTTACAATAATTGGTATTATAAATAAATGTACGTAAGGTACTGAAAATTTTTACTATTCCAGCATAACGTAGGAGTACTAGTTCTAAAAATCAAAGAGTGTATACAATACTAATAAAAATTTATATACTGTTAAAAACTAATAAATTTTAAAATTTAACTGATTATTGCTCGTCATAAAAATTTCAATACAAACGCTATATTAATCAGATTCATTCGAATCATGCTGTAATGCATTTATTTCTTCAAGATCTTTTTCCAATAAAAGTTTGAACTCATATAAGTCGTCAATATTTTGCTTGTTTTTTAAAACAAAAAATCGTTCTTTATACTGTGTTTCAAAGGGCTCTGGCAGTGTTTTATATTTTCGCGAATGGTCTTACATAGCTGGTCATAGCTTAAAGCAGCCTTTTAAACAAATCCAAGATACTTGATGTAGTTAAGTTTTGTTTTTTTGCCTACTAAATAATCGGCGTAAAATTTGTCTCTATTTTTCTCACAGTTAATAAAAAAATTCACAAACTCAGAATCATTATTAACGCATTCATTATTCACGCATTTAAGTTTTGATTCAGACGCTAAAAGTAGTTTTGATGATCAGATAATTTTTCTAAATTCAGTGATTTCTTTCCGTAAATCTACTTTTTGTTGCAAAGGTTTTTCCATTTCAATATTGAGCCTTCTCATTGTTTCAGATTTAATCTTACAAAATTAATTATATTGGTAATTATTTTTAATGAATGACTATACACCACAAAGTAAAATTTTACCTGTTGAATTGTATCCATTCGATATTTTTGTCCATTCGGCGGCACTTGGTACACCAAAATTCACAAGACGTTTCATAATTTTGTTCTCGTTTTTAAGCTAATAAATGAATAGAAAAGAATTTTAAAACTAAAGAAAACTCTGTAAAAGAATCAATGTCTCGAACATAATTGGCTCAACACAAACATTTACCTGAAAATCCCCCTCCCAACCTTCTCATTGATTCAATTTGAGTGAATGGTTTGAAATCTTCATCAATACTTAGGTTCAGAAAAGCGTCATATACCGTTATTAGTCTGTATTTGCCATGATTCGTACCAAAAAATAAAGCACTTAATTTCTCTCGTATAAGAAATGCAGTTTTAGATGCGCATTGGCGTAAAGCTGCTCTAAACAAAAATAAAGGGTGTAAAACCGACGAAACTATAACATAGGCAAGAAAAATGTTTGGGTTTTTGTTGCTTTCTGCCCAATTTTTAAAAAACTGAACACTTTGGTCGACTGTTGTCTTCATATACGAGTAAAATTCATAGCATAGTTACGATGAGAGGCTGGTAATAAGTATCTGTAACTATAACGTTTATTAACTGTAGTTTTAATTTTCGACTCATTAATTTGTGTTCACTATTCATTTGTAGTAATAATGTAGGTGTTTGTATTAAAATAATACTTACTCTCATAAATTGCCAAGATCGGTGATGGTCATAAGACTTTCTTACAAACTCAATAGCTTTTGGCGTTTTTAAATTAAACATATTGCACATAGCAGAAAAGTACAGCTCAAATAAAATTTCTAAGATGCATTTGGTAAATGTCATTTCATAGTGACCATTACCTAACAAACATAAAAATACGGTTACTCGCAATATCATTATCTTATGAAATAAAGGCAAAAACAAATATTCATACCTGGCCGAAGCATAATGTTATCAAATGCAAGCCTAAAGCTCTTTCGATGACCCTTTGTCACGTCTACGTCGCATGAGTGATCGAATGAATTTATTCCGTCCTAAACATAGCAATCATTGAAAAGTGTTTGATTGCATTCATTGCATATGTAGGTATTTGGGAGCAAATTGTAAATTATTGAAGCTGGCAGCCCATTACCTATAAGCATATCATAATTAGCCTAGTTTAACTTCTAAATTTTTGCATCTGTGTTTACTTACATGTCATCGAAAACCACTTTCGCAGTGGATCTGATTGTTTTGATTTTCTTTGCAAGGTTTGCAAAACTTGAAATATTGTCTTTTTTGAATTTGGATTCACTTAAATAACTTCCTGATTGCATATTGTTGCGTGACCTTTAGTTGGAGGAACTCGATCATATTGTAAACAAACATCGTCTTCTACAGCGGTTGTTTCTAACACTGTGTCTTCGACTCTTTTGTTTTTAGTGACACATTGCTTTGCTACGTATATTAACATTGCATTAAAATATTCGTGACGATACTCACCATTTACTTTATTAGCTTTTTTTACCATTTGTATATAGTGTTTTAGCAAATCCTTGCTTTTGTTTGATGAAATACGGACTGGATCAAAAAAGCAGTATTTCATTGGTTGGTACTGTAGCTTTGTAGTTTTGTTGTTTTTAAAGGTACACACAAATGTAACTACGCTTATGAGTTGGTGCGATCCGTATGACCACCGATATTGCTTGCTAACTACCTGCAAATATTTACTTTATATATAGACAAATTAATTTAAAAATAATATGAAATTCACTGTCCTAAAACTATATTAGCTCAAACAACGCAGTAAGCGAATACCATTGTTTCTAAAACTAGGTCTAAAATAATTTGAATAAGTAACAGTTGTTACAAATATAAAAACCAAGACCAACCTGCTGATTGTCAAAGCAAATCCAAATATCTCCTTTCGGAAATAAAGTTGAAGTGGTTCCAATATCTGATATTATTCGCTGAATTGTTGTATAGCTGCCCGCACCAGCGTAAGAACCAAAAATCTGACAAACGGATTTGGATCCGCTGTAGTAATACGACACTAAATTTTCACTCAAAGCCAAGGGAGACACAAATTTTATGTTAACAGCAGAATGAATTGCTTGTGTAGCTTTAACTTGACACGTTTTTCTTCGAATTTGTTTTTCATTAGATTTAGAACTGAAAATCATTAAAGTCTTACATAATTTTGTTGTATTATTTTAAATATTTAACTCAATTGTGTAGGAGTTATGTCTACCTCAAATTCACAATTTCTTCTAAAAACGATTTTAGTATCACGTTAGTGCTATTGTCCCATTGAGCAGTGTATGATTCGATTGACAATAATTGCTTGTGGTCACACGATAAAATAGCATTTCTTTACACTTAAAGATATGTGTTTCCCAATTGAGACCGCCAGAGCCTGCAAATCTTCTGTGCTGAGCTCCTTTTTTCGAATTTTCGAATTACGAATTTAACATTACAGTTAGAGTCTACAAAAAAGAAACCTTAAATTAATTTATTTTAATGGAATAACGAAGTGCTTGTCTTAAAAATCATATAAAAATGTAATAACCTTTGTAAATGCTTTTGGAAGATGTTGGTATTTCATTACTAGAGAGTTCAAGGCTGGAACTTGTTTTGGCTGCAGTCGTAAGTGCTTCTTAAATTACAGTTTGTGAATTTAAACTAGGTTCTGCACTAGCAGTTTCAATATGGGTGACGTAGTAAATACACTTTCTGCACACGCTAAATTTTTTTCAGATGTTTTTACGTTTAGAAACTTATATGTTTTGAAAAGAGTACAAATTTTGCTTTCTACTTTTTTTGTGTTAAAAAGATTAAGAAGTTCGTCGGACATTTCAGGAAATTTTTGTGAGGCTTCATTATGAAAAAGAGCTCTACATTTAGAAGTTCTAACTATTGTGTTTGACATGTTTGCGAATTGTTGAATGTTAACAAAATATCACGCAAAGTTAAATTGTATTGAATTTCTGTAGTTTTGCAGAACTTTAAATGCTCCCAGGTTTTCTCATATACTACATTTGGCTTACCTTGGCACCACTTAGGCTCTGCGATTAGAAAGAATGGAAGTTATGGTTATGAATTTGCTGTCTATGTTAGTGTGAAATAAACTAATAATGTACTTCTGTTAATCAAACTGTGAACTTATAAGTACAAATTTGTATTAATATTGCCTAAACGCTGTCAACTATCTCTGCACACTCTGGCTTTAAGTTACCACATGCATAAACTCTATTTCTGTCAATATAAACAAATTGTAATTTCATTGCAATTGTAATTTTCAGTATATAATGTATTTCAAGTTTATTAGAAGTGCACTTACATTTCCTTTATCAAATTATTCATTTTTTCGGCTAGCAAAAGTCTGACAAGTGAAAATCACTCGTTAATTTTATTTTTAAAACCTCGCTATAATAATTTATAATATTAAATAATAATATTTGTGCACGATAACACAAGTCCAAAAGTACGGAAAAAGTAATTGGCAGCTACAATTTAGCCGGCAATCGTGACTACAAGATGGCCAAAACAATCTGCATACAAGTTAAATAACAGCTGACCAATTTAGTTTTGCAAACAATAATGAATAATATTTGTCACGTTTACTTCCTTTAAGTAAGATTACTTCACGGTTTAACTAATTTAGACTCTAGTATTATTAAAGTAAAATTCAGTTATAAGAGACCCAGATTAAAAAGTAAATTAGCAATTTGTCGTTGGCTAGCAATGCTTTCTATGATAAAATTATCCGGATTAAAGAAAACTGATATAACGGATAATCCGTTTAAAATGGACCGTCATTAGCCTGTTTGGTAAATTAGGGCACCTATAAGGGAATGTTTAATGAAGCAGCAAAAAATTTATTTGCTTACGTCAAATAAATAATACAGTGTAACAGGAACTGTCGTGTATGCTTCGGTGTAGTTTAAAATGAATAGTTAAAGTAATTTGAAAATGTTTTGGCTATTGGCTAACTTGCTTGTACACGCTTAGAAAAGATTTTGAGACAAATGTAGTTAGGCTGTGGCAACAGGTTAAGCAGTCAACTTTGACAGGTTTAGTAGTAAATTTTGAAATTTTCGAGGGTGGAGTACACTGTTAACCACATGCAACAAGACTGTGGTTGCAAAACCTAACCCCAAACTTGTTAAAATTTACAGTAAACTTGTTGAAGCATTTATATCACTGTATATGTATGCTATATTAGCAATTCATAATTAATGTTTTGTGTCAGTCCAGCGGTTAAGGAGCCAGTTTGGTATACCTAAGAGTGGGGGTTTGTACCTAGTTTTTGGTGCTATTATTTAATTACTAAAATTGTTCAACCGGATTAGTGTTGCGTGGTCCAACACCGTTTTAGTATACTCAGTCTAACAGTTTTCACTGTAAATCACTAACCATAATCCTGTTGATCGTGGTTAACAGGATTCGCTGTGGATGTCGGAGTAACAAGAAAGCAGTTAGAAATTAACAGTAAAATACTTCTATTTTTAGTTCACTCCTATTTTTCTAAGCGTGTAGATTTTGTTGGCCAACTATTATATTCGCCCCAAACTTGACTGTCAACTTGTAGTGATAACTGTTGGCTTTTGGCTAACTTGTAGTTTTTGTCAGCTCTCGGCCAACTTGTATGTCGTCAAATGTCGGCTAAATTGTAGCTGCAATTGACGCTTGTTGGCTAACTTGTAGCTTCGAAAGTAATCTGATGTCACCTAAAAGACCTAAATTTAGCGTTATCCCCACTATTGTTTTTAAAACGCAGGTGTGTAGTTGTAGGTTACAGTTAAGTGTATACAATTTCAACCTTAAATTTCATCGTCACGCAATACAATGTATCGTCAAGTTAATTAAAAACCACGTTTATTGTTTTTTAATCACGTATTTTGACGTACCTATGGTACTTTTTAAGGTACTTACGTTAATCTACGTCCCACAAGACTCTAAGTAGTGGACAAAAAATAAAGCCCTCAGAGACGTTAAATTAGGTACTGCAGCCGGACTGGTATTGTTATTGCTGAGCTTAACTTTTTTTCTCGGTCCAAATATGCTTGCAACAGTTTAAAAGATCCGATGTGCTCAAGCTACTTTAAAAATGGGAAAAGATAATATATTATCAGACTATGTACCAATCTACCAATCAGGATGGCGTAAATTTGCATATTTAGAATTCTTATGTTTTAATTGGCAGTCAAAAGCTGTAAACGAGCCTTAAAAAGTGCAAAACACAGCAGTTTCAAAAAATTGTTAAAAGAGGAACGATATCGGAAAGAATAAAATCAGTTAAAGCTTTGGGCGTTGACCTCAAGACAAGGTGTACCGCTTAGAACTGTAGCCAACCCCTCTCGAATACGTACATTTTAATTAGTTGATTAGCAGACGTTATGGGGTCCTCATAGTTACTATTTAATTTCTTTAATCTTTGAGCTTTATTACAACTTGTAGTAAAAAAATTTAAAACAATAATTATTTAGCTTAGTTCTCTCTCCACAAATTGGGCATCTGTTTGTAGCTCGTCAGTGTTCAAATTCATTTTAAAATGAGAAAAATTATTTTTTATCAGGTTTGCTTGAATTTATAGATTTTGAATTCTAGTGCTGCGATTGGTACCTGTACAAAATAGCGGGTGGTGAGTAGGGTTTGAATGTATTTTGTATCTTCCTCGAGATGTAGGTGACTGGATGTCTGGAGAGAGACTGTGCTTCGTCTCTCTCTGATGAGCAAGTGCGGTCCACACTTGCGATGATGTGAAGCTACAGCGGATGCTGACTTCTAGTATGCTAATCGACTTATGGCAGGAAGAGGTTGGAAGCCAATCAGCTTATGGCAGGAAGGGGTCCGAGATAAAGCTCGGGTATGTCGAATGCTTTACAGTAAGCAGAGCTTGACTGTATTGAATCAATGAGCAGAGAGTCGTGAGACTACTGTCAGTTTGAGAGTTGATAATAAAACTGATTTTATTCGGGTTCAGATTACGCCTTAAATACTAAACTGCAAAGCATGTGATTATACGGAGTACATATAATAAGGATAAAGCGACATTAATTAATAAATTTTTACATGTCTATAAAGTGAGTGACAGGAAGTTTTAGGTTTATGATTGTGAGAAATCAAATTGAGAATAATAATTATTTGGAATTGTTATTTCGATTTTATAATCAAAAGGATGTAGAATGTTAATGAGGGCGACTGGCCTATGTCTTATACATGGGCCGTCATAAACTTGTGGTTTTTACACCAACGTGTGATAAATCAAAAACATGTCACATTAGTGAGATGTTGTGCATAAACTTCAATGTGAGCAATCGCCGTTGAAATTCTTAGAAATGTCGTGTTTCCTGTTTGTCTGCTTGTGCTGGGGTGAGAACGCGATGACGAGAACACGTCCATTGTATAGGATTATAATACGTGACTACTATGTACTCACTACGATGCATGGTATGCATGGTACTGTATATGCATGTACCTTAAACGATACATGCATATAAGTATGTATACTCACACGGGGCCATTAATGTCTCATGTGATTTCGTGAATTAAATGTATAATTCAAAACACTCCCCCCCGTTGATCTGACAGGATCAAGATAAGATTAGCCATGTCTTGTGATGGAGTATATGATTACGATTAAGTACTAATCATGGATGTCTATCTGTAATAGATCGAATGAATATTCGACCTGAAGTCGGAAGCAACCTACACAACACTTGTAGGAATTGCATCTAATTGACGTATAAGAGGCTCCTTCCTCTTATTTGTTGTACACTTCCCATCCTAAATTTATTTGCCCCTCCCTCAGCCTACTACCATCATTTCTAATGAAATTAAAGCCCGCGGTCTAACTTTTTTTTAAAAAATACGCTTTTAACGTGGCATTCACCAACAATACCACAACAAACGGAAAACTTAAAGCATAAATTTATTTCTAAAATATTATTTTATTAATAGTATGGTGTCTATGTGTGTGTACTAACAGATAAGAACTAGAAAAAAAATATTTCGTTCACATTTGAAATATCGACGAAGTCTCCTTGCGCGGTTTCATTTAGTGTTTCTCTACTTACGAATATGCACATAGTTTGTACTGCACATAAATATTTCCAATTTAAAACCTAAAATCCAGCCGGGTGTGTGCACTTGTCAATGACTGAAGCACAAAAATACAGTTGTAAAGTAATTTAGGTTATATCTATATAGTGTGACTAAAGAACCCTAAAACAAAAGAGTCTCTGTTAACATCTTTTATACATGTCCTTCGAGTAAGTTCGAGATGGTACAATGTCGGAAGAAGTCAACAGTAACCAGTATTTTGTATTTCATAAATATTCGTCTATCAGTGAGCATCAAGTCTGGAGGCAAATTTTGTTTCTGCTCCGTCTTTACATCAAAGTTCCTTAAAGTTAAAGTGAAATTAACAAGTTTGAACTGACTTATGAACCAAGGTAAGTGAAATTAAATTACAGAATTATTAACTAATCCATATATCGAAATATATCATTCAATTTACTAGTGTGTAGGATGCGTGATTAGGAAAACTCATGAGGAAGAGTCAAATAAATTCATTTGCTTTAAGTTTCTAAACAACGAACTATCCCTCTAAAATACCTATTTCCCTATTTTTATTTGCAGTTGCTTTTAAGTGTGCAATGGACGAGGAGCGAAAAAAGTTGGCTTTTAGGCATCTGAAGCTCGAGATGAAGCAAAAAAAATTTAAATTAGGCAGAGCAAAATTTGTCGCTGAGTTGAAAAACGCCATGAAGTTTCAGAAAAATATAGAAGAGCATGAAGACCAAATGCATCTTTTAACATATAAGGTTGTCGAAAAGAAGATTCAGTTGAACGAATTGACAACGGCAACACTGAAATTGCAGGAAGATGTAGCGCTCCTAAAGACTAAGCTTGTAGAGGAGTCAAACAAACTGGAGACAAAAGAAAAGGAGCTAGATCTCAGGGAGAAGAAAGTTGAACGAAGGGAACGGGAAGCTCGGATTACTCAAAGCCAGCAGGAAGATAAAGCGCTCCTAAAGTCTACGACTGTGGAGGAGGCAAACAAACTGGAGACAAAAGAAAAGGAGCTGGATCTCAGGGAGAAGGAAGTTGAGCGAAAGGAACGTGACACTCGGCCTACTCGAAGCCACACTACCTACCGCCAACTCTACCGATGCGATGTGCATTATTGCAGTAAGTGTTATGTATTCAAATTTTGGACAGTATGTAATAGTTTTCGTATTTGGTGGTTAGTTTTAACATTATGTAGATTGATGAAGAAAAGAATAAAAGAAAAAATGGGGTGCCTGAGCTTTCAGAGGCTCATTCGTAGCTAAACTGAGTTGATCAACACTTAATCAACAAAATTGAAGAAATGAAGAAACAAGTAAGAGAAGGGTTCAGCTTAAAAAAGTTAAACTAAAGAGAGGCTGAGATTTCAAAGGTTGTAACAGAAATTTCTAACTAAGTACATCTTAAAATGTGGGACCTATATGTTTATACATTATTACGCAATATTAATTTTAAACTCCTGATAAGGGTTATTAGGATTACAAAAAAGAAAACGATGGCGATAATGCCAAGTGTAAACCATGGGAATATCCCAAACCCGGTAATGGAGAATAAATGAAAACCTCCGTCATGATCAGGTGGCGTATATGAAACTGCAACATGTTCATCCTGGACGTTAATGTTCGCCAAATAATGTAATTGCCCTTTGATCTGAATAGGAACTTGATTCTTGGCGCATTTAAGGTGGCAAGAAAAATTGACCTCTGGCGTATCTATTTTGATTGTGAGTTGGTAGGTGACAAAAGTCTCCGTTAACGAGATAGGTATGAAGAATCCTTGGTTGGGGCATTCAAGTATGGTAACGCTGTTGCCCTTGTCGACCTTGGCTTGGAAGACAAGGCTACTCCTAGAGATGCAATTGTAGCAACCCACGATTTTGATGAATTCTGCTTTGCAGGATGAGTCCTGAATTTGCTTAACAAGTTGAAGGTTCTCTGTAGACAGCTGTATCTCCAGTAACGTGTTGCTAGATGATTCAAAGACGATAGAGTCTCCACGTGGAACCAGAATTCCAGATTCTAGGTGCAAAGGTAAGAAATTGACTTTCATCAGTAGGTTGAGATCGATAAGGGATGAAATGCATTCGACTCCACTGTTGTCTGCTATATGTCGAATTAAGTTATTGCTGGCAATACAGTTTGGGGTGATTGATTTGGCATCTTTTTCAGTATCGCAAGCGATCTCACCTAGTCGTTGTAAAGTGAATTCACCTCGTTTGTTGCATAGAATCATTGCGGAGGCGCTTCCCTTTGATATGATACATTTAGATAGCAGTGGTATGAGTGGCGTTGATACTGCTATCAAGTTAAACTTAATTCCACTTAGCGTTGTGGAAACACCTGTCACTAATCGAGTTGTATCAGTGTTGGTAGAATTTCCGAGATTAGATATAACCTTTATTTTGGTAAAGAATTTCCATTCTGGACAGTCATAGACAGGAAAGACCTCATTTGTCGGATTATCCAACCAGAGGCGTATAAACTGACAGTCTTCTGTAAAGATCTGGGGACAGGTAGAGATGCGTAGGTTTTGACAGCTGGACCAACCTTTATGGTGGGTCGAGTCCATGAAATCCTTAATGGTGTCGTTAATTCCGAATGTGTCACATTTGTCTCCATGACAATTGGCATCAGAATATAGGTTATAACATTTTATGGAACTTTGACATTTTGCAACTGCGCTTAGGGCATAATCAGTGTTCTGCAATAGTTAACTTTATGGCATGAAGCTTTTTTTTCACAAAATGAACTTTTTTACAAAAATCGTAAGCTCAAACGCGCTTTATCGCGCTTCGTCCAGCTTGGGTAAAAATCTTTTGAGCTTCGTTGAGCTTTATCGCGCTTCGTTGAGCTTCAGTTTTCCACTTTTATCTTTTTTCCACCTGCCGACTATGTCGACCCCCGACGATAGGTAAAATTTTTTGTCGTGCAATGTACTTTACTTTAGGGCTTTAACAAGTATTGATATGGAAAGGGTTATAGTGTATAATATATTAAAATATTAGTGTGCATACTTTTTTCTTTTAAATTATATTTATTCAATTCAAAATAAGACGATTATTCTATTAGTTTAATAGTACATATTTAGTGTATATAAATATAAATTAATAAAGTTCAGTTTGTCTACAACAAATATCGAAATCTGTTGAATATGAACCATATACTTCTATACTTGTACTGTTTATAGTAATAGTATTATTTAAATTTCAATAAAATAATTAAAAATATTAAAGCATATAATTTGTTAAGGCATAGTCTGTCCGGCATATACATAAATAAAGCATTCAGCATTATCTTTTACTCTTAAAAACTTTAAAACTTAAAGAAAAAAATAAATAGTATGCACCTTGACTTTGTATTATATAAATTTAAATATTAAAAGCAATATATTTAGAGCTAAAATTTGAAACTATACAAAACATTTTAATTTTTCATTTAAAAAAAAAATGATAAATTGCATCTATCGCATGTAACTCGATGTCACTTGTCATCCAGATCCAACTTTTTACAAACTGAGTCGCGTCTCGGTCTACTTCTGTTACTGTTACCGTCACTACTCCGATTCCGATGTCTAGTAAAATTGGTAGTTAACCCAATAGAACGTCTAAAGTCTTAATCGTCGTTGTCGGAGTCTGAGTTATTCAATTCAGACTCAGACTCGGAGTCAACAATTGAAATATCTCCGTCACCCTTGGTTTCAGTGTTCCAACTGCTACTAGCACTAGCGCTGGCTGTGTTGGTGTTAGTTGGATTGTGCAAAACCATATGCCGACGGAAAACGTCCTTTCTACACAATACAGCATCACAAATTGAGCATGAATATTCAATGCGAGCTTTAGTCCGAGGGATTTGTTTCTTGACTTTGACTTCGTCCTAGTCCTCAGATGTCCCCGTCCCTGCTGTATTTGCTAGTGCAGAATCTGGTGTTGCATTTTTGGTTGAAGTCGGGGTCAATATATTGTTGCTACATGTATTCTCATCTACATCGTCATCCCCAACACTAACACAACTACTGTAGTTTTCTTTACTGTTTTGCTGCTGATATTTTGGCTTATTATAATGAAGCAATTAATGTCTACGAGTGGATTGAGAGTGTTTAAAAACAACTCCGCAACCGCTATAATTACATGAAAAGGCACATCCCTGTTTCAAGGCTATTTTAGTAAATTGCTGATTAACAATATCACGTGGAACAAGGTCGGCTGAATTAAAATGTACGTTAATAACTCCAGCGTTGTTTTTATTAATAGTGCAACTTTTGATATTAGCATATTCACTGCGTTTGTTGTTATCTTCATCTTCATTCCTAATGTCAGCGTCGTTCTTTTTGCTTTCACTGTTATGAGCGTGAAAAGAATTGGCATCAGGAGTGGAATTATTGGTACCAGGAGTAGAAGCAGGGACCGATACAGGCGATACATTAGCTTCATTTAGTTTGAGTTGTTTGAGTAGTGGTGATGGCGTAAATAAACCCAAACTTGAAGATGACAGACTTTGAGGAAGTTGCGCTGTTTTTAACTGAGGTGTCAACAATGTAAGTTTTGGTAGTATTTGAAGTGAGTTCATGACTAGAGTTTTGATTACTTTAACACGCTTTGGACTCTGCTGAAGTGCCAACCTTCCTGCTGAATTTGAATCATTAAAATAGTTGTGGTTGTGACACCCTATACGGAGTGTTAGGTTTATTACTGGTGTAACTGGTGTTTCACTAAGATTTGTACTGTTTTTGAAAACCTTCAACGACGTCAGACTTGAAGCAACAGATTCTCCTAAATGTGGAAATAATAAAATTAACATACATTTAGTTATTATAATTTCCTTAAAGCAATCTAAAACCTTTTGGGTTTCAGAAAGTAAAAGTTTGATATATTTTAATATTAATTATAATCATAATTTTGTAGTGTTTGTATGCTACTTACGAATAATGTCCTCAATGCTACTGATTTCAGCTTGCGTGAAACTTGTAGAACTGCTAATACCGGGATAAGAGGAACATGTACTAGACACTCCACCCTGAATCGGAGTTTTAGGATTATGCGCATCTAGGGACTGACAAGAGAATGGTTTTACATGGTACGCGCCGATTTCAAAAAGTCATATCTACAAAAATTAGGCTACTTTTAAATAGTTATGATCCAAAGTAACTCGATTGCATTTTGCTTTGTTTGGTCACAGTAGCCCGCCAAAGTTTAAAAAAATTCAAATTTTAATATTTTGGCGCCCTGTAACTTCTACAGTTCTATCCGATTTTGACGAAATTTGATTTTTTTGAACGTTTAGACTCTTTTCTAAAAAGTAATTTCAGGATTTTTTAAAATTCGAAAATTTTCATTTTTTCGGCTAATTTTTGAAAAAACATTGTTTTTAAGGCCTACTTTTTTCTATAAATTTAGGCCCTAAAAATAATGTTTTTTCAAAAATTTGCCGAAAAAATGAAAATTTTCGAATTTTGAAAAATCCTGAAATTACTTTTTAGAAAAGAGTCTAAACGTTCAAAAAAATCAAATTTCGTCAAAATCGGATAAGGACTGTAGAAGTTATAGGGCTCCAAAATATTAAAATTTGAATTTTTTAAAACTTTGGCGGGCTACTGTGACCAAACAAAGCAAAATGCAATCGAGTTACTTTGGATCCCAACTATTTAAAAGTAGCCTGATTTTTGTAGATATGACTTTTTGAAATCGGCGCGTACCATGTAAAACCATTCCCTTGTGAGAGTCGGACACGATTTTTTTCTTTGAACAGTTTAAACTGGTTTTGGCATCTACATCTAAAGTTGTAGTGGGTTGTAAACTTTTAGATTGTTGTAATTCTAGGGTTGCAACTTCTACATCTTCATTTTTGTCGTCGTTGTCGTCGTTGCTTAGATTCTGGCACGATTCTATTGGAACAGACAAATTGTAACAGAACATTATATAAGTATATCCGTCAAACAATGTGATCGTAGCAATGCAGTATTTATGTATTCTAAGATATCAAAATTTCTTCAATGTATAATAAACTAAAGGCAACAAATTTATAAGTTATACTTTTAAAGACACCAAGTGTTAATAAATAACTCACTGTGATCCTTTTGAATCAATTCGTCTGTTCTTTTTTCTTGCACGGTCTTAGTAAATATTCCTGCATAGATGCTTTTAAAATCATCCCTATCCTGAATGTTCCGAAAAATTATATTGTTTGCTGCTATGGATTCGTAGTTGGTATGACTTGTGTTATTGCTGAATACAGTAGCAGAATTAAAATCTGGAACAAAAGGTTGCGTAGGAAGATGAAGTTGTTGGTGGATATTTGTTGGTTGGTACTCAGAGTCGTCGTCTACGTCCTTAGTCATCTCTATTATTTCAGCATCAGCTGCAGGTTTGTTGTTCTTAAAGTGATAAAAACATTTGTATTTAATAACGGTACAAGTACAACTACAAATCACAGTTTAAAGAACATTGTAAATTGTAACTGGTTTATTGCAAAACTAGCAAAGAAACAAAATTAACAAAGCAAATATAAATTTTTAGTTAAACAGCTCGCTTACAAGTTTGAAAGAATTTGAAACCGACATTCTTCGATTTTCAAATGTACGCAGCCACCGCAGCACGTCGTTTGTAGATTTATGATAAAACTTATATAACTTGATTAATTGTTGTCAGTTGTTGTATGCATTGTTTGTCTTTGATTACTGTTATTACTTTAAAATTCGTGCTGAGTGCTGGGGATGGCTGTAGTATACTTATACATTAAACATGTAAACATCACTTGGGCCCGTCAAAGTCAAAACCAGTTTTACTGTCTGTATTAGTAGTAGTAGGTAAGTAGGTAGTAGTGTACAAACTTGCTGTAAAGTTGGGCTTTTAAATTTGTAACTGTAGAACTGTAGATATTAAATAGTATATTTTGGTATTGCAACAATATTTAAGTTGTGTTTATTTCGATATATGCATTTGTTTTAGTTAAGTTACCCATTTATGTACTATTACTATTTAGTGCTTCCAAATCCAATGTATAAATGGTAAGGTTGAAATATCTGACATAATTTCTGGTGTTCCAACCCAAAGTTTGGAAAAAGTAGGATTTGGAAATCAAACAAATATGGGTCCACTGTGTTTCAAAATATCTAATTAAAGTAATTTTAATTGCTTACCTCTCACTAAAAATAGTGCTTTAATAATAATTGCAATTGGAATCACTAATCTGAATTAGAAACAGTATAACTGTGAAAGTTGAGTGTTAATTAAACTGTGTAATGCTGAATGCAAACTTAATTAGGTTGGGTTACTTCGGTTGTGGTTGTGATAGTTGTAGTATAAGTTGTCAGTGTGCAAGTCACTTAGTTACGTAAGCCTAATTAAATACTTGTATCTAGTTGTTTAGTACCTAATAGTTAATACATCTAGTCATAAGGCAAAAACAGAAGTTACTAAAGTCAGCCAATTCTACAGTACCGTGTGTATACCCATACTTGCAACCTTGATTCTTTGGTTTACGTCTAAGTGCCAGGTATACACACAATTTTTTTTGGGGCGTTGTTTGGAATTTGGAAGTTCAAACTACTGTATAGTTATAGTACCTATACTGTATAGCGTATATTATTAGTAATGTGAATGATTATGTATATATCACAGGTGCTTGTATTGTATTACACAATACAATATAGCAAAGTGTGGAGTTTTTACTTTATTAAAATAACCAAGGATAAAAAATAAGGCATAGGGTTCATTCTATGTCAATATTGTGTTATATTAATAATTTGTTTATTTTTATTTTTAATATTTTTATTAATTCATTCTTTATTTTCGAAATATTTATTTTTATTAATTTAATAATATTTTATATAATTAACTAGCTAATGTATTATATCCTAATATGATATAAATAAAGTATAAAGTTAGAAGTAAAATTAGTAATTAGTAGAAGTAGAAAAAATTGGATTACGAAATATAATATATAATATTATTATAATCCAATTAGTAGTATTAGGTTCTATTGGAACTGGAATACGAAAAATGAATTTATTAAAATTAAATATAATATATAATCCATAGTATTCCATAAAAGAATCAAGAATTGTGGAATAGTAATAAGTTGATAATTAATAGTAACTAGTAGGCAAATGCAAGAAGCGAGGCGAAAGTTGGTATTTGGTATTTCCACAATTTCCAGTTCCAGTACTTTTCATTACTTGTCAACATGGTACATTTTAACCTTAAGCACATAGGTACTTAGGTACTTTGAATTTGAATGCACAAGTATCAAAAATATATTACTGGGCTCGCTAATGTTAAAAAAATTTACCACCCCCAAAAACTTTCATGGACCAAAGCTCGATTGTGCTTCATCGTGCTTCGTCCCGCTTCGTTGAGCTTGGGTAAAAATCTTTTGAGCTTCATCGCGCTTCGTTGAGCTTGGAATTTTACACCTTGATTGAACTATTTGAGTTCACGAACTATTTTGGGCAAGTTAACTTAAATATGTAGAACACTGGGCATAATGAAGAAGTTCCTTTTCACATTGTAGTGCTACGGATTTCGTTTCGATATTAACGGTTCCAAGAAGTTCGTTATGTGAATCATCAATCCTAAAACATGAGCTTTGGCCAATAGGTCTAAGAGCGAGCCTAGTATTGACTCTTACTACACAAGTAATATGATCTCCAGTGGTATAACATTCATAAGTGGCGGCAGTTATTAAAGCGCTGTTTGAGCATCCTAGAGCGAGAGGTACACAACATATCATCTAAATGACTGATAATTGTGGAATAGGTAAATATAATGCTCGTCTTGGTTTGGATGGCCGTCTTTCAAATGGAGTTGTGGTAGATTAGTATGGTTGAGGTGAATAGGCAATCATGGGGACTCCGATTTCTTCATCTGATCCTTGTTTTGACACGAATCTGTTTCGCCTTCCTGGTTTGCGTGTAGCACATGCTTGCATGAGCTTACGTATAGGATAACATAGCCACTAAGATATCCACATAAATACTCGAGTTACATAGAAGATGAAGACGATTATGGTTGATATAATTACCCCAGTATAGACAATATTATGTACTGGTAGTAGTCATAACAACTGACGTTACCCCAACGTTCTAAGCACAGGTGGCATTTTATCAGTGTTTATATGGGTATGCGAGGGCAGGTCAAAGTCTTAACAATTGGTACGTCCACGTGTGGCATCCATATTTCAATAGTGGAATTTCCGATATTCGCTAACATATGGTTTGTTAGATGGACTTCTGTTTTAGATGAAGTAGGAATCACAGATATATAACTTATATTCTTCTGAACTCGAATGTAACGAGCTGTAATCCCAGCTGTTGTGACATAAATTCCATAAGGCTTGCAAGTTGGTTCACAATCTTCACATTCCTGTGGGGTTTGTGAACGACTGAAATCCTGTTCCTTTGTCATGACATACATGTGTCCCCAACAATCCAGGTAGTAAGGTTCATCTAGGGTCTGTATTTTGTGCATTACTGTTTCCTTGTTATAAGTACAGTTACATGATGGACCCTTGAAATCTGGATTACGTCCTATATGTTCACAAAATTGATCATCACAGTTGCATTGTCCTTGCTTGCAAAGATCTTGAGGACAATGTCCTATGCATGTGTACGAGCTAAATTTCCGTAATTGGGCGTCTTGTCGTTTGTGAATAGATGACATTGGAATTGCAGTATTTCCTGTAATTATAACAAATGAAATCGAGTTTTTCAATAAAATGTCTGCATTCCTTTAATTTATATCCATCCACTGCACACAGAGATGATTTGATTTCTTCATGTTGAAGTTTAGACATCCATTACGGAGTCGAATGTTTGGCATTTCAGATGGTCAAGAGTCAATGGTGTATAACTTTGACATCTGTCATCAGGTGTTAGACAAGACTGACCGTCTGAGGAAACCATGGGCTTCGGGTGCATGCATGTTTTCGTTCGAGAGCAGACTGTTCCATTGTTCCAGATGTGCAGCCAAGTAGTTACATTGTGGCAGATAGGAATTTCTTGATATGTATCCTATCTAGTTTTGCATGGTTGATACTTAGCCGCTAGATCTGGATGACGCTCAAAGCTTGCTCCAACAGGTCCAAGGATTATAAGTACCAGGGTGACTACAGTCATTAAAGCTGTGGAGAGGCCGGTGCTTTTATCAGCTATGTTCTGCGTCCTTTGGGCCTTGGATGATCTGCGGTATAGATTGATGAATGCTCGACGGTACTTACGATTACTAGCCGCGTATATTAGAAGATTCATCAAGGGTGAAATCCAAACTAATACTAATGCCATACCATGTACATACTGCGGTAGTGTTTCTGCAGGGTCAGTTATTTTTAATATCATTATTGGTAAGAAGCAGATATTATAACTTAGCACGAATCTGCTAATGATTTCCGTTAAGTCTCCATGACCTCGTGTTTGGCGTGAAGATCGAATTCTTCTTATTGATAGTTGTACATGTATGAAGACCCGTGTATAACAGTAATACATTGTTATCTTCGGAAGAATGACTATAATGAAGAGTAGGATATTCTTTGGATTGTGCCCGTGTTCGTCGGCAATTATGGTGCAAGTTATAGAACTGTCAGTACGACGTCCCAGCGTTCCCCAAATGCTGAAAAGAGGAAGTGACATGAGGAAATAACCCGTAATCCAAGCACTGATAAACATGATTAATATACTTTGTCGGGTAAATATGTAATCATACAATGTGTTATGGACGACTCGTACATATCGGTTAATTGTAATTAGCGTAATCATGAATAACGTCATGGATGTGTTGGAGTAGTGTAGTACTGGATATATTTGACATAAGGTTGGTCCGTGTAGAAAGTTTGGCTTCAGATATTTTACTGCATGGACAGGTATGTAGAACATGCATGTGATCAAATCAGACAAATGAAGACTCATGATGAATTGGGTGGTTGCGATTGTTCGTAATCCGGGGTCCAGTGTAAGAGCAAGAAATGACGTTATGTTTTTAATTGCTCCTAGGACCGCACATAGAATGGCTATGACCCCAAATAGTATATTTGGTTGTGGTCTCAGGGATAGTAGGAGCAGTTAAGTCAATTGTACTAGTATTCCAATGGATGAAAGAGTAATCAGATAGATTCCATTCCTGACCTTGAACCTTATTGTTGACGGATCCTAGAATAGACAACGTAACCAATAACTAATTCCATGGTGAGATTGATGTATGGGTCCTTCGAACAGTGTTGACACTTTTCAGAGTATCTGGCATAATGCTTATTAGATCCACGATATCTTGATCGATCTCATCTGATATTGGTAGTTTTGCTACCTTAGTGATAGGACGTATAAACTCCTTAACAATACGTTTTCTTACTCCTTTACCGTCTTTATAGTGACCTTCTGTCTCTATGGTTATAGCTCGTACTAGACCATCCTTTCCGGTTTAGGTTGTCTTGATTCTTCCGAGTCGCCATTTTAGTGGAGATGTGGAATCTTCCATGATTAACACCATGTCGCCTTCCTTTAGGTTGTTGTGGGTCGTATTCCACTTGTTTCGTTTCTAAAGGGACGTAATGTATTCCTCTTGCCATCTTTTTCAGAGATCTTGCGTCCTTCTTTGGATGAGATTATATTGCTTTAATCTATCTATCCGAAAGTGTCCAAAGTCTGGTTCTGGTATCATGGTTAATGACGTTTCAATTAAGAAGTGGCCAGGAGTGTGTGCCATCAGGTCCTCAGGGTCGTTGGACATCGTAGTTAGTGGTCTTGAATTGACCATAGCTTCAATGTATGCCAGTATGGTTTCAAATTCTTCAAATGTATAAGCGTCATGTGTAAGAATCTTGTTAAGATATTGTTTTACTAATTTGACGCATATTCCCATACTCCTCCCATATGAGGGGCTGAGGGTGGATTGAAGTGCCATGTTATGCTGTCCAGGCTTAGATCCGGTAGTATTTTCTCGGAGAATTCCTGTAGTTGGCGTATTTGGTCAGCGTTCGACGTCAATATGTTGTCTGCACCTTGGAAGTTGGTTTCGTTATCAGAGTACATGTTTAACGGGCGACCTCTACGAGAGATGAAACGTCTGAATGCCAAAAGGAATTTTTCACTGGACAATTCGGAAACTAGCTCAAGATGTATTGCTCGAGTAGTCATGCAGGTGAATAAAATCCATGTCTTGAATTTGGCAAGTCCTCGTCCTGAGAAGTTTCTGGTGAGGTAGGGTCCTGGTAAGTCTACTTCTGTATAAAAAAATGGTCTGGAAGCCAGCACTCTTGATAGAGGTAGTTGAGCCATTAATTGTTGATTGGGACGAGCTCGGAATCGGAAGTATATTAAGCATTTGTCAATCACAGATTTGATATACTTGTTACCGTTAGATATCCAGTATTTATTACAAATGTAATTGTGCACCGTCTGCTTGCCTACATGAATTAGACGATAATGGCAGTCCAAAATCATTGCTTTAATTAATGGGTTGTCTCCAGGAATGACAATGGGATGTTTCGTATTATAATCCATGTCGGCATTTGCTAATCTTCCTCCAACCCTTAAAAGTTGATCTCCATCAATAAACAAACATAAAGATTTAAAATGACGACTGGTTATAGTCTTGTTCTGGGTCAACTCTGCAATTTCGGATGCATATGTTTCTTGTTGGATCTAATATATGATGTGGAATTCAGCAGTTTTCAGTTCTGATACTGAGAATGGGTGGATTGTTTTCAATTGTAATGACTTAGCTGACCCAATTCGAAGCAGGAGTGCCACAACGTTGATTGCCTTTTTCCACGATGAGATTTTGGAAATCTGCTGTAGTACATAATTGGATTGCTTCCGAGTTGTAGATAATGTGACCATCGGTTTCTTTGCTTCGTCAAAGTTATTCTGGATTAGGTTAAATATAGGTGCATCATATGTTAAATCCAAAAGCCAGGTGGGTCCACACCACCATAGAGGGTGAGACACAAGTTCAGCAGGATCAATTCCTTGACTGGCACAGTCGGCAGGATTGTGTTCGGATTGGACATGCCGCCACATGTCTGATGTACAATGCTCATGGATTTGAGTGATTCTGTTGGCCACAAAAGTTTTCCATCGAGTTGGAAAACTGTAGATCCAGTTGAGGCATACGGTTGAGTCTGTCCAGAAGAATGTTTTCAGATTGGGTAGAGTCCAACAAGTCTTTGGGTTTTGAGCTAACTGAGTGAGTAGCACAGCGCCCAAGAGTTCTAACTGGGGAATGGTCACCTTTTTTAAAGGGGCCACCCTAGTTTTTAATACAATAGGTCTGCAAACGGCAGATTCTCCTTGGACCCCACGAAGATATAGGCAGGCAGCGTACGCCTTTTCACATGCATCCGAGAACCCATGAAGTTCCCACGTACCAGTCTTGGTTAACTGTAGGGATCGTGAAATTACGACCTTTTCCAGCTGGTGCAGTGTGGAAGCGTATGACATCCAAATTGCTTAGATGTAGCTAGGAAGTAGATCATCTTAACCTAGTTCTTCGGTCCAAATCTCTTGCATTAAGATCTTGGCCTTCAGTATAGCAGGTGAAACTAAGCCAAGAGGGTCGAAAATCTTGGATATACCTGATAAAATGGTTCGTTTTGTATGTTTCTTTTAAAGAATTAAATGAACCTTGAATGTAAAGGTATCTGTGGAAGGGCACCAAATTAATCCAACAGTTTTGACGGTGTTGGTGTCGTCAAAACTTAAGGGAACTTTAGTTTCCTTATAATCTGCACGGATAGACGTAAGTAATTCTTCAGAGTTGGACGACCATTTCTTAAGGTCAAAATGAGCACCCTTCAGCATTGTGATGAGTTGATGTTGGACTTCCTTGGCAGTCCCAACGTCATCATGGCTGGCCATGTAGTCATCGACGTAAAAGTCCTTGCGGAGAGCTTCAGCACCAAGTGGGTAATTTTTCTCGTCGTCATCAGCCACTTGATGTAGAATGCGGCACGCAAGGTACGGACTACTGCTACATCCGAATGGAATTGTTTTTAAGATACAAAACGGACGAGGACCTGACAGAGTCCAGCGCCAGACGATCCTACAGTACGTCCATTGAGATGGATGTACCAATATTTGGCGGTACATTTTAGCAATATCAGCTACGATGGCTATCATGCGTAGTCGAAACTTTAGGAGTTGCTTGAACAGTAGGGGTTGAATAGTAGGTCCGGGTATCAAGATGTTGTTCAATGAAATGCGGTTAGAAGTTTTTGCAGAAGCATCAAAAACGATACGTACCTTTGTAGAAGTACTAAATTCCTTGGTCGTGTGATGATGAGGTATCATGTAAAATGGTTGTTTATCTTGAATTGGACCTTCCTATTTTTCAAATAAAATCGTCTGATCCAAGGTGGGATATTCTTTTAATTGATCGATGTATGTTTTATGAAGTTTAGGATCCTTAAGTAGCCTCTGTTCATTGCTGTACCAGCGCTTGATAGCAAGATCCATGAAATTTCCAAGGGTCGGATGATTCCCACGGAATGGTTCCTCACGTTGTGGTTTCCAAGACAGTTGAAGCATTTTTTGTTTGATAAAACCGAATCTCTGCGGTGCTGATTAGATGATGTAGTGAATTTTGAGCAGGTCAGGAGGCGGTGTCCTGAGGCTGAGCAATACTCGCATTTTGATGCTGATTTACTCTTGTGCGTTGAAGTACCTGGATGAGGAGATTTCTCTCTGGAGGGTGATCTCCAGGTCCCAGTGGTTTTAGATGATGAACTTCGCTTCTTCCTTGTGGTACTAACCAATTTTTTCTTAACTGTTAGTATTGGCCTACGCTTTGTCTTGCGTGAGCGTCTAGATGCTGCTGAGTTGCAGGAAGTGCGGCTAGTGGTGGATGCCCCTGAAGTGTATCCGTCACTATCTGTAGTCGTATGAAACAATACTCTTTTTTCTCCTGTAGAGGGTGTGCGGTGTGGCCGTCCCTTAGAAGTCGTTGGCAAGCTATTCACTTTAATACCTTGAGTTGCTGCTACATTCTTTGCTTGCTTCTTCAGAAATTTAATGCATGTATCTAAGGTAGGAATTCTAGAATCTGGGAGAGATTGATCAAATTCAGAAATAGTCTTACTGTGTAATCGGGCCATGATGAAATGGAGGTATAGTACATCTGCTTCTGGAACACCTCCCAATTGTATACTAGCAAGTTAAGCTCTTGTAGTCCGTATGGTATTTACCAGACTGTGTAGGCCATTTGAGGACTGGCTCGACAGAGGTTGGAATTGAAGAAGTGGACGGATCGCAGCGTGGGCTTGTTCACGTGGTGAATCGTATCGGTCCTCTATTCGTTTCCATGCTATTAGCCAATTGTCATCCGTGATATCCAGATCAGCAATGCTAGCATTAGCAAGGCTGTCACGAAGCGCATCAGTGAGTAGCCGTAACTTGTCGACTGCCGCATAGTTTGGTGAAGATGAAACTATGGCAGTAAACTGTGCTTTGAATGACTGCCAGTGATTGTGAAGTCCGTTGAATCCAGGTACACTGATTTTAAGGGTTTCGAGTTTACTTGATGTCTTCATACTCTGGTTTTTTTGAGCTATTTTGGTGACCTCAGTCCAAGCGTAATGGAAGATGTCATCTATCTTTTTATGCTTAACAAGAGCGACTTCTCTATGCTTAATCCCTTGTTAAGCTGGGTCATCTTTGTAATGCTTAAAGCAGTTGATATATTGGGCAGATATATCCGGTCGCATGTCTAGTAGGTCCTGGACGAATATCTCTACTTCTACTGGATTAAGGATAGCTGTGTTAGCTAAGTGGGCGTCTACCCTAGTTTTGTATAAGGTTACAGATTTCAGGATAGCGGCATGACAAATGTCATGATTCTTCTGTTCGTCTGTAGTCATGATGACTGGTGTATCAGTATCCTCTGCTGAAGGAGATGGGGAACGTGAAGGTCGCTTTTTATCGTCCTTCTTGTCTTCTTCGTCGTTGTCTCCTTGATCGTCTTCTTCGTCGTTGTCTCCTTGGTCGTCTTCTCCTTTGGGTTCTTCGTCCTCTTCTTCGTCGTCTTCACCAGAAGTTGACGAGTCTCCGCTGGAATCACCGGGGTCGTCTCCTCCACCTGTGGTGTTTCCTGTGGTATCGGCTTGAGTACGATCAGGGTTGGACCCTTGAGGTTCAGCACAGTCTGAATTATCGTGAGGTCGAACAGTTTTCTCAATATCTGATCCTTCTAAGGTCTTCGTCACTAAGGTCGGTTTCTGAGTCACTTGTATGGAATTCTAATACTTTTGACTCAGTGAGGTTTGACTGATATCTAGAATCGGCTGTTAGATTAGATCGTCTGCCTTGAAACGGTAACCAAGATTTTACGTATGCAAAAGTGGAAGTCTTAGGTTCTTCGCTCGAAGTACCTGGGGCAGAGGTTTGTAGGGATGGGCCCGGTGATGACTGAAGAATAGCGATATGACTGAATTCAATAGATATTGAATCTTCAAGATTGATTACTTCTTGTGGTTGATGTACACTTAAGTATTCTTCTCTAAAACTTAGGTACAATCGAGATCTTTCACTCTGTTCTTCCCAAGTAGGGTGTAATTCCTAAAGGGTCGTTAAGATTGTCCGTTCGGTTTCGTGTCCTTGATACGGGGTGACCACAAAATCCTCTTGAGTTTGTTCTTGTGTGTCTCTGACGAGTTGATCAAATTTCACTCTATTTGAACTTTTCCTTGGTTTAGGGGCCTTTTTCTTGGATGACGATGATGAGGATTGGGTTTTCTTAATACCTTCCTTCCGACGTCTCGGTTTGGCTTTTACCGGGGCTGATAGGACAGCAGGACTTCGTTCACTTTCCTTGGAATTATTACTTCTTAAAGACCTCAGCTGAGGTTTGGCATCGTCCTTGGGCATGTCATGGTTCTGATGTGTACTAAGTTATAAGTCCTTCCACCACAAAAGAAAGATGAGGTATAACGAACCGATGATATGATTAGGCTCTAAGAAAGTCACGAGTTTTTAAGTGAAAATAAAAAACACACCCAAAAAAAGGTGGTTTCCTAGGGGCTCCTTGCGGGGCGGGAAGGAATTATGGAAAGGGTATGACACAGGATAAGGACTCACGAAGTGGAATTTATTCGAGGTAGATGTCCAGACAATCAGATCGGGTACGAGCGCAATGACGCAGAATCCAAAATTTCCGATGAATGGGGCACACGTAGGCTAGTATCCTATTACGGGATATGATTTCCTGAATTCGACGATTACCAGCAGCCAAAGCGCGCTCACGTTCAAAGAATATTTGACCTAGGGTAGGTTCTGCTTAGGAGGAAACAGCAGCAGGCGGAAGGGCGGTGTCCGGCGTGTTAATACAAGGGGATGGATCCATAAACCAGGATCACCAGTAAAGGAAAGCACTTGACCTTGAATGTTAGGTTTTGAAAGCACCAGGTGGCGACCACGCGATTGCGGGCAATGATGGCTTTACAGTAGCGTTCCACTTCGTTCACGGGCGGAGGTTGTCGTTGAGACACTAGGTAGCGCTTGAAGTGTTGTTGCTGCACTACGTGAGCGTGGAGAACACTGTGCTCGTATGCACGTTTGCGTAGTTGAGATAGAGGGGAAGTGTGTAGACAATCCTTAATGTGAGGGACAATCGCTTTGGGATATGTGCCGTAGTGTGTTGTAGTATGAACGTCGTCGTCCCAGTCTTCTTCGTTGTCCCAGTGGAATGAACAATGACAATCTTCTTGAAGAGTAGGTAGGATGACTACAAGTGGGGCAGCTGTAGACGATGCGGGGCTATCTGACGCTTGTCACATCAATTATTTAGGGCAGTTTTCAAGAATTAGAAACGGGCATTACTTACAATTTCTCAGAATAAATACTTCGTTGATGATGAAGGCCAAGACGAGGATGATAATGACGCACAAAAAGAGAATAACCCACACAGGAATATCAGAAAAAGCGTTCCAGTTGATATTGTACCAAGGCATGGAAGGCAGCTATTTTTCACTGAATGGGATGTCGTGGGGCCGAATGATTGTCTCGTCACTTTTCACAAAGTTCCCCTGTGACCAACAGGCGTAGCGAGATTCCAAGTAAGAACGTCGTTTGTAGAACGAGTGAACGGTAGTATGCTGACAATCCCTAATATGACGAGCTTCAGTGTAAACAAGAAGGCCGTATATAGTGCAGCAAACTCCAGGAATAGACAAGTGCCAAGTCCACTCACAGCAGACGCAGTCCACGTCTGGGTGAGGCAGAAACGGTTAAGTATGGGCAAACCAGTTGTCACGATTGTCGATGGTACTGTCTGGAATCAAGGACAATGGAAGTACTGGTGGTAGGATTTCCCAGCGCATACGTTGGATGTTCTCAGGTGGAATCCCAGGAATGTAGATCGGACGCAAGACACCGCCGTAGGAATAAAAGTCGGCGTGATCCTCAGTTGTGTATTGCCGTACGGGACAATAATCTTTGGCAAGTTCGTCCTGAATTAACTCTTGGATGACCTTGTCCGGAAGCAGTGGCACAAATGGGGCTTCGTAGACGAGTTCCTGCCCAGGAAAAACGGGTATTGGAAGAGCGATAACTTCAACAGGATCAACTTCAATGTCCTCTGAAATGTCGCCTTCTGGGGCAGCGGCAGCCAATTCGTCAATACCAGGAGCGGCGTCACCGAGCGTAATAATAGAGTTACTTGATCCGAATGAGCTAGGTGATCGTGTGGGCGATTGGTCCGAGGAGCTAGAATCAGAGCGGTCCCTGCGATAGCTGGCACAGGAACGCGAGGAACCAGTGGAGTCACAATCCTCGTCACAGAAGTCGTCAAAAGAACCGGATGACAATGGCAAAGAAGATGCCGAGTCGACGTCAATGGAGTCGTCAGAAAGCGTCACGACCGAAATAACAGCACGAGAGATCTCCAATCCACAGTCCTTAGCAAACGGGCTGAACGGTGTCGGAGGTTGAGCAACGTCGGACACGAGTGACACGATGCAAACGAATGAGTCGCAGGAGTCGTCACTGAAAATGACGATCGTTGGTGTGGAAGATGGGGTCCGAGGAGACTTATACCCTCTCGCACTTGACAAAGGTCGGAATAGAGTGATGATAGACATGCGGGTAACTCCACGGATAGAGAAACGTCCCGTCGGTTTCTTGAAAGCACCAAATCTTCCAGCGGCGTAAGCAGTGTCTCAACTAGCCCTGGAGCTTAATTTTAGATTTCAAAAATGTATGTGAACAATCTTAAATGTGGCTTACCAATCAGCGTGAAAACCAACCGTAATGAATTAGAACGTACGTTGATCCGTTAGCGTCCAAGTAGAACTCAAAGCACATGCAATCGTCAACAGGCAGCGGCGGCAGAATATCAGCGGCGTCCGAGGGTCTGGCGTGAGCAGACTGATGGTAATTCATGAGCCCCGGGGCTCGGATGAAAAACACAGGCAGCGGCTGAAGTTGTGTAGACGACTTTGAGAGAGGGCTGGACAAGCAGCAGTGGAAATCCTGAGTTTCTGGTGAATGCTGGAGGACTAGGAACGTCTTAGCAGGTGAAAATTTAAATTTTTAGAGTTGAAAAAATGACCGAGTGAGAGTCCTCAGAGAGCTATGTACAAAATAGCGGGTGGTGAGTAGGGTTTGAATGTATTTTGTAT